>VXAX01000273.1:57995-107383 GCA_013399835.1 Leptocoma aspasia
TCGGTGGACGCCTGGTAGTTCTCGTAGAAGTCGGCGAACTCGATCATCAGGTTGGAGGCCACGATGGGCAGGGGCAGATCGATCTTCACCTCCGTCTGCCCCGGTGTCAGCTGCACCTTCTTGGCCTTGTGCCAGCGTGCTGGCCTAGAGCAGGAACAGGAAGGGGAAGCAAGGGAAGAAAAGGAAAGGAAAGGAAGGTTTTCCAGAGGGAAGTTCCCTTCTCGCCCACGTGTGAGGAAAAGCCAAATGCAACCGTCTCGGCTCCAAATCTCCGTTAACTGGGATGAATGGAGAGCAGTTCTAGGATTCGTTTCCTTAGCTTCTGTATTGACATGATATGCAGCCAGAAATACATTTTAAGCCTTTATCCTCTTCATAGAGAGAGACTGTTTGGGATTAAAGAGCTGTTGATGCCTCATGGAAAAACTTTAATTCTACAGACATTTTCTAGGGATTTTCACCTCCATTTTTTTATTAGTAAGGACATTTGCATGAAAACAGGATATTTATTTCTTAAAGATCTCATCTGCTCCCACTGCTTATTCTCAACCTGAAGTCAGAATCCTCTCTTTGTGACATCATAATCCTCTCCACAGCAGCCACTTGTGATGTCACAGAGGATTAAGACTTCAAATAAGCAATAAGCGGCGGGCACAGATTAATCCCTAAGCCAGAGAGATCTGATTCTGGTGAGAACATCTCAAGAAGTAAAAAGGGGAAGCACATAAGCAGAACTGGCTCCAGAGCAGTGTGTTGAAAAGGAGCCATTTCTGGTAGGTAAAGCAGAGCTGAGAGTGAGACCATCCAACTTCTAATTTTAATTCTACTCTATGGCTTCAAACAAACAATGTTAATGCTTTCAGCATTCCTGGACATGCTCCGAAGTCCAAATCCCTTTTGGAGTGAAACTACCCATGAATTGCTCTTGGTGTTACTACTGGTTCTCACACAATTAATTCAGGTGCTTAAAAGTGAGCCTGGACAAAGTTGGAATCCACAAATTTTATAGACATTTTTCAAGCTTCAGAGGAAATATGCACCTTAGGGATGCATTCTGAATCCCCTACAATTCAACAATTGTAGGGGATTCAGAACAATCCCACCCAATGTGGGGTGAGAGTCACGAGTAATAGTCTAAGGAGGAACCTTGGGGAAAAACAAGAAGCCAAGGGAACGAATCAAATTCAGAGATGGCACACAAAACTTGATGAACATACTTGTTCTTCAGCTCCACGATGGCCTGCACAGTCCTGTTGTTGTAGTAGAGGTTGATGGTTCGCACCATCTTGGTTCGTTTCAGGTCTCCAATCTTCACTGTCACCTTGCTGATGGTGTGGCTGCCAATGAGCTTCACCACCTGCTGCGTGGTCGTGTAGCGCGTGTCCACTTTGATGGACGAGAGCTTGATGTACTGGGGAGACAAACCAAGGACACACTGCCTGACTGAGGGCATCCCAAAACCTCAGGGACAGGGGAAACCACACCTGTAAAGGGTTGGGATCCCCACCACTGGAAAGGATTTAGTAACAGGAGTTACTGCAGGTGCCAAACAGAGCAGCTGGAGCTGTGCCAGGGAAGGGTCAGGCTGGAGATCAGGGAAAGGTTCTTCCCCCAGAGGGTACTGGGGCACTGACCAGGCTCCCCAAGGAATGGGCATGGCCCCAAGGCTGTCAGAACTCCAGGAGCATTTGGACACCATTCCCAGGGATGCCCAGGGTGGGATTGTTGGGACGTCCTGTGCAGAGCCAGGGGTTGGATTTGATCCTTGTGGCCCCTTTCCAAGTCAGGATATTCCATGACTCTGTGATTCCAGGGTTACTTACACAGAAAGGCACCTCGGGGTTGTTGCAGACAAGGCAAGGATCACTCTCCAGGTAGTAGCCATCAAATTCCACGAGCCCAGATAATGTGCTGGAATGAGGGAACAACACTGACACATGGGCCTGGGCATTTGCTGCTTTAAAGCCAGGCCATTCAACCAGAGCTACTTTAATTTCCCCCAGTTCCCAGTCCCAGTGTGTAACAGAACTGTTACAATGTAAATCACACTGGAAATAACAGGTTTTAACTAAGCAGCATTTTTATTGTAATTATCAACAGCCAAGGTGGGACCAAGAACATAACACTCAAAACTGCAAATCTCTATTCTCCAGCTGGGCCTAAGATTTTATAACATTTGCTGACAGTGAAAGCAGAAGAGCTCAAGCCAAGCTCTGCTGGTAGGGCACAATGTCAGGTTTCCATCTGGCAGAAAAGATTCTGCTGCTCTCCCAGTCCAGCAGGCACAGAACCTCAGGAGGGCCCATCCCCACCACCATCCCATCAGCAGAGCTGGGTATTCCCCCACGGATGGAGCTCAGTTGGAAAGCCCTTCAGTGACATGGATCAAAGGCAGAAGTGACTCACTTGTAGATGTTGGAGTTGGGGTGGTTGGTGAGAATGTGGTTTTGAGTCCGGAGGATCTCCACGGCCTTTTGGGAATATTCCTTCAGCTGAAATATAACCATGAAAAGACTTCAAAATAATGCTTTTATTGCTACACAGACACAAATATCCCTCATCTTGTGGTGTTCCACGTCCCCCAGAAGAGGCACACACCACACCCACAGGAATTTATGTGTTTAAATCATCACCCAGGACTGTAATCGATCCTAAAATTTGAGATTTACACAGTAAGTGCTGTTTGTCAGTCAATCCCTGCCACGATGTGTACAGCATTCCCCACTCTTTAAACATACTCATGCAAGTATCAGTGGGTCTAAATTATTTGTTCTCAATCCCACTGATCTCCTAAAAGAAGCCACAACTTCCTTTGTTCAAAAATCATCATTACAAAAGATTTCTAGGAGTTGCAATATCAAAAATCTATAAACTGGAGTTGAAAAGCCTCCTGTGGGAAAGAAGTATTTTTCTCAATAAATAAAAAACTCACCAGCACAATTTCACCCCCAAAACAACAGAACAAAAACCCACACTTCTAAGTTCTTTAGGGATCCTGCTTTCTTTAACATTGAAGTTCTAGGAACATGAAAAATTTCCACTAGAAGCTCTTCTGACAGAAAATCTGTCCCAGCTGTATCATAAATGAGCACCTGGGATGCTCTACCTCCCTTTGGAATGTCACTGTACCTTTTTCTCCGTCTGCTGTGTTTTCAGGGAGAAGTATCCCAGGAGATCTACAAACTGGGCAGCCTTTCTTCCATAGGCTGGGAGCTCTGGCCAGATGGACCACATGAGATCCAGCAGTAACTCCTGCTGGGACTTGTTGGAGTTCCTGTTGAGTGGATTAGACAATCAGGGTCCTGAAGACGGCACAGATCTTGTGCAGAAGGAGAACATAAGCTCCAGTCCACCAACTGGGAAACCATCATCTTGCAGAGTTCACAGAGCTAAATCCCACCATCCTCTGAACCCATCTGTTTTCCAGCACTCCAAAACAAAAGCAGCTGTCCTGCAACAACTAAACAGAGCTCTGAAGGAGTCCAGCCCCCTAAAGCACTCCTTTTCCCACACAACTTCCAACTTTTCATGGTGGGAGTCTGGATCTGCCTCAGAAATTCACTTTGCCCAGAAATACCTGCTCCTGGTCATGACAGGAGTCAGATTTTGCAGACAGAAATAAAATGCTCCTTGCAGATGACAACTGAGATTGATCATGGATAAGTCACAACTTCCACCTCCAGCCCCAGCAACTGCAAACCAGTGAGGGCAATTCCAGAGGGTCCCAACACCTGCAGGCTCCAGCATCCTTCAGAGAGAGGCTCTGGCACTGACCCAGCCCCCAGGCTCACCTGTAGATGTGCAGTGCCAGGCAGTGGGCCTGCCACCTCACTGAGGAGGAGTTGGATTCCAGCAGGAAGCAGCGCAGGAACTGGATGAGGGTCTCCTTGTCAGCAAACTTGTTCAGTTGGTTCACCAGGGCCGTACACAGCTGGTCCTCCTGACTGCCTGAACCCTCACCTAGGGACACAGGGAAGGCTTTAGGGAGAAGATAAATACAGCACCTCACAGGCAGGCCACTCTCTTGTTTCAAAGAGTCAGGATAATGGGGACAAATGATTATGTTTCAGGTAACGAGAAAGTTTAACATTTCCGTCTTTTTCAAAAATATAACCCAGTACTCCTGACTAACAGGAAAAAAACTGCAGGAAAACTTGCCAGTGAGGACGTGAGAAATGTGCTACACATCCTGATAAAAAGAAAAGGACTGACCATGAGGCAATGAAAAGACTCACAGAGAACCATCTGATGGTGAAAGCCAAAGCGGTTCCTTGAAGAAAAGCCAAGAGAGAATTTATGCCCATGACTTTTATAGGGAAGCTTAATTACTTTCCCAGGACTGTGGATATTCATTAAGCAGCAGCCCTGGCTCTAGCAGAGCTTCCAAGGCAGCCAGAGGAAACAAGTCTGAACACAATCACTGCAGAGCAGAGCTAACTGGGTGTGCATCCCCAGGATTTCTTTTAATCCTCATGAGCATTTCAGCCTCCTACAACCCAGGATAGGCAAGTTAAGTGGAAGCTGCTTCATCACTAGATTAGGTAACACCATTAGACAACTTCAAACCTGCTCAAGGCAATAAACACAGTGGGTTTGGGATGTCCTCAGCACATGATTTCAGCCCAACTCTTGGGACACATTGCTTCACCTTAGTCTCATCCACACATGGGAAAACTGCTCCTCTGTTCTGACTGTGGCTGTGGATGCCCTTGCCATGAGCCATGACCCTTTCCCAACAGCAGGATTTATCACCCAGCTCTTTCTAAACAGAGTAACAAAGGCTGTGAGGAGTAGACTCGTTCCCTAAAACCACAGGACAGGGCCCAGCTGCCCCTCACCCTCTCGCTCCTTCTCCTTTTCCTCCTTCTTGCTCTTTTTGGTGGAGGATTTGCTCTGCGCTGCCGCCTGCCCGGAGCCTGATGCTGCAGGAGCAGAGGTGGAAGAGGTGCTCGAAGCTCCAGAGGATGAAGCCACAGACAGCACTTTGCTGCCACACAGAGCACAAGACAACAGCTGCAGGAGAACCGGGGACACTCCTTCGTCTACCAGGAAGCTGACTTGGAGCAGGAAATAGAGAACCGCTGCAGAAGAAAGGAGAAAATGTTTGAATCACACAATCATGGAATATCCTGAGCTGGAAAAGGCCCACAGGGATTGAACCTAACCCTGGCCCTGCACAGACACCCCAACAATCCCACCCTGTGCATCCCTGGGACTCTGGCAGCCTTGGGGCCATGCCCATTTCCTGGGGAGCCTGGTCAGTGCCCCAGCACCCTCTGGGGGTCCCCTGACATTCAACCTAACCCTGCCCTGACCACAGCTCCATGCCACTAAAGCCTGAATTAAAAAAGAAAATAAAGAAAAAAACCCCCAAAAAACCGCAGCCTAAATCAAAAGCCTTTGTACACAAGAGCCAAACTCCCAGAACTGTCCTGTCCCTGCACCACAGAAACCTAACACTGGGGTACACCAGCTACAGTGGCCCGTCCCAAATTACTCTCTGGGACAATGGCAGCACAAGCAAGAGAACACAGATCTCCTGTTCCTGTAAGTTATCCATTACACCATATTTTGCTCTTTAGCCAAGGATCAGATGCAATTAGGGCACTGGGATAATTAGTACTGGAAACAGTTCAGTCCTATCAAAACCCTCAGCTGTGTCTCCCCTTCTCTGCTGAGCTTCCCCATGCGAGCCACCTCGATCCCAACCACACCACCACTGCTCCCCCAAACCTGCAGAGACAGAACTCACAGTCATCCTTGATGCAGAATTTCTGCCAGTTCACTGTTCTCTGTGTGGCAATCTCTGCACAAGCCTTTAAATGTTCCATCTGCAGGCACAAAGGGATGGGATCAAACAGCGTATCAGCATTCCTGTCACACCAACACCACTCTAAGACCCTTTCCCTGCTGCCTCCCTTACCAGGGAGATCAGAGTGTCGTACTGCAGGGCAGAGCCCGAGCTGGCTGTCACCACGCTGGCCCTCAGGAAGATGCCCTGCTCCTCCAGCAGCTTTTTGATGCCCCGCACGTGCGAGTCCAGGGTGTGCAGGTCCCGCAGCTGCCGGTACTTGTCCTTGGAGCCGCAGATGAACAGCAGCAGCTTGCGCACCTGGCGGCGCACGAACGGCGTCTGCTGGATCATCAGGTACTGCAGAGAGAAGCCAGGGCAGCGTGAGCTCACCAGGGCCACACTGGCCAGCAAAAATGAGTGTTTTCTTCCAAGAAGAAAACAGATGGGAGATGTGTTCACCCAGCTTTAAGGTGCTGGAAGTCTCAAGCAGAAGAAATACTGCACAGCAACACTGCACCACTTGCTGGAAACCATCCCTTGTCATCTCCAACCTCAAATAAACACCTAACCAAGGCTAATTAAGAAATCCTAACTCATACTTGTGTAAATGTAAGATAACTTGTTATGTAAAGTAGGAAGCAAACTCAGAAGACAAACTCCAAATATCTTCCTGATTTCTTTTTTAAGGCCCAAGTACCAACAGCTGAGCATGATGTTACATTTTTCCATCTCACAGCAGGTTTTCTCTCTAAGCTTTGTGGCAGCAACCACTGAGTTCCAAGAAATTAGAGCAACCTCATTTTTTATGTATATTTTCCCATGGATTCCTGTTCAACAGAAACACACAAAGCCAACAGTTCACCTTCTTTCAAGGGAATTAAAAATACAAGATGGAGCTGAGATCAGCTCTGCAGAAGCTCATCTCTTCCACGAAAGAAATCATTATTGGAGTTTTCTTGTGGAAATCTGCAGGTGTATCATGTTCTTGCTTACCTCAGACAAAAAGTAGAACCAGGAGTGATCAAAGATGGGCGGGGGGATGCGGGAGTTTGTGTCTGCAATCTTCTTGATCTGGTAGGGCAGGCGCAGCACCATCTCTGTCAGGAGCTGAGTGTAGGCCTCAAAAACATCTGCAGCATGACCCTGGCAGCAAGAGAAAGCCCTCAGGCTCTGAGCACACCCGGTGTGGTGTCATGATGCACGACAGGGTGCTTTTGCTGATATTTTAAAAACAAGGGATTTCTGCCCCTTTGCAGCCCAAAGGATGTTCCCAAATTATGAATAAGAACCTGCACAAGGCCTTGAACTGGATGGCAGCTGTGAGGATGCACTAAGCTAGTCTGGAGTAATAAAGCAGTTCAACTCAGGGGCTTTCAGCTTAGGAGACATTCTTACATTTAATCAGGCTTTTTGCACTGCACCTGTACAAACACCAAACCATGGCATAATGGCACCACAGTGGTGGAACAAGCCTGGGAATTACTGTGGAAATTCCCATCCACTGTTCCATTTCCTTGGCACACTAAGTTTAGGAATTCTGCCTGCCAAGCACAGGTAGTCACGGGCTGGAGCAGCTTCCCTTCAGGATGATTAACAATTCCTCCAGGAACAGCTCCACAGAATTCCTGGGTTAGGAGTGCACCAAAGGATGCAGTGAGCTGGGCTGCCTATGAGAACTCAGAGCACTCCCAGTTGTAACTTTGTGCTAGAAGATGGATTTTGGTTGCACTTCTAAGGGCAAACTCCTTGTGCAGGGCTGCTTTCCCAGCTCTGTGCAGCCCCCTCCCACTGCAGGCCCTGCACAGCTCTCAGCACAGGGCAGGACTCACCTTCACATACTGGCGGAGGAAAAAGGGGCTCATGTCAGGGGGAGAGGAAGTGGTGTGAGGCTTCAGGAGCTGGCTGGTGGCCACAGGCTCCTCATCATTCTGCTGGCTCTTCCAGTACTCCAGAAGGGACTTGAGCACGTGCAAACAATAATCAACAGCACCAGAGCTCAGCAAGGCAGCTGCCGTGGCACTGGAGATCAGGGAGGAAGCCTGAAACAGAGGGAAGGAGCTGGATCAGGAACACACCTGGGAACCTGCAGTGGGGAGAGCTGGGGCAGCCCTGAGCACCTGCTGACAGTGTGGGCAAGAGAGCAGGTTTGGATGAAACTTTGCAGGCAGCTTTTAAGTTTGGGGTTTGTTTGAGGTTGGGGTTTTTTGGTTTTTTTTGTGTTTATGAAAAGCAACTCAAATATTTACAGAGACTCTTTTGAACAAGTGCTTAGTAAAGGAAAACAAATAAAATCTCCTCTTAAGTCTAATCTCCCCTCGACACATGTGCCAGAGGCCACTCTGCTATGGATTAGACGACTAGGGCTTTTTTCCTTTCTTTTTTTCCTCCCTTGTTTTTTTTTTTTTAAGTTGGAATTTCTATTTGTTTACTGGGATTTGGCCAGCTGGGCGTGAATCCTGGTAGAGAAAGAGTCCCTGTTGCAGCTGCCGCTCACGGTCTCTGCTCCACCCAGGTATTGCTCCACCTGCATTCTGCAAGACGAGGAGCTTTGATTTCTGTGGGAAGCTCAAGTGAGTAACAAAGGCTGGAGAAAAAGCTACTGTAAATAAAACTATTAAAGCAGCCCTGTAAATCCAAACAAACCCCACAGCTCATAAGCTCATTAAAATTTGATGCAGTTCAGACTAAATTTTTTAACCTCTATGCTTTTTATTAATCTCCTTCCCACCACACATACTGCTTTTTATGCCTTATTACTGTACCTTTTAGCAACAAATATCTAAGGAATCCTCTTAGCGACTTTTACGTTGACACAGCAGCATATTGCTTTCCAATAATCACATTACAAATCCTCTTTAACCCCTTCAGCACTGGTGAGATGCAAGGGAAAAATCTGCCAGACCGTTTTAAGTAACATCATTAATGTGCTGCCCTGAGCTCAGTCTGGAACCATGCACAAAACAAGAGCATCCAATTGTCTTTACATGGCTGCTTCCTCCAGCCCTAGTTTCAAAACTCTTTTTCCACGAGAGCTCAGTAACATTACAGGTTCCCTATAAATTTTTCCAAAGCCCTCTCAAGGATTTTTCAGTTTTACACCTGTTATTTCAGTTAGCAGCTTTCAGATCATCTTTGATGAACAAAAACCCCCCAAGCACATCATGGAATCCCAGAATGGTTTGGGTTGGAAGGGACCTTAAAGTTCATCCCATTCCACCCTCTGCTACGGGCAAGGACACCTTCCACTGTCCCACATTGCTCCAAGCCCTGTACAACCTGGCCTTGGGCACTTCCAGGGATCCAGGGGCAGCCACAGCTTCTCTGGGAAATCTCCACCCTCACAGGGAAGAATTTCTTCCCAATATCTGACCTAAATTTCCCCTCTTTCAGTCTGACACATTCCCCCTTGTCCTGTCACTCCAGCTCCTGATTAAAAGTCCCTCTCTGGCTTCCCTGTATCCCCTTCAGACCCTGGAAGGTGTTGTGGGGTCTCCACACAACCTTCTCCTCTCCAGGCTGAACATTCCCATTTCTCGCAGCCTGTCTCCATAGGGGAGGTGCTCCAGTCCCCTGAGCAACTCTGTGGCCTCCTCTGCACTTGCTCCAACAATTCCATGTGTTCTCATGCTGAGAACACCAGAACTGTGTGCAGTGCTCCCAGTGGGGTCTTGTAAGAGCTGAATAAAGGGGGAGTAAACCATCCCCTGACAAAGCAATTTGGAGAATGTACCTCACAAATGGAAGTCTTGGATCCTGATTTGGTTCTGGACATGAAGACACTGAGCAGCCTCATTACCACCAAGTGCACTTCATTAACAGGGGAGCGCTCGTTTTTCTTGGACACATCCTGCAAGAAAAGACACATCCTGCTTGTTCAAGCCCAGAGCTGAGTAGTGTCCCAAGCCTCTCAAGTTCAGTGCTCTGATTCTCAGGAAGCATTTCTAATTTAAGCTCAAGCAGTAAGACTGAAAAAGCAGCACAAATGCCTCAATAGAAGGGTAGGTAGTGGCCTGGCTGCCAGAGAACAGTCCCACACGAATGAAAAGCTACATATGTCAATCATGCATTTACTGATCATGGCTCTTCTCAGAGTTTAATTCCAGCTAAACAAATTTTCATGCTCACTTGTGGATGTCAGACCCAGGAGACAGTGGGAGTTCCACCCATGACATTTTCTACCTTATGTGAAAGGAGGGAAGAGGAATAAACTGCCTGAACACACCCACACAGCAATGTTTCTGTGACTCCCAAGCATTTAATTCCTCAAGGAAAGAAGGGACAAATTCAGAGCATTAGCCCACACTGCACTTTACCTTTTTGTCCATGCCCAGCTCTGCAATCAGCTGGGACAGAAGGTTATCCAAAGCTCCCTTGTCTTTCTCATCATCTCCATCTAGGTCTGTTGTGAGCATCAGAATAACCTGGGAAGAGCAGTTAGAGAATTATTAGAGGGCAGGTCTCACATTATCAAGATAACTATTTATCTTTCACAAAACAGCACTGATTTTATCTTGATTTATATGTGTTCTTTCCCAAATCTAGCCTGTGCCTCACATCCTAATATGAACATTCAGCATAAACCCACAAGACCTTCCCAAAGACACTGGAGCTCAAGGATTGGAGCCCTCAGGCTCCTCAGTCAGCTGCAAAGTCACACTGAAAAAGGGCACAAGTCCAGCAAAAACCTGTGGGTAAGGAACGCTTTGCAACAGATGGACTCACACAATGACTGGGCAGGAAGGAGAAAAGCAAGTGCAAATAGAAATCAGTGACTGAACTATTTGATCTGGGCTTAACTCTGAGCCCTCCTCACTCACCTGCATGTACGGGATGGCCCGGACACCCCCGACGCTCCTTAGCTGGGGTAAATTCTGCAGCAGCCTCTCCAGCAGCATCAGCCGGACCATGTGCAGTCTGGGGATTCAGAGCCAGTAATCAGACACACCACAGAACACATCTCACCCAGCAGGGTCTCCAGGAGGGCACTGCAATCTGCCCCAGAAACCCCAAGCCACCAAATCCTCCCAGGGAGGAGAGGACCTGCTCAGACTTCACAGGGGAGCGATGCCAAAGATTAAGAGCACCTCTGACAATGGAGCCACACTGCCCAGGCCTGGCCACCTGGGGACTGCAACTGCCTAGAAACATCCTGCAAATCAGCTCCACACTGCACTGGAGAAAGGAATGAGCACCTGCTTCCACAGAATGAAAGCTGCCCATGTTCCCAAAGGACACTTGCATATGCTTTTGTCCTAACAGTGAATTTCACAGGCTCTCAAGATTTTAGTGATTCTGTGTTAACTAGACTCATGCAGGATTTTTTCATCGCTTCCTAGAGGCAGCAGTTTTGTGGGACACACACTGGGTGTGTTTATCACACTCCATGATGATTGCACAGAGGGTGATTGCCAGGCTCCCCAGGGAATGGGCACGGCCCTGAGGCTTGCCAGAGCTCCAGGAGCATTTGGACAACATTTGGATGCAGAGGGTGGGATTGTTGGGATGTCTGTGCAGGGCCAGGGGTTGGTCTGGATGACATTTGTGGGTCCCTTCCGCCTCAGGACATTCCACGGTTCCGTAATCTGCAGTGGCAGTTTGCTCTAGTCTGTGTTTCTGACTTTCCACTTTTGTTACCCATCAGTCAGGAACTGCACTCCTGGAACTGCAGCACCTGCAGTCCCCTCCTCTGCAAACATCCTTCCAGAGCACAGGTGTTATTCCTGAAAGGAAACAAAGCCTCTTGCCTGTTGCTGGTGTGGACATCTCCCTCTGCTTCCCCTTCCCCCTCGGAGCCCTCTCCCTCCTGCTGGCCCGTGGTGGTGCTGATGGCTCCTGTGCTGGAGCTGATACTGCCCGGCCCTGCCGGGTGGCCCTCGGCTGCGGTGTCCCCGTAGGCACTGCTCCGGCCGGACACTGGGAAAGGAAAAGAAAACAGGGAAACACAACGTCAGTAACTCAACAAGCACCTTGCCTGTTCGTATCCACCACCACAGCTGAACTGCGCTTTGGAATTGTGGTTCAAAGGAGATGCTGGCTTTGGGTATCTTCTTAAAGCTACAAGAGAAGCTGAAGATGCATTTGTAGAAATCTTTTCTTTGCCACCCTCATCTTTGTGGCCCAAACTGAACTGGTCCCACAGCAGTAATTCAAACTCAGTCAGACAACGCTTGGATAGGCGGTGCAGACAATCAGACAATATTTTTAATAAGAGTCTGTGATTATTTCACCTGGGTATCAGTCCCAAACTAAAAGGAGAGGAATTAATCCTATCTCATCCAAACTTAACCAGCAGCATAGTGAATTGTCTCAGTCTTGCTCTAGGCATTCTGAGAGGCAAAGGCTCTGGGGAGACCTTGTTGTGGCCTCCCATACCTTATAGAGTACTGGGTACTTAGGGTACTTATGAAAAGGAGGGAGAGGGACTTGTTATACAGGGAGAGAGTGACAGGACCAGGGGCAGTGGCTTTAAGCTGAACAAGGGCAGGATTAGATGGGATATTAGGAAGAAATTCTTTACTCAGAGGGTGATGAAGCCCTGGCACAGGATGCCCAGAGAAGCTGCGTCTGCCCCATCCCTGGAAGTGTCCAAGGCCAGGTTGGACAGGGCTTGGAGCAACCTGGGATCGTGGAAGGTGTCCCTGCCTTGGGGTTGGTACAGGATGATCTTTAAGGTCCCTTCCCACTCAAACCATTCTGGGATTCAATGATTCTGTTATTACAGCCCAGCAAAATCTGCTGCAGATTCCACACTTCCAGAGAACCATGAAAAGCAGCCAACATTCCATCTGTGGGCACTCGGGCAGAACCCATGAAATGATGGATGGCAGCAGCCACTGGGAACTGAGATTTCCTCTGTGCTCCTCAGGGATCACCCACACGCTCCCATGGTGGGCAAGGCTGTAGCAGCAGGGAGGGAGCAGGGGGTGCAGCAGGGCTCACTCACCGCTGTGCTCCCCGGCCACCGAGTCCACGGCGCTGCCGCCGCTCTCCGAGCCCACGCTGCCGCCGTGCTCTGCGGGCGACGTCCGCAGTGTGGAGCCGTCTGTGGCCGCCGTGCTGCCCTCGTCGTCAGATGCTGGAGCTAAGAGAATAAAGAGAGCTGTTACAAGTAAAAACACTGCCTGGGAACAACTGCAAACGACGCTCGCGCTACGAGGGAAAGGCTGCAGGGATTGGGCTTGGGGTTTGGGGACAGCTACAAACGGAAAGGGAGCTTGGGGGTGACCAGCAGGACAACTAAGGCTGCTGAAAGCAGTGGAGGGGAGATATCCCGAGAGGAAAGCTTCTCTATCAAACACACAGGCATGCACAGTTACTTAAAGAACAATGTCTGGTTGTTTATAAATGCAAGGGAAATACAGCACATGCTTTGTTTTGTCTGCTTTAGTTTAAAGAGAGGAAATAACTTCCTCAGAAGTCTACAGTGAGAGTCAATCAAAGCAAGAAAAAACTACACTCTCAAAAATACAAGAAGCCAGTAGTAATAACTGGCTCTTCCAAACCGCATTTGTAAACCAATTTTAAGGCATTACTTAGGTCAAAATCTGAAAAAGATGATGCCTTGCAGTGAACAGTTACCTGATGCTGTTGTGTCCGAGAGTGTTCCGGCGTCGAGAGAGGAGGAGCTGGGAGCTTGACCAGACAGTCCTAAGCTCTGCAGTCCAAGAGCACTGCTGCTGCTCCCTGCAAGCAGAGAACATGTTATGAGCATCTTTCTTTGAGAGAGCGAAGTTAACTCTGGCATTTTCTGTACAATTCATAGTTCTGCTATCTTTGGTTTCCTGGTGATGACACCAACAGCTTTGCCTCACTTCTATCCCAGTTTTCCCCGTTTCCATCCTCGTTTTGCCTGCCAACAGTGCCCACATCTGACCTTGCTGATCTTGTTGCAGGCTCAGGGCAATAGCCAACTCCACCATTGTCTCATCATCTGCATCTGGAGGGATATCCAGCATCGGAGGGAATCCCTCTGCTCCAGCCAGGAGAGCCTCCAGAGGAGAAGGATTCCCATTATTCACGTTCTCAGAAGTCTCCAGAACCATGGATTCGGACTATGGAGAGGAAACACGGTGAGAGCTTTCCCCAGACCACCACCAGTAAGGGAGCACTACAAGGTTCATCAGAACTAAATTAACTCAAGTCCTGGCACACTTCAAAGGCTCCAAGGAGAAGCTTTGGACTCACCACCATCTCAAAGTCCCCATGATCCACCTCGCTCTGCTCCTGGCTCTCCTGTCGGATGTGCTCTCCATTTGCTATCCCAGAGCTCTGCAGCTTGTCTTCTGCATCATCATCATCATCATCATCCTTATCTCCTGAGTGGCAAAATGGGAGTTCATAAATGCACAGCTCCTCATTCCATCCCAAACAAGGCAGTTAATGCTGGGAAAAAACCCAAGCTACCCTCAGTTACCAAGAGACTCCCTGACACCTACAATTTGCTTCAATATGGAAAAACCTCTCTTGGATGGACCTCTGGTAATTTTGATCTGCACATATCTTTGACTGATTTATTAGAACCTGAAAACATGCATAGAAATACTACCTCTAGATTACTACTGTCTAGATAAAATGATCAGATTTTCCTGTCACTGAAAGGGGAATATCTCAGAGAGATCTCCTTTGTGCATCCCAAAATATGAATGAAAAGGTGAGAGTTTATTAAATAAAAAGGGGCTTAGGGGACAAGGGACAGCAAAAGAAACGAAAAAGGCTGATTTTAGCATTTTTTAGTCCCAATTTATAACAAGTCTGCTTTATTTTCTTGTCCTTTCAGACCAATCAAGAAGACCACACTGGTTAAAGGCAGAGGGATGCCCTGGCATACCCATGGGAGTGTTGCTGCGGGGGGACGATGGCAGGGTCACGTGTCGCCGCTTGTTCCGGGGTCTCAGCACCCTGATCAGAGCTTGCTTGCAGGAAAAGCTTACTGCTGGGTCCTGCAGGGTTAACAGTTCATCATTACACTCCTTAAACTCTAAGTCCTTATTCACAGCATTTGGAAAGATGGCTAAAATACACTTGTGACTCTCGTCAGTCGTGGTTCATGTTCAACACAAGTCAACCCCGTTTCTCTCAGGAGCCACAAAGCAACACTTGTAATTCCACATGCAGCACATGACAAACATTACTGGAACACAAGGAGAGAGAGAATTCTCCTTCATTCGCTTCTGGCTGGGTGGTTTTGGCTGTATTTTGTGTCTGCACTATGTATTTGCATTCTACCCACACTTAATTTTTTTCCCATTATAGAATCACAGAAACATTTAGGTTGATAAAGCCCTCTGAGATCAAGTCCAACCATAAACCCAACATTGCCAATCCCCCTAACCCATGTCCCCAAGTGCCACATCTACACTTTTAAATCCCTCCAGGGGTGGGGACTCAACCACTGCTCTGGGCAGCCTGTGGCAGGCTTCCCCCTTCCATGAAGAAATTTTTCCAGATGTCCAACCTAAACCTCCCCTGGTGCAATTAGAGGCTGAGGCAGAGCAGAGCATAGTGACATACTGGGCAAAGTAACATCTGCATGTAGATCTTGGATGCAGTATGGATACAGTCCAGCTCACACGTGCAGTATCCATGGATAATATCCACCAAAGCATTGACTGTGGCTTCAACGTGAGTGAGACCTAACAGGAATAAAAGCAGGACTGAAATCAGCTCTCTCTGTATTTCAGCACAGAGTGAGGCACTGCAGGAAGCATCTTTTGTTTCCAGACTTCAAGGCACAATGTTAACAGCACAAATATATTGATTTTCAATCCAGACTGAGCCAGTCTTGTCTGTCTGATGGAATATTGTGAACTCCATACACCAGCACCACAGAACATCCTCTAACACCACCCATGAAGACAAATGTGGGTAAATCAATCATCAGTCCCTGCTTCCTGGCACAATACATGTGCCCCTGAACAAAAGCTTCAGAGCAGAACCTGCAGCTCCACATCACAAAGCCCTCAGTGCAGCACTAACACTGAAAAGTCATTTTCTCTGCTTACAAACTTAAAATAGGTCCCTTCAGAAGCCACAGGCTTGCCAATAGCAAAGGAAGAGCTCTCCCACCTGGCAGGCAGGCAGGGGCCAGGAAGGCATTTTTGGGTTTTGATGCATGGAGCTTCCAGAAGTGGTTCACCAGCTGGGTAATGAAGGTGCAGCCCTCTCCTTCCACGTGTTTCTGGGCCTCCTGCCCTTCTTCACTCTCTGCACAGATTAAAAAACACCTCTCAGAAATGTGCTGGGGAAAACCTTAATGAGGGTAACACCAAGTTTATTTGAAATGGCTTTTTTCAGCGGCTTTGATGTTCTCATCAGCAGGATATCACACACCTACCAAATGTAGTCCCTGTCACTCAGAACTCGACACCCCAGCACAGCTTCAATTATCACAACAGAAACTTAGAGAAAATTACAGACTTATCTACCTGTTTCCAGCTGTGGCAGCTTTGATTCTGTGTAGTGGACCAGATTGTTGGGTCTCATAATAGCAATGGATCGAGCAGTGATGACCAGTCTCTGGAATACCTCGGGATCAAGGTCCTTTCCTTCTTTGGTTGAGGAAGTCAAATACTGAATGGCTTTGCTTAGCAGTGCTTGATCCTGTAGAGTGAGAGAGAACACAGGCAAAGAAAAACAACTGACTGCAGCATGAGAAAGTAGCTGAAGTACAACCACAGGACAGATCCTGGGGAAATCCAGCACTTGTCATCTAATGAAGGACAACCAACCCTAAAAGGTCACAGAATCACACATCTCTGGTGAAACACAAAAGCCAGCAGGACAGGCAGCAGGAGCTAAAGGGAGCTGAGACAGGAGGTTTGTGCTGCATGGAGGAAGGGCTCTTTAGGGTTGTGCTGCACCTCAGCCATGACCTGGCAGGTTCCAGGAGCCCCCAAACCCATGTCCTGAGTGGTACCTTGTGGTTATGGTAGGCTGAACGGCTGGTGTGCAAGCTGGCCAGAAGGCTCTTGGTCTGCTGCTGCACGCTGGAAGGGGCTGGCATAGACAGCAGCACAGTAGCCAGTTCCTGAGCTGCAATCTTATTCTTCTCCTAAGAACACACAAACCCCATTATTCAGTATATTTACCATCACTTAGTGTACCTGCAGCTCCCTTCCCTCAATACCCTTTTGATAGCCTCCCTCCATTTGCTATTTGACATTTAGGGAACACTTCACATGTCTGCACAAGTCCTTTTGAGATTTATGGGCTCCTACCCTGCTGTTTCTGTAAATGAGGTCACTCCGAAGCACAAAAAGCCCACCAGCGCTAAATGCAAATGCCAATTGTCATTTTAAACTAGTTTCAAATGCTTTTGGCTAACTTTCAGATCAGTGCTCTGAGCAAAAGGGATGCAGCTCTGCTCCTATCAGGCCCCCGGGGCTGCAGGAGGTAGTGCTGAGCTTGCCCCTCCTCCCCCAGCTCCAAAGCTCAGGAATGTATTCAGAAAGTTACTTGCCTTCTCGTTGACTGGTCCCACAGCAAAGCAGCTTTCCAGTGCTTCTAAAGAACTCACTACTAGCCTGGAGGGAGAGGAAAGCAGGCTTGAGTACAGCAACCCTTCTCTCTCCTTAGCACTTTGCTTTATGCGGGCTACAGTCATGAGTAGCTCAGAGACAGCTAACGAATGCCAAGTACAAAATCAAAGCATGATAAAACCTGCCACAGGCACCATGCATATCATTTCATTGTGTTACAGACCAGAGTTAAACCTGGCTCGTGCTCACAGACAAACTTAGGACTGCTTTAATAATCCACAGCTGAAAGACAGGGGCTTTTCTCTCCCAAAGAGGATAAAACATTTCCTTACGCAGCCTGCAGCAGGGATAACTTGGATTGTCTTGACAGTCCCAATTCACCATGGCCCCCAGACGTACAGATGACTGCAGATCAAGGCTGGCTATGACACATGGGAAAAAGCGGAACCGACTTTGCTAAGGGAGCGACGCTCTACTCGCTTGCTATTTTCACACAGGTTGCTCTTTCCAATTTGGAGTTTCAGCACAAAATATTCCAGAGGAAAATTAACTCGCAACACTGGGTGTGACCCCGAGCGAGGGATGCTGAGGTTCAAGCAGGCTGGGAAAACACTTGTCCCGAGGGAAAACCTGATTTACGAGTGGCAGCAAAGTCCCTGCAGCAGCACTCCATGCCCCCAGGTAGAACCACCTGAAATGCCATCTGACACACCAGAAGGAGAAGGAAGATACAGGAAAAAGCAGGGAAGAGAGAGCATTAAGGGGAAAAATAACACTGTAGGATTGGAAGGCAGAAGGAACAATTGTCTGGTCTGGCGGTGATAAATAACATCCCCCTCCCCACAGCCACCCTCATAAAGCTTGGAGGGAACAGAAGTGGGATAAGAAGGCACAAGGAAGGAACAAAGCAGAGAAGAGTCTGTCAAATAAGCAACAGTTATGCTGTGTACAGCAAAAATCTGCAAACCGCCTTATCTTTACATTTGCTAAACCATCTGCCATGCAATGACCAGAATGTAAAGAAGCAAATGTCACTTGGAAAACAAAAAAATCCCAGTCACCAAAAGCCACACCGTGTGTTCTGTCTCTCTGACACACACTCATTCGTGCAGAGAAAAGGATGCCATACTAACCGGTCCAGGGTGGTTAGGGACTCAGTGTCAGAACTTTGGGGGAGCAAAGAAAAAGGAAAAAAAAAAAAATGTGTAAAGCTCACAGAAAAACTCCCTAGAACACATTCTAAGCAAAAGGCAAATTAAATGGGGAAATCAGGAAGCCAGGGGAGGGTCAGTCTAAGCAGGGTCTTTCTACCTGGACAGCACACACCAGTCTGGAGCAAAACAAAGACAGAGATGAGCCAGGTCACCTCACACAGAGAAGCCAAGCACCACTTAAAGCACCACCCAGGCTTAAATTCGAATGCAGACACCACACTTGGATAGAAAAGCTGCCTCCTGCCTGCCATTAGCTGTTCCTACTCCAGAAGCCCTTCAGAAGGTAACACCAAACAGGAAGAATAATTTTTTTATATCTGAATTTTTAGAATATAATCCCTCTGCTCTGGAAAACCAGAGAGCATGTTGTGCCGAGAGGGACATCTTGTGGGGATGTCACAGCAGAGGAGGGAAGGAAAGGGAAAATAAACACAAGAAAACATCCCATTAACTATTAGACAAAATTAAAGGATGGCTGAACAGGTCCTTCAACTGGGCCTAACTGGCACTTCAAGCCCTAAGCCTCTACCTGAGAATTTCAGTCAGACAAACTGAACCAACACTTCCTCACAGCTGAGCAGTGTATGTATCCTCTGAAATGCTCATTTTTCAACAGTACCAGTTCCTCTTTGAGCTGTTTCCCTCCTGTTCTTGCTGCTTTTACAACTCTTATGATACAGACTGTATGAGTTCAAAGAAAAACAGTGTGGACATAAGAAAGAACAAAAGTTCTGTTTACTCACTAAATTTATGTCCAGGTCACCCTTGGGGTTTGGCTCTCAGCAGCAGCATGGGGAAAAACCCAACACCTTCCCCAGCACAACAGCTCAGCCTGAGCCACATGGGCTACAAGGCAAGTTGGTGGGAGCCATGAGCCTAAAGCAGGGTCACACACAAAGGCCTCCTCAAAACTGAGCTTAACTTCAGAGAGGCCTGACTTCGTGAGCTCCAGAGACCAAAAAAGGGCCAGCTTGAAATGAGAGAATGTACCACGGCAGCAGAAATTGCTTTGAACTCCTTGAGACTGCTGAAACATGAACTAGGCAGCACAAGCAAGCACACAGATCTATCCATCTATTGCACCAGATCAACCAAGATCACCACAAACCCTCCTATCAAGATAATCAATCACTGTTTTCAGTTGTTGCTGTGTAAGGCAGTGAGAACAACACACTAATTCCCCCCAGTTCTCCAAGTAATGAAAAGCTCCCAAATGCACCCAACTGCCTGCCACAACAACAACCCATTTCAAAGGAGAAATAAGGGAAAGACTGTGGAAATACCTCTCCAGGACAGTCCCACTGGCAGCAGCAGGAGCAGCTGACTCGGTGTCCCCAGCGCCATTCCCCTGGTTGAGGTTTGGGGGACAAACGTTGCTCACAGAAGCAGATGGGAAGTCCTCGGGGGGCTCGTCAGGCCAGCCAAACTGCTCTTTGGTTTTGCCATAAATTTTTATGGAATCCATCATGGTGACTCCAGCAGGATCCACAGAAGCCCCAACTGTAGCGATGAGAGAAATTTCTTAAAAACTGAGAAAACTGTTGCTTTTGGATACAAACCAGCCTCATTTCACAGGACCAGGGCAGCAATTACACTGTCATTAATACACAGCCACTGACAGTGCCATCTCCTTTGCAAGGCCATTTTCCTTCTGTTGCCTCAGCACAAAATCATTGAGCTGAACTACTGACCGTTCACCCACAGCAGCAAGAAACTGGGCCATCAATAAAGTTATCAAATGTTCAGGGTTCCCCCTTCAGACTGTTTTTGCAGTCAGGGCAAACGAATGGATTGTGGAAACTCCCTGCTGTGAGGTGAAGCAGCTTCATCCCTCCCAAACCAACCCATCAGTTGGTCAGACCAAGCAGTGCACAAAGCCTTACTGAAGATGGTGAGTTTCTTGTCAGCCTGCAGGGCCTCCTCACGGGTGAAGGGGAAGTCGAACCAGCGGGCGCGGGTCATGTTGAGCTGCATGGTGCGGCCGAAGATCTCCAGGTAGGAGGGAGCTCGCTCGATGGCCTGGGTGCCGATCTGGATCCGCATGCCCGTCATCACCATCGTGCTGTTGTTGTTGGTCACTTCGATGGTGAAACCCCCAGGCTGCAGAGAACAAACCACAGCTCAAAAATTCCCTTTGAAGGCAAGGACTCTGTACAGAGGTCCCTCCACTGTTTACTGAATTACAGTATTTGTGGGGGGTCATTTGAACAAAGCAGACTCCTTAAGGCAAGGCATGGTATCAACATGAACAAGAACGTCACCTAGAAGCTCAACATAGTCCCCAGATTGCCCCACTCACCTTTGTGTTGGCCACATACATGCCCGTGGAATTGAGCCGGTGCTTTATCTGCTGGGCATTGTACACCTGCAGCAGGTCATTGCCTCCAAACTCCACGTCTGTGAGCTGCTGGTTGTGCTCAAAGAAGTCAATGGGGAAGTTCACCTGGCTGGATGTGCGAGTTGCTAGAAGGGGAAAGACATCTTTATGACAAAAGACGTTCTAAACAGGCAAAATTGTGGTAAAAAACCTGCAGAAACAATTTGCCTCCTTTGGAAAGTATTTCTATATACATATCTATGGAAACATTTTACCCACTTAGCCGGTACTTAGGTAATTGTCAGAATGAGTGTTGTAAGTATTTAGATGATGTTGATCAGTCTTTACATCTCCATTAGCCACAAAGGTCATGTGAGGAGCCCTTACTGATGGCAGCTGCCTTGCGCTTGCGGACAGGTTTCATGATGCTGATGACGCTGCTGGGCTGCAGAGAGGGCTGCAGCCAGTAGGACGTGTTCTCCACGTTGGCCATGTAGATCCTCAGGCTGCCATCCTCACACAGCAGGATCATAGTGGTCCTCTGCTGCTCGTTGCAGGCCGTGTGACGGATGGCCACCATGTCCTGGATCTGCAAGGCAAGGCAAGGGAAGGGCTTGGCAACTCTTCCGTGGAGGAACAAACTCTTTGTATTAGAAAAG
Organism: Leptocoma aspasia; assembly: GCA_013399835.1. NCBI lineage: Eukaryota > Metazoa > Chordata > Aves > Passeriformes > Nectariniidae > Leptocoma > Leptocoma aspasia. The sequence continues at coordinate 79,457 of VXAX01000273.1, forward strand.
CTGCCAACACTGGAGATTCGGTTGATGGAACACAAGAAACCAAATTTTAAGAGTCAAAAATACAGGGAACCCTGACTAACCTTTGCTTTGGCTGGCAAGGTCTTAATCTCCTGGATGAGGAAGGTGTCTGGCTTCACCATCACCACCAATGGGACACCCGTGGTCTGCTGGACACAGCACACCAGGCCAGGGTGGTTCATCACCTCAGACCACTGACATAGGGCAGGAGAAGTCTTACTGCCACCATTGGAACTGCAAGAGACGAAGGGCACAATGACATTCATTTAAGGAGCAGCACAAGCAAAACCACACAAATTTCATTGTGTTCAAATCAGTTAAAGCTTTGTCCTGAGCAGGGATTCAAGAACTGCATCAATGAGCAGTGCCTGGTTTACAGGTGAGAAACCTGAAACAGTCACCACAGTGGGCAGAAACCACAAGCATCCCAGTCCTCAGCCCTGATCCCTGTCCTGCAAACTCGAGAAAAAAATGGCTTAGTGTTGCATTTTATGCCCCAAATCAAGGAAGTAATTTATAAATGGCTTTCAGCAATGTTTTTATCTGAATGGATGAACAGCTCCATGTTTCAACACACCCAGCAGCAACAAGCAAAGGCCAATCCAGGAGAATCAGTGTCTGATCACTGGAAAAAGTGGAAACAGAGCTGCAAAAAGACTAAGCCAAACTCAACTGGAGTTCAGGAGCTCTTGGAACTTGACCCTCCTTCAGAGTCCACTTGTGACAGTGGCTTTGTGTCAGGCCAGTGAAGAGACTGTGGCCTGAGTGCCCAGCACTGCGTATCAGAAAACACAATAGAACTGTCTTTTTCTTGCCACATTCATAGAGTAAGAGATTTGTTTCCCTCAAGGGAGTCTGAAAACCAGCCTTAACATGCACAGTGCACAAGGGCCACTGCAGCAGTGGTGCTGAAAGGAAACAAAGGCTTCCTTCTCGGCCGCCTCGGTGAGGGCAGATAATCCCATCGGTTCCAGCGCCTGCACCTCGAGCAGCTCACTCTGTGCAGCTCCACTGCTCTGCAGACACCTTTCTGCTCTGAATCCTGCTGGGAGACAAAATGCATGCGTGGCCCACTGCTGAAACAGCCAGCTTTGTTTCTAATCATCCTGCAGCTGGGATATCATGGAATTCCTGAGCTGGAAGGGACCCACGAGGACCATCCAAGTCCATTAGGACAGAAGGACCATGAAAAGTAGCAAGAAATCATCAGCCAACAGGGAATTTTCACCACACGGTTTGGCCATTCAGAGCTGGGATGTTTAATAATATAAGCAATATTTATTATAAAAACAAAGAAATAAAAATGCAAGGAGTGTCCCCCAGGATCCTCACCTCTTGATGTTAATCGGGAAGAGCCGCTGCACTTCTAGGCTGGACCGGCTGATGGTGGCCGCGAAGGATTTGCCTTGGCAGTAGCTGAAGAACAACATCTGCAGCACGTGGGAGTAATAGACTGACACCCCCCCTCCTGCCACCTGGCCATTGCTGTCCTGGGGAATCCAGACAAATGCCAACATTTAACATAAACACAAATATACCCAAACACTCTGTCAGGCTCTTAAATTTATGATGGAATTATTCCCAAATCTGCCTCTCCTCCCCAGCAGTGAGAGAACAGAGTCCTAAATGACAATTTTCTAAGCTGAACTCCTGGGTGAACTCATCCATCAGACACTTCAAAGGCTCTGGGAGGGGATGCTGAGCATGCACACCCAGAGGCTGTAGGTAACACCCTGAGCTCCCGCAGCTGTGAGCCTCAGTACTGCATGACAGTGTCACATGGAGCATTCCCTGTATGCCCAGCTCATAAAAGACCTTCCTGAGAGCCTCCTTCCCATCTATTCCTGTTTTGAAGCAGGCTGAGGTAAAAACACTGTAGAGATTTTAGAGGTCATCCTCAAGACTAGAAATAAAGGCTGATTGTAGCTCTCCAGTCCCAGCCATGGTGATTTATCCCTTCTGCTCCTGCACCTTTGGAGTGCCTTGCTCTGAGAACAGCACTGCTCTGAAGCCATCTCCCTGCTGAGAAATCCTGCTGGGCATGACTTCAGAGCCAGCTATGGAAAACATGCTCCGTTTTCTAGATGAAAGGATCAAGGGGTTTAACTTTCACCCCCACCTCCTTTTACTGGAAGGATATCTCTCTCTTTAGAGGAATGAGAAAGCTCCTTGATCTAGATCAGGGGGCTTAAAAAGAGAAGGAAAAAAAGAAGGAAACTTCTGCCTTCAAATGAAAGAGGCAAAAAAAAGAGAAAGGGAAGTCACCAGCACCTTCAGGTCCTCGTGGTTGACTTCAAGCACGTTGGTGACATAGAAGGGCCCATGCTGGGCACTGCTGGCCTCCTCCATGAGCTGTGTGTAGATGTAGCCAGCAGAGGACATGATCACGATGATGTTCTTCCCCTCCTCATTGAACAGGAAAGTGACATCCCTGATTTTGGAACTCGGTAGGAGGAAGTAGAAAGTTGGGCTCAAGGCATCTACTGAGAGGTCGTAAATCTGTGGGAAGAACCAAGGAAATAATTAACTACAATCATTATCAAGGATCAAGGCAGTAATTAACTGCTCCGATACTAAACAGTGCAAATGAACAATAGCTGAGATGAGGGAATCCCCATGAGATGTTACAGTTTGGGGGTTTTTTTCTCTTTGAGTTCTTTGGGTTTGCTTTTCCTTGCAAGAACAGCCCAAACATTGCAAATTTTTATTTCCAATTAATTTCTAAGAATATTAGCACATTCTCCCACACGCAACTCCCCGAGGATCCAGACTCTGATGTCTGACAGAAGCTGTATCATCAATAGCTCATGGCCAGACATACCTTCACAAAGTCTGCAGTGACAATGGCCAGCTCTGTTTGAGATCCTGGCAGCCACACGGCTTTGATGATGAAATTCCCAGTGGCCAGTTGGGGATGAAGCACCAAATGATCAGAGACTGATCCAGAGCTGCTGAATGTTAACACATGGCAATCCTGGAGTAATGAAGAAAAGTGGTTAAATATTAAAACAAAGTGCTTACAAATACTTGAAGCCAAGAATGGAGTTAAAAGTCAGCATTTCTCTTACGGCAATGATTCAGAGAATCTAAATCTCAATTTCCCGCATTGAAGACAAATGACATGAAGGTTTGAAAAGAAAAAAACTACAGAGAGTGCGGCTTTTTCTCAGCTAAATAATACATCTGTAGATTCTGCACTGGGAAAGCTGAATCTAAATTTGGGGGAATACGAAAAAGAAGTCCTTGTAGGCCAAGAAGACTTGTAGGCCAAGGACTTCTACAAGAGAAGTCCTTGCCAAAGAACACTAATTGTTTCAGACTAGTTTTAATACAGTAAGTTTGACATGGCTAAACCTTGGCTCTTGTCTTAAAACAAAATCAGCCTAAATACACTAAGAAATACTATTTCAGGGCACTGTCTCATTAATTATATTGTTCATACAGCTCCTGCTTCTTTTACCTTATCTATCTAGTAGGAAAGTGAATCGGGAGCTGAATTAGTGACAGAACTTTGGAGGCATCTCCGTGCTAACTCCTCCGAGGAAACACAGCTGGCTTTGGGCTGATGTCTGCAGCTCCCTGGAAAAGGGTTTGGCAGGCACTTACCTTCAGCCCACACACAGCCAAGTAGTCCTCCTTGCAGGGATTCCCAGTCAGGCTCAGCACAGTGAACGGGACGGGCGCGGACGCCAGGCGCGTGAGGGTCAGTTTCCTTTTGCTGGAGTCGGCTTGTTTCAGCAAGGCTGAGAGCTGGAGCACTGTGATCTGCACCACAGAATGAACCCAGTTATCTGACTGTAACTGAGGGCAGTCAGGCATTTCAATTCCAGATCCCACAGTTACTCAGTTGATTTTGAATCAGAACCACAGAATCATCACCCCAGCACCACCATAATCACCCCTAAACCACATCCCCAGGTGCCATGTCCAGAGACCCCTTGAACACCTCCAGAGTCGGTGACTCTACCACCTCTCTAGGCAACTTATTCCAATGTCTGACCACTCTTGCAGACAAATTTTTGTTTATAGTAACTAATTTGAAGCTCCCTTGGTGCACCTTAAGGCCATTTCCTCTTGTCCTTCTGCTGAGTCATGGACCCCCACTTGACTCCAACCTCCTATTTGGTGGCTGCAGTGAGGTGGGTGATGGCAGTGAGTTTTCTCACTGCTCCTGCTGCAGGAACTCTTTTTCCTCAACAGTTTTTCCTACAAGAGGCTCCCCATAGCTACGCAACACTTCACACCAGATCTCAAGATGGGCAGAACAAACCACAGTCCTGCCTGCTCCTCAGCACTGTTCCCTTTCCCTGGGAACCCAGTGGCTCCAGCACTGTTCCACTTCCCTCAGGAACCCTGGGATCCAGCACTGTTCCATTTCCCTGGGAACCCAGTGCATCCAGCACTATTCCATTTTCCCTGAGAGCCCAGTAGCTCCAGCACTGTTCCCTTTCCCTGGGAACCCAGTGGCTCCAGGGCTGCTCCCCTTCCCCCAGGAGCCCAGTGGCTCTAGCGCTGTTCCCTTTCCCTCAGAAGCCCAGTGGCTCCAGGGCTGTTCCCTTTCCCTCAGGAGCCCAGTGGCTCCAGCACTGTTCCCTTTCCCTCAGGAGCCCAGTAGCTCCAGCACTGTTCCCTTTCCCTGGGAACCCAGTGGCTCCAGGGCTGCTCCCCTTCCCCCAGGAGCCCAGTGGCTCTAGCGCTGTTCCCTTTCCCTCAGAAGCCCAGTGGCTCCAGGGCTGTTCCCTTTCCCTCAGGAGCCCAGTGGCTCCAGCACTGTTCCCTTTCCCTCAGGAGCCCAGTGGCTCTGTGCAGGGGGCTCACCTTGCCCTTCTCGTGGCTGACAGCCAGGTGCTGGCGGCGGCCGTGGGGTGAGGACAGCACGCACATGGCCACGCGCCGCAGCACGTGCGCGCTGATCAGCTGCCGGATGGTCTGGCCCTGGTCCCCGCTGTAGTTCATGCGCACGTTCTCAAAGGCGCCTTCCTGCGAGCCGAGGGTTGGGACCTGAGCCAGGGAAAGCATCCAAAGGGTGTCACTGGAATGTCTCTGTTTAAAAGCCACTCGCCCCATCCACCCTCTGTTAATTCCTTTTGTTCCGTACCATCAACTGATCCGTCATTTCTACCGATTTGTCCAAAGTGTGGAGCTCACTGAGAGCCTGCTGGGCACGGCTGCTGCTCCCCATGGCTGAAGCTTGCTGGAAGTTGACCTGGATGGCATCCATCAGGAAATTCAGCATCTCCAGCACCAAAGGTGCAAAGGAGAAGTTGGCCTACAAGAAACAGATCAGGCAAATGAGGAACAAGATGCTCCTGATGGGAGCTGCACACAAACTGCTTTTTAAAGCCTGACACGCCTTTATGACCCTCTCAGCTTATAACCAGCCCAGCCTGCCCAAGATCCTCATCATAACCCACCTCTGTTTAGCAGCTGACAATTATACCTGGGACTGCAGCTCCTCTCGACAGCCCTCCACGTTTCTGCACAGGCTGCTCTTTTTGGGCTTTTCCTCGTCGGGGCCCTTGCCCTCGCTGATGGTGACCTTGGCCTTCTCAGCTGGGGACGTGCTCGCGTGGCGGATGACGCTCTCGGGCACGCGGGGCTCACTCTGGAAGGCTGATTCCTTCATGGTAGAGCTCATCCCACTGCTGGGAGTTCTCTTCACCAACGCCTGGGAATGACAGAGTAACACTAAAATCCCAAACCAGGCTCAACCTGGCTACTGATGAAGTGAACACAGATTGTAAGAGCAGCAATTAGAGCACAGTTCTAAAGAAATAACATCTTGCATCCTCCACCCAAGGATTAAAAACCTTCCGTATTTAAGATATAATTATTTCATTGGCTGCTAGTGGAAAACATGGGAAAAGGTGTTGTTTGCTGTGCAGCAAATTCTGTAAAAGCAGGTGGAATCCCAGGAGTCACTAGGACATGGATTTATCAATGCTCTTATTTAGTGCAAAACAATTAATTTCCAGGCAAGCTGTAAATTCTGAGGGTTCATTATACAGTCAAAGTCTTCAAGTCTTAGCACTCCTGCATACTCAAATCCTGACATAACTTACTGCAGAACAGAAAATCGGAAAGGACTTGAAAATCTGAAGACATAAAGAATTTACCAGGCAGCTGCCATCCTCCTTGGCTCCACAGTCACAGAAGAAGGATCCATACTTGGCGTAAGAAATCTCATGATCCTTGTGACAAACTTTAGCACAAACTGTGCAAACGCCAACCCCATCAACCATCTTGCAAGTGTGACAGTGGTACCTGCCCAAAATAAGCCAGGTGAGTTTTGACAGGCAGTGCCTTGAGGCTCAAAAACTACACTGGTTTCCTTCCCAATGGCCAGAAATAGCAGGCTCAAACTCTGAACACAAGCTTGAGATTCTTACCAGTGCTGATTCATGAACTCTTTCTGTGTGATGGTGAAGGTACAGAGTTTATTACAGAGAGAATCTTCATCCTATCCAGAAGAAAATTGGTTTAGGAAGGTGTCATAACAGCAGCTACAGTGAAGTACATGTACAGAATAAATTCCCCAGACACCAAACGTACATTTTAAGAATAGCAAATTTTAGCAACACTGAGCTAGAAGGCAGCTGGTATCATACCACATGCAGAGAGGAGATGGTGACACATTGTAGTAACAGGAAATGGTTAACAAGAAAAAGAAACAGTAACAAAAACATTGATACAAAAAATTAAAGAATACATTCTAACAGCTTTTTTTCATCACTCAACAGCACTTAAAGGATTAATCTAAGTTGCTTGCTGATACAAAAACTAGTAATTGCCAGCCAATCCATAGCAACAAACTCATTTTATTCAATTTCTTCCTTTTTTAATTAAAAAAAAAAAAATTTGTTGACGTCACAAAGTCAACACATCTAGGCAGGAATGACTGATTCTCTCCTCCATACCTGACATGTGGGGTCCTTCACTCAGTCTCTCATCAGGAATAAACACAAAATCTCAATTTATAAGCTGAGTGATTTGAGAGGTTCAAAATAAACCCTCCTGTCCTTTGCAGCACTCACTGTGCCTGTTGCCTACCGAGTCCTCAGCCTGAGAGTCCTCCTCCTCCACAGCCAGCTCCTCCACCCAGTCGGAGTCCACCTCGATGGCGCGCTCCTCGCCGTCCACGGAGAGGTGGCTGGGGCCCTGCCCGCTGCTCTGGCTCAGGGCATTGGTGACATCGGCCAGGTAGGACACGATGTGGCATGTGCACTCCAGGATTGTCACATGCTGGGGAGCAGAAGGGAAGGAAAATCAGAGGCAATGCTCACAGCCCACAACAGCTGCTACAGCGCACGAAGACAGGACAGTCACCCCCTGGCCAAACTGCTTTGAAATTCCCACCAGGCAACCAAACCAGGACAGCTGAACTCGTGCTCTGGGAGTCATTCCTGCAAGTGCAGCACCAGCACAAGTCTTACCTTCCCTTGCATGACGTTGGCATTCATTTTCTCTACCACGTTCTTTTGAGACAGGTATTTCTTGCTGCAACACAGAACAGTGGGAATTACTACAGAATGGTTTAGGATGGAAGGGATCCTAAAGCCCATCTCATTCCATCCCCTACCATGGGAAGGGACACCTTCCACTATCCCAGGCCATCCAACCTGGCCTGGAACACTCCCAGGGATGGGGAGTCCAAAATCCCTCACTCCAGCTGACAGCCTTTGGGAAGTATAAACTCAGTCCTGACCAACTGCTTCAACCATGCAGTTTGCTTTAGATTAAGATCAGGGAATGTATAAATACAGTAATTAAACCATGCAGAGTAAAGGAAAAAAACATGATTGCTTGGAACAGATGGACACAGATCAGCCTCCCTCAGACACTTTACATCCCAAACAACAAACAATAAACTAAGGGATTATCTGTAAACACAAATTTCTGTCCCCAGAACACCAGAAAGTAAATAAAGCATATGAAGCAGTACAGAGTTCACTCTTACCATCTGCCCAGCCAGTCCACAGCAGCACCATGAAGCTGGAGGTGTCCTGCCCCTTGTCCTGCACTGGCCAAAGTTGCCATGACGACCATCAGCTCAGGAAAGCCCGTGCCATCCCCATTGGCCAACATCTCCGTTGCCATTGGTATCAGAGTGCTGAGCAGAACAGTGCACACGCCTTCCCCCACTTGGCTGAGCAAAGAGAGGAGAGTTTCACACAGCTACCACAAAGAACCAGCAGCAACTCACACGAGATTGTCCTAGAGAACAAGAGGAACACAGAGCACACACAAGACAGGACCAAGGCTGTGCTTTACCTGTTCTCCCGAACAATGTAAGTGGTCAGGAGCTGCAGCAGCTGCCTGTTCTCCTGCACCACATCCAGCTGGTCTGAGTCCTTGGGTGGGGACATGGTCATCCTGGTCAGCCAGGCCTGCAGTCTCACAGGCTCCACACAGGCCAGCTGGGCCAGGGAGCCGCAGAGGCGCAGCAGGCTGGGGTTGGGGCTCTTCTCAGCTGGGGGGAAAGTTACTGTAAGTTACAGATGTTCCAAGGAACATGTGTGAAAATGGCTTTCCTTGAAAGCGTGAAGCTGTGACCCCACTCCCTCCCACAGATTTCCTTCCAAGCACCTTCCAATCTCAGACAATACAAGAACAGTGTGAAGTGGAAAAGGCAGGATGGAGGAGATCCTACTGGCACTTACTCAGCTGGAAGAGCTTGGTGAAGAATTTCAGCACCCTGTTACAGAACTTTGCCGAGAGGTTCTCGTTGGCTGTCGCCATCATGATCTGCACTAGTTCTCCACTGTACAGAGGGAAGAATTAAATCAGCTTTGTAAAAAGCAGCCTGTTTCCCTTTTCCACTGGCTCCACTTCTCTCTGCCCTCACATTTCAGACTGGCAGGAGTTTGTGTTAACACTGCTCAGCAAACAAACCACACAAACTCCTTTCAGCCAAACAGCAAAGCCAGCTCACACCAAAACTCATAAATGGGCTCCTCAGTAGCATTTCAATGTCCTCTACATATCCAGTCACAAAAGGGCCTGAACTGGCTCCAAAACAGAAGTCAAGATTTTCTTGTCTATCTTTCCCTTCCATATTAACAATGTACAGCCACCAGGCTGCTTTCATTATGAACTGTTCAACAGGTAGAGAGAAAAACCAGGCAATGGTCAGCTTTCTGATGGAGAAAGCCTTTCCTCTTGTTCACCTCATACTCAGAATACTGTGGTTGTGCTAGGCTGTTTCTATCACAGCTGCTCTAACTGTTCTAGGCTGCTGCCTGCACAATTTATTTTTATGATTCTCAGTCAGGCCAGTCCCCCTCCCTCACCCTTAAAATGATCAACCCGTGGCTCCACAGAAGCACTGAGAGAATTTGGGATTTTGCAGCTTGGTCTGCAAGTGTCTTATGAAGCAGCATCTCTGAGAAATCTGCTCTGACAGAACAATCATCCTGCAAGATTGCCCACTGATCACCACTATGAGGCTTCGCTGAGTATTTGATTTGAACAAAAATCCAGGTCCCCTCCCCTCCAGAGTCTCTTCCCTCTCTCCTGCACTGCCTGAAGCATATCCTGGCTTTACAGAGTCCGTATATTCCTGACAATGGCATTAACATCACCTTGGTGTCTACACTGACAAGGTAACAGAAAAAGGACAAGAAATTAAGTCCTTGGGCTACAACTTCCTTGGTGACTTCACCTTTCTGAAAAGAATTCCTCCATGGCTTTTCTGGCCTGGCTGCTCTCCAGCTGTTTCTCCAGATGCTGCAAACATTCCTCCAAGATGGACTCATCCAGGCCACTGAGGATTAAAAGAGGAATAGATAAGGATCAAATACATGACGATCAAATAAAAACATCTAGAAACAATTTAAACAATCACAACAGTTCTGAGAGGCCAGAAGTGACCTATTTGCCGTTACAATTCCAGTAACTTTTCCACCAATTGAAAGTAGCTCTTCTTTAACAGACAGGAGAAAAACAATTGATGAACAACTTTACATAAACACCAACAAATCCACCGAGTTAGAACAAAGGGACATATGATGCTGTAAGCCAAATCCCAGCCAGAAACCTGAAATAATCCAGACCTTTCAGACACCTCACACACAAATTCCTATAAAGAGCTGCTCCTTTTACACTTTAAGTCTCTTCTACAGTTACTCCTCCCCATTCTCTCCTGCTCTCACCCCCACTCCACAATTCTGGTAATGTGAAAAAAAAACCCCTCATATTTATAGTATACAAGTACAGAAGCTTTCAACAGATAAAAATAAGCTGACTTTTTCTGTTCCAGAACCAACCCTGCTGTAGCCAATCTTTGCATACAGCTTTGTTACCTGTTTGGGTCAGAGTGATGGGCCAATATGTTATAGCACCCTGTGATCAACTTCTCATAAACACGTGCCAGGAACTCATCGGACTCTGCTGGGCCCAAGATCCTTTCCAGGGAGTTGCTGCTGATTTCTGCCACACTCTCTGTGCTGGTCTCCAGAAGAAGGGGCAGCAGGGAATGGATCACCTGGGGTGGGTTCAGATCATCTGACCAGCTTGAAAAGAAAAGGACACAAGTTAATTCACTGCATGATGTATCACAGATCATCCCTACTGGAAACCAGAATTCACACTGAGTGAGGCACAACTCTCGATGGACGTCAGTGATGAAACGCTTTTTGGAAAGGTGGGATAAAAACATTGGCCCAGCCATTTTCCCCCTCAGAAAAAAAGTCATACTTTGGAAAGTTCTACATGTCACTTTTGTATATATACAGTTACAACATCTGCCTAGACAGTCCCACTATCACATATTGTGGCTTTGGGACTTGTCTGCAGTGTCAAAAACTACTTTTTGGTTTCAGAGTATTTTAGACTAAGGCCCTGGAAAAAAAATGGTATTTCACTTTCCCTTAAACATTAAAAACTTCACACAAGTGAATGATAACAAAACATAAATGAATTAGTTAGATGTATATTGTGTCCGTTTATATCCCCTTTTCTTCATATTTGACAAAAAGGTCCAGAAGTCCATATTTGACAAAAAGGTTTCCCTCAGGGAGCATGACTTTTGGAGATACCACAGGAAGACAGAAAGACTGTCTGTCATTGATTTGGTATTTGGAACTGTGAACTGGAAGGTTTAGCTCAGAACCAGCACCAGGTCAGTAAGTGTTGCCCAGACACAGCCTGAAGTCGGCCCTGGAGGACACAGACCAAAGCACCCAGCAGTGTGTGGAACACAGTGTAACACACGGTGTGACTTACACGATGAGATCCCCAGTGAGCCTGACCAGGGACAGCAGGGTGTGCTTGAGGGAGGCTGCCAGGGGCAGGCTCTGGCTGCAGAGGGTGCCCAGGTGAGCGGCCTGCACGGCGCTGATGTAGCTTTCTGCAGGGATGGTGTCATTGGCAAAGGCGTTGCGCTGGGGAGGGACACACACACATCAGAGCCCTGGATCTGGGACAGAGCCACACACTGCCCCCATTGCCAGCAATGCCTGCAGCTGCACTCACACCAGATCAGGCCCTGAGGCTGGACTCACCCATGAACCAATGTTGGGGAACTCGTTGGTGTGGATGTTGTTCCAGGATTCACACAGGGTCTGCACAGCTGATGGCAAGTTCTGGACAAGGGTTGGACCTGCAGTTACACAGAACAAACAGGCACTGTATAAATTCATAGGTCTACAAGTAAAAATCATCTCTAAGTTTTTAAGAGCATCCCAGCTTCTTTCACTTCATTAAAACTGCAGAAAACATGGCACAAATACTAACTGATAGAAATCTTTAGCATACCAGCATTTCATAGTTCCCCGTGCTATCCCATGCCACAAGCTCCAATATGGTTATAAAAACATTTCACTGATCCAGAGGAGCCCACAAGATAATGATATCCTTTCAAGATTTGCCCAAATGTTTCAGCTGGTAGGATATGGAAGAGACTTTGCAGTCTCTGGCAGCACAACTCACTCATTTGAACAGTGGTGGAGATCACTTTGGAATTGGGTATTGGAAGCATTGTGGAAATATTCACCTACCGGGGGAGGCACCCTGAACCCCAGCACTGCCCTGGCCCTCACCCAGAGTGTTGGACTTGCAGCGGCTGGAGCCGATGGCCAGGACAGCGGCGTAGCCCCGCAGCTTCTCCTCAGAGGGTTTGCTGTCCGAGGAACCCTCCTCCGAGAGACTTCGCAGCAAGTAGGATCTGCGGGCAGGAGAGAGGGCATTTACCTCAGGAATCAGCTCTGCAGTTCAGAACTAAGTGTGCCAATGGAGTGACAGATAAAACATAAACTTCTGAAGTTCTGCCCCACACTTCATCTCACACCACTAAGGGAGTTCTGGGCTTTTATCTCCCCTAAGCTACTTACCAGGAAAAGGGCCCAAAAAGAAAAAGCTGATTTACTTTTGCTTTCTTCTACAAGGTTCTAACAAGTGTTTAGAAGAATTTAGATTTTTAATGTAAGAATTAAACCCCCCTCTCTTTCTTGGTGGTCTGACAGCCTCAGTCAAAGGCTGTCAGAGAAATAACCTTAAGTAGCACTATCCTAGAGGGTGGTTTTAGCTTTGGAGGAAAAGCTGGTTTCGCAAATTTGCAAGGAAGCTTTGGAAGATCAGACAAGGAGGCTACTCAGAAGCAACGAAGTCCCATGCATGGCTTGAGAAGCTACTTGTTATTGTTTTTTTAAAGCAACAGACCCTCTAGAGGACATAAAGTAATTACTATGGACTATAAAACTCCCAGGCACTTCTAAGAAAACAACACACAAAATGCAAAGAAAGCCCAAAGCATGGCAGGAAATTGTATTCCTGCTGGAAATCCCAAGGACTGTACCTGGTAAAAGTAGCATAAGTGTCAATGAGCTGCAGCGTAGCAGGGAGGAGGTTCTTGGTTATCTCTGAGGATTTGTGGGGATCAGTTTCTGCAGCTAACTTGGAAAAGTGCTCATCTAGAGAAACCTGGATCTTGGAGATTGCAGCATCAAGGGTGTAAATGGATTGTAAACTGGGGATTTCATGCAGCTGGAGAATGGTTGTGCAGTCGACAGCACAGAAAGAGGAGATCTGAAAATACAGAAGATGGAACAGTAAGTGCAGATCATCCCACAGAAGCAGAAGTTTCTCTGTCCAGCTGCACTCCAACACCTTACCTGTCGAGCAAAGTATTCCTCAGCTATTTCCACATCGTACTTCACTGAGATGCACTTGCTGGAGGTCAGTTCAATGAGAGGAGCAGCATGTTCAGCCTTCATGCCCTGCTTGATAAGGTGATCCTACAAATGCCAAAACCCAGATCCGTCACACTTGTGCTCTGAAACAGTGCTCTGAAATTAACAAGTTTAGAAAAGACAGGCACAAGTTCCCCCAAAACAAATCCCACATGCAGCCAGCACGGAGGGACCAACACTGTCATTGCCACCACCCCCCACAGCCCACGGAGCTGAGGCTGTACCTTGATCCACATGACATAGGACGGGATCTGCAGGCGGGAAGACCAGCGCAGGGTGTGCAGGAGGTCACAGTCACTCATCTCGGGGGTGTTCATGGCCAAATGGTGCATGTAGTTTTTGGAGGGAGGCAAAATCCCCAGGATCCGCCACAGGATCAGGAAGTAGTACTGAAGGGCACAGGCTTCCTAAACAGAGGAACAATTGGAAAAATTAGTACAGGAAGATTGCAGTCTCCCTCATTACAGCTACTGCAATATCTCCTTAGGCACTCCACACTCCTGCATATGTGCCAAATCAGATGAACACATTCTGGACTGAGTTTCTGTCACATATTAAACAATAAAATATGCAACACAGGAGTGAGAAAAGAAAAAGGAAAAATTTTACAATTTTCTCCTGTTTCATCGTGTTGTAGCCACACCTCCTGGAATTACCATGGACTTACAGCAAGTCTGAAGCACATTATGAATTAAAAACTCAAGTGATGTGCAGCCACCACGAACACTATGGTTAATTATGAGATTTTAAAGTTCCTCATTACTCCAAGCACAGTCCAAAATACTTTGGTTAAATACTTTGCTTGAAAATACTAAGTTCGAAAACTTGTTATTCCTTAACACAGGCAGCAAGACAGTCTTACCAGTGCAGTGACATTTTTGTTCTCCCTCCTCCTGAGTGTATCAAACTGGGAGCCAGCAGCCAGTAATGAGGTGAGGGCTGCATAGAGCTCATCGTACTTTGTAGCCCTGGAGAAAAGGACCTCACACACCTGCAGGAGATGACAGATCAGGACCCTTGCTTTGCAAAGCTCTTTAAGCATTCAGAATACCCACAGCCAAAAACCTTGCAAAATAAACTTCAAGGAGAGGTTCTGTTGGGACTGAGGATCAATGGACTGGGGATAAGGAGCCCATAGCCCTGATGGCAACAAAACCCAGGGAGAACCTGGAGAAAACAACTCTAATGCCACGTGTCTGTCTGAATCCCAAGCACTTCTGCAAGTACTACAACAGATCTCCACAGACTTTGCATAGTGATTGTCCTAACATCCAACTAGGGGTAAGAAGGAATCCCATGTTATCTTATCTGGCCACTCTTCTTTTCTCCACTTAATGAAAGATTCCTGGTCCATCTTTTTAATCACGTGTTTCCTTCTTGTCTGTTTTCCCTGGCACTTGGCAAACCCCCATCTCCCTCCAGAAGTCTCTACCAGCAGTGCCATACCGTGCTATCCAGACGGTTCAGATCATCCTCAGAAGCTTCTGGAGACAGAATGCAGTAGAACCTGGGCTGTGGAGCAGAGTCTGGAATGTGAGAACAAAAAATAACCTTCAAAGTGGCAGTTTAAACAGGCCACATTATGTTACATTCTCTCCTCCATCCCCACAACCTTCTGGATTGTATGACCACTACCAGATTCCAAGCCAGCTCCATGACACATTATAGATCTCTAATCTGTGGTATAGGCAGCCAAAGCTTTCCTACTCCTACAATCCTGGCAAAATAAACACACACTTATTTTTAATTACTTATTGCATACTCCTAGGAGAGAACAACTTTGAATTTTGTTTAATAAAACAATTCTTGCATTATTAGATGTCCTATGGCCATTAAAAGCAAGAAAAGATGACCAAACCAAGGCACAGAAAAGGCTCTCGTTTATTTATAAAAGCAAATCTTGCAATAAAAAAATTCCTTGTATTTTCTTTCTTACCAGATGAACAATGTTTGGTCCAGTTTTCTTCCACTTCTTTAAAGCCATGATAAAGTGGGACAGATGTTCGTCTGCTGCTGTCCTGGGATCCACTCACCCAGCCAATGGGTGGAGTCAGCAAATTATATTGTACCTGAATTTAAAAAACCAAAGAAAAACCCACCCATGGCACCCTTGGCACTGAGGGGCAGGGAGAAAATACCACCCCACAGAGAAAGAAACACAAAATAGAAACAGTCCTATTCAAAACACAACACTCTTCTGGGGGAAGCCCTGGACCCTCCCGGATGGTTTTTATTCTGGACTGAGCAGTTTAAATCCATGGCCAAGCTTCCCACAATTGGAAAAGCCAGGCACAAAGCACCATCTTGTCCCATTACTGAGGACAGTGCCAAAAACCTCCATGGTCAAACACTAAAGCAAGGAAGTACAAAAGGTATTAGTGAAATAAACAGCCAAATAATCAAGATTTTAAAGATATGGTGGGACAGTCATCCTGTCCTTACTAGGATTTATTAAGACACCAGCCACACCAGAATTTACACTCCAGCTGAACCTGCTGCTAGGAACCAGCCATAATTAATCATTCCTTGGAACTCCGAAGTTTGGTAACAACATCAAAACTGATTTACTCACAAGGGTCGTGCGAAGAACACACCAAATGATTGCCCATTACAGATTCCTGCTGGGAGACCAACTAAATATCCAGATGTCAAAATCTTACCTGTTCAAACAGGTACACAGGGGCCTTGGAATACTGGTGGAGCAGGTAGTCAAACACCAGGAGCAGCCGTGCCACAATAAGAGGCACAGAACTCTGCTGGGTCTCCATGTTTGCTGTCAGCTCCACAATGGTCTGGATACAGAGCATCATGATGGATCTGCGGCCCCTCTCTGAGAAATTGTGGAAAATGAGCAGCAGCAGCTGGAGATGCTCCACATTCAGATCTTCTGTGTCACTGGGGAGAGTCCCCTGCAAGGCATTTTGCTTCAGGGTGCCCACAAACCTGGCAACAGGAGAGGAAGTTTGCCAAGTTTAGTTTTCCTCCTAGATCCCTCTTTAAAATCTTTTAACTAGAAGTAATTATATTTTTCTGCTTACTGCTCTAATACTGACAATTTCACAGATGTTCACTACATTTTGTACTGGAATGAGACTGTGTGAGCAGTAAAACCTACAGAAATTAAATCAGTGCCAAATATATTTAGTGGAAAACAGGAACAATCATTCAAACGGAGAAGGGGTGATTCAAACCTGTTTCCTGGGAAAAGCTGTTCATTAGAGCTTTAAACCACCTAAACCCTATCAGTGAAAGCCAGATAATGGCACAGAGGAACAATCTCAGCACCATCCTAACAGGACCTAGCAGAAACCTGCTGCAAAATAAGAGATCCTCCTTCCCTTTTTACAGACAGTCTTGCTGCAATTCAGCCTCCTGCCCCCTAACTCCTGACTGCAGGTCTCATTTCCTGGACTCTGGGTGAAGGATTCCCCAGCACAGCAGACTGACCCTCTGCTCCCCCCAGCACCACATGCATCCCAGATCAGGGAACACACACACTTGGAATGCTGGGGCCAGAGAATTTTCACCTGACAGGAAATTAGAGAGGTTAAGAGATGACTGATTACCAGCTTAACATAAAATGATCTCACCTTTCCCAGACTTTAAGGCATTCTGGAACATCATGATCTCCCTGGGCAGTGGCTTTATGTTGCCAAATCAGGAGGAGTCGGGACAGCACAGACAAACTTTGAGGGTGGATGTAGAGAGGCCACGGACCTTCAGAAAAAGGGGCAACTCCCAGCTGCTGGAGAAGTGTGCTCTAGAACAAAACAGGGGCTTGTTGGAAAGAGGCAAGTCCTGACTGATGCTTTAATTAACTAAAAGTATGATCTGAGCATACAGTTGACAATAAACGGCAGGGCTCTCCACTATGCTCACACAGCAATGCCTCTCCTGTTTCAGATACAGGGCAGAGCTACTGAGGGACACTCAATGCTGTCACTTTACCACCCAAACACAACCAAGTCTCAACACCAATGCAGAAAAAATGGCATTAATGAGCTCTTCTCATTCACTGCAATATCAGAGCAGGAGTGACTATGCTACCATGTTCAGTATCTGCGAATCTGCAAGAAGAGCCCTTTGACTGATCACAGCAATATTTGCTTATTTTCAAATGTAATAAAAAGGCAAATGGATGGAAAGTCCAACTGCTTTTAAAAATTAACAAACAACAGAATGTTTTAAATTCAGTAGAAAACAGTCCACAAAGTATAGGGGCTGAATTCAGTGATGGGTGAAGCAGGTTAGTAACCTCCATGACAGGGTTAAGTCAGGCCAGCCCATGACCCAGCAAAGAAACCTAGAGGCTACAAAGTTAGGACATGAAAGCAAAAAGATTAATTTGATTCTCTCCTGAGAAATTCCAAGGCCTTTTGGCATCAGTCCTGACAGCAGAGCAAATCTGTAGGAATGTCTCTTGATAAACTCATGGATAGAGGCAACTCCCCAAGGCAAAATACACAAATTCATTTCCTTCTCAGCTTTCATCACCTTCATTTAGTCTGAACTCTAGATGTTAAGTTTACACTGTGCAGGATGTTTTCTGCTGGATGACTGCAAAGGTCATTAAAATCATAGGACTCAAAATATTCCAACCTCTTTTTGCAGAATATACTCAGGGCCAAATGGAACAACCAACACACTACTCAAGGTGTGGAGAACCAATATAGAGGCATAAACAGACACCAACATTTCTTCAATTTATTTATGCATTCAATCCCAGCTCACCTGCAGGGCAGGGGACTGAAGATCTGAGGTCACCAAGGAATGGTTGAAGTGATACAGAGCAGCAGCAAACTCCTCATCGGACGTGCCTGTAAGACAGGGATCGAGGGCCACTTACTACCTTTGCTCTCCAGTATTTAAAACTTTGACACGAAACTATAAAAGAGAGACACCTCTGAGCTGTACAGCTCTACCAGAGAGGTTTGCTCACTCACCCTTCAGGCCGTCCTTGTCCACCTCCTTGATGATGCTCGCCAGCGTGGCCATGTGCTGCTCCGACAGGGACACGCTCAGGTAGTTGCGAATGAAGTTATTCCTGGAGTTCAGCATAGAAGAAGTGATAAAGTTCAAAATGTTTGAAGCTAGGTTCAAAAACTGAAAAGAAAAGAGAAACACACTATAGAAGCAACAAAAGCAGAGGGACGACACTAAACAAAAACTAAACCACCAGCAAAATAAATCGAGTCCCTTAAACCTCACCCCCCTGCAGTGGAGGAAAGGTGCACTCATGGCAATTCAGCTCCCTGCACTGTGGTCTGGACCAGGACTGATTCCAGAACCCTCTGAGAAGGTTGGAGGCCTCCAACTTCTCCACTGCAGTACTTATTTTTGTCTTTACCCAATGGAGTTGGAGCTAAAAGCCTTCTATCAGCAAGTCACGCCGCTGATAGACTTGCAGCTCTGCCCCCATTTTCCCTCTCCCTCTGTAACCCAAACAGATACAATCTCCAGCCAATGCTTCCCTGGCAGCAACAAATCCTGAGACACTCCATCAGAAAGAAGAGAGAGGAGAGGAGGAGGAGAGGAGAGAAAACATCCTTCTCCACAGCCAGGACACTCCCTTATTCCCCTGAGCAGCGCACCAGAACCATCTGCCATTTCCCACGGAGGCTGCCAGCACAGCTGGCCCTGGCAGGAGCACAGTGCCACAGCCCAGCAGTGCCTGCCCCGAGCCCCCCCAGCTCCCCGGGGCCGAGCTCCGGCCGTACCAGCTCGGGGTCCTTGCGGCTGGCCAAGATGTTCCCGTTCTCCCCAGCACTCTGCTTGTTGGGGCTCTTCACCCTCGGCGAGCTCTCCAAAGGAGGGGGTGGAGGGGGTGGCGGTGGAGCCGCTTTCTCTTTGCTGGGAGAGATTGTCTCTTCAAACCATTGCCCCAGGATTGGCTCACTGTCGTCATCTAGCACACAGGGCAGGAACAACAAACCCATACTGTTATAAGCAAACACCTCACGAAACTACCCAGCCTAAGGAAGGCCTAAAACAGAATTTCACTGAGCAGCCTTAAGGCGTCTGCTATCTTCATTTCTTCAGTCCAAATCACAAGGCAAAGGCCTTTCACAGAGGTCCAGCAGGAATTTACACAAAGAAATTATTTCCACTCTCTTCTTAAGCAAATACTGTCAAATCCCAGCCACTCAGGCTTCAGTTTACACAAAAGAGTGCAGTCAGCACTACTTCTGCCACACAGACCTTACAAACTCCTCTGTATTTTCAGTGTTACAAGTCACAGTCTGAGAAGGCAACAGCACAGTAGCCAGATTTCCATTAAATGTGAAAAGCAGTGTAAAATCCTGAGCTGCTGCAAACTCTATTACCTTGGCTGCTGTCCTCCTCAGTGCTGCTAAAGTCATCCTCATAGTAAGTGTTGGAGTCAGTGGAGGCACTGGCATCGCTGCTCATGGAGCCCTTCCTCTGGCGCTGCAGGACACAGGCCTAAAGAACAGCAGAAACAGGAAAATTTTAGGATTATGAAAGATAATAATTTGAAAATAAGAGTAACTTCCTCATGCCTTTTAATTTTCTTCTAGCAAATTTGTCTCAACTAGTTTATTAACAGTTTTTCAAGGCTTACGTTGTACAAAAAATTACACAGGATGGTTGAAAATAAACAATATTTGCCAAGCTTGTAAGCAACACTTGAAGTAACAGTTCTAATATAAGATCATCTGTTACCAATGCAGGCTTTTCATCTTCCCACTAAAACCACAAGTACCACTGAACTTACAAAAAAAGTGCATTTCCATTAGCACAAATTCGTAAAATTTACATCTCTGAAAAGAGTAAAGAGAAAGGCCCTGGCTGATGATTTTTGAAAGAAGAATTTTATGTTCTCAGCACAGCCCCAGTTTGCTAAGTGGCGACAATCTGAAGTGGCTCAGCTCCAGAAGTTCTCTAGCTGGGTGCCAGTTCCTACCTTTCTGTAGGAAGTGGAGAGCAGAGTCAGCAGCAGATTAGTGAGTGGCACAGAGTCTATGAGCCGCTGGATCCTCTGGATGGACGTGCTCTGAGCCATGATATCCAGCACTGCTGGAGGGCCGTCGCTCTCCCAGCCCTGGAGGACAGAATTTCAAATTGAATTGAAAGAAAAAGAAATTGGCAGGAGAATTCCAAGTGTGCATCAGTGGAAAAGGCAGAATGTCTCAGGACAATGTCTGTGCTACCCGCATACCTTGTGCAACGCCTCCACTTGCAGATCTTGGAAAAGAGATGACAGCAATTTGATGGCATGATTTGCCAGCACCACTGACAGCACCCCAAACCCTTGATGCCTGCAGAAACAGAAAGAACAGAATGTCACTTCAAGGGGAAAATAATAAATATTAAATAAAGTGACTGCTTTGCTAAACTGGAGACAACAATTTCTCTTCTTTCCAAGACTCCGGACTTAAATTGCACATAGAGATAAAACTTCATGAGACCAACAAGACCCTGCAGTAGCTGCTTGACAGGGCTGGTTAGACCCCTGGATAATGCTTCCTGCAGGGGTGTCACATACCCTTTCCCAGGTCCCAGCTTGGGAGACCCCACGCCCTCCTTAGTGCGAGCAATGATGTCTCTGACACGAAGAGCAGCCAAGGGATCCTTCTCCTTCCCCTTATCAGCCAAGGCCGTGGGGCTGAGGTTCAAGATGAGGAAGAGGCTGTTCAGCAAACACCAAGCCCCGAGCAGCTGGAAGTTCTGATAATGCTATCGTGCCAAAAGTCATGGGGAAGAGGGGAGAAAAAAGCACCAAAAAGACAAAACACCGTCAATCCAAATGCCAAAGTACACCAGCACAAAAAGGGTGAAAAAGCTTCCCGAGATGGAAATCTTACCTCCCCCCCTGCACGGCGTGAATTGCTGATGGCTTGTCCAATCATTTCATAGATTTCAAGCTGCAAATAAAGCCAAAACCATAGTAAGGCACCCCACCAGACAGCAACAAAAATAAAAACTCCAAATGCAATTATATTTTACCCTCCACCCCTTTAACTCTTTTACCAGCAATGGCAATGTCCCAGAATCATAGCTGTGTATTGCAATGCAAATAAATACAAATTTTGTGCTCTCAGTTTGCTGAGGAGGAAAACAACGAGCACTCTGTTGTTTACTTACACATTTCTGTACAATAGTAGCAGCATCGTTTTCATAATCTTCTTCTTTGGAGCTGGTCGACCCGGTTCGTACCTGTTGAGTGCTGCCCACGTGCAGGATGGCCATGCAGGTGGCCACGCTCACACCTCAGGGAAAACAAGTGCAGGGGACATTCTTAGGAAGAGCCAGTCTTGGGACAAAATGTTCCTATTCAGCACATTAAGACAAGCGGTATCGAACGTGTGCATCGACTTGATGGAGCAGGGAATGCTCAGTATTACAGAGAAAGATTAAAAAATCTTTAGTACCCTCAAAAGAGTGAAGTTCTACCCTACAGAAACACACGGGAGCAGTTAAAGGAGGCAATGTTTTACCATGTAATTCCATACCATTTTTAAGACAATCTTCAGACTCGAGTGCCACATCTCCTTAAAGTCTCCCCCATACCAATTAAACACTCAGGATTTTGGTGTGCTTAAACCACTCCTGGGAAACAAGGCTGATTTGGGGCTATAAAAAATTAAGCAGAAGCCTAAAGTAAAAATATATTATGCTCTGAATATAAAAAGAAAGATCATAAATTACAGGCTGTTAAGAAAATGTTGAGTCACTCAGTCTTTTTCTTAGATACTGACAGGAACAGTGGCAGAACATATCAGTAACAACTTCAATATTAACCCAATCACCACACGGTGCTGCAGAGCTTCAAATTAATGAGAAATAAAGGCTACTTGTGGGCTGAGCCTCCAACATGCAAGTAACAAAGCATAGCCAAAAGCTCCAAAAAACTACTGGAGATCCACTTACCTGCATAGAGACAGCTAAGAGCAAGAACAGTCACGTCCTGGAGACGTGTGGGTGTCAGGGGCTCCAGCACAGGCAGGGACAGAGTGTCCAGAGCCATGGTGACATCGATCACCAGCGAGTGGAACCTGTGGGCAGGACGCACGGTGAGTACAGGCCAGAGAGCACCGCCCTGCCAGCACAGTGAGCTCCCCCAGGCACACGGAGGTGCCCCGGGCAGGGGTGGCACTGACCCGTTGCGCACGGCCGTGGCGTCGGCCACCGTGGCCGGCATGATGAAGAAGGAGTTGGCAGACACAGCGTCCTGGAAGCGGTTGATGTAGCGCAGGAAGTACGGCAGGTTCAGGCACACGCGCAGCAGCTTCTCAGAGCCACCTGCCAAGCACAGCAGCAGGGCTGTGTCACGGCTCCAGCCCTAACGGCCCTCAGTAACTGACTGAATTGCTCTTGGTGGTGAGAAAGTGCCATCAGACATGAGGCAATAGGATAAACAGTGCCTTACAACAGTGGCTGCTGAAGTTTGCAGCCCATGCTTTTAAATGGGGGTCACAAAGCTCTGTGTCCAGGCTACAGGGCACACCAGGTCCAGCTGGTGGGACTTGATCCCAAAACTCTCTCCCAACACTAACAATCCTGTGATTCTAACACACATCTACTCAACAATCCACCCCATAAGGTATTTCATACTGTCCACCTAATTTACCCCTCCAAACACAAATACACTGAGCTCATCTCTGCAACGAAAACTCCATACCAGCCACAACCTCCTTTGGCAACCACCAGGCAACTCAGGGAACCCTTTAGGTCAGAGAGTTTCTTCCCATTCAGAGGTGTGATATGTAACACTGGAGAGACATTTTTCCAGTACCTTTCTGGCCCCAAGCTAGAAAGCTGATTCTCACCAAGCTCTTGCAGGCTGGCCACATTCTGAGCAATGAATATGCTCTTGGTCTTTGTTGCAGAGGTTTGATCTGTGGCAGCTTGATCCTCGCTCTCTCCTTCCACCTAAAGCAAGCACATACTAAATATATTATGGAGGCACTAAAAACACACAGTATTTCTCTAAGTCTCTACACAGAAGCAAGGTGTATCAGCAGCACAACTTCAAACAGCCATGGATGTCACTGAATGTTGCATTCTATGAGGAAACAAATCCAGTATTGCCAATACAGCACAAACAGTATTTGGTTGTTTGCCTTTATCCCATGCAAGCAGGATTTATGTACTTAAGTAAAGGTCCTCTTTACACCTGTATCAAAAAGTACCACTGAAGAGTCCTCTGACCTTCCCTGCACTGGGTTAATAATGTAGAAATTCAGACTGTTTCTGTTTTAGAGGTTTTTTTACCTGTGTCTCTGTTGTGACTGATGGTGATGACGAGACTCTGGGGTTAAAAACTGATGTCAATTGGTTGAGGAAGTTCATCTGCACTTCCTTCTGTCTCAGCTCTGGGCTCACTGGGGAGGCCAATTCCTTCTGGTCCTCAACTGCAGGGAAAACAACAAACCCCCATTTCAGACAGCAAATCTCAGATTTTCTGTGCCTAACTCCAGTGCTGCAGTGAAACACATACAGCTGAAGCCCCTCCCTACCATCAGAGAGGGTTTTGACAGTCTGAGGCAGCTTGGCTGATTTCATCATCGCTGTGAAGGTGATGATTTCTGTCCGGTCCAGGCGACTGCAGCCCGTGCACAGCCCCTTGATCAGCAGAATGAGGTGCTTCTACAGAAAAGAGAGACATTAAGTACCATTTCAACTCTCTTGATTCCAATCCCTCCTCCATATCGTTTACTCTAAGCAGATGGATTAAGAGTAATGCAACTTCAGCTGGTGAGGCCACTGCAACAGCTCTGAGCCACTCTGATCTCCCCCGAGGATCGAGACACATCCCTGACTGCAGGTAATCCAGGTCACTGACACTGCCTGTGCTTCCTATGGAAAACACCTGGAAAAGCTCTCTGTGCTGTGACACACTACATTATGGGAACACTCCTCACGGGCCTTCCCTCTTTCAAATATATTTAAGCTTTCTCACAAGACAGAAATACAAGCAGGCAAGAAAACATCTCTAAAAACTCAACAGATAGCTGTGATCCAGGCTGTTGCACAAAACCAAACTGTCTCCTGCCTAACACAGGGCAATGGGAGGTTTGAGTTTTACTTGAACACACTGTGGATGTTATGATAATGCAAAGTGGAAAGCCGCAGTCAATTTAACTGAATTAAACAAGGCTTCAGGTCACCTTTAGTTTGAGTTGTGAGCAAGCTTTGACTCTGAGTATAGAACGCAAAGGGAAGATTCAGCAGGAATCAGAGTCTACCAAAGTGTACTCACACTGAGGCTGGCCCAGGAGGTCCAAATCTGTGCTCACCTGTGAAACAGCACATGCTTCGTCCGGGTTCTCAAGCCGCAGCAGGGAGAATTCAATCAGGACTTTACACGCAGCTGCCACTGACTGCAACTGGTTTCTGGGTACTGAAAAAAGCAGATCCTTGCACTCAGAGTAAGTTTTTAGATAGTCCAGTGTAATAAGCTCTCAATGCTGTCAATAAAGCAGGATGCTCTGCAGTGTGGGTACAAAATCTCTCCTGCCTAACACAGATGCAATATAAACTCAGTCTCATTACCATTTAACCCAAGAAATGTCAGCAAAGTGAGGATAATTCCTTCTGCCAGACAGGGGAATTCAGACAGATAAAGCAGTTTCCCCAGCAACATTATTTAATGCTGACAGAAACTCTGAAGAACATGAAACAAGTTCACAAAGCCCATTTTTTGTTGAAATTGCTAAATTGTCAGCCAAAATAACAGAAAATATTTTGAGTCACAATGTTTTGATCATTAACTCCAACACAGTAATGTAACTACAGAAGCCCTGAATGGTTTGGGTTGGAATGGACCTTAAATCCCATCCAGTCCCACCCCCTGCCATGGCCAGGGACACCTTCCACTAGATCATGTTGCTCCAAGCCCCATCCAACCCAGCCCTGGACATTTCCAGGGATGGCAGTGTTCTAACTGCTGAAGGATAATCTAACAATCCTGAAGACTGACTTAAACACTTGACCAAAAATTAAATCAGGTCAATGAATAAGCAGCCAAAAAGGCAATGCTATCCAGCAGTTGGTGGCCAAATACTCCCATCAACAAGCTTCTCTTTCCATCAGAGCTGACATTTCATGGTAAAGAAGCCAGCAATGCTGGCCTTAAAGTCTGATTCAGCAAGAGGGCAAAAAACAAATACAAAAATCAACAGTTCTGATTTACTTTTACTGCATCCAGTCATTACACAGGAGCAAGAGAAGCAAAGGAACACTTACTGAGACCACACACAGTAGTGATGTAGTGTGTGGAAAGTGCAACGAAGGAGGAGTAAAAAGGCTCGTACTGCTTGTCATGGTGCAGGATCTCAGATTCACTACAATGGAGAAGAGGACAGAGGTCAGCCAAACCCAGCACAGCAGCAGCACCACCCAACACCCCAATGTGTCCAGTGACAGGGGCAAGGCAAGGTGACAGCTCTGGGAACACAACCCTCGTGTCCCCAGGACTGAGTCCTCCAGCAGCAGCCAGATCACGGCATCATCATCACTGCCCACACAGGAAATGTAAGGAAATATTGTGCTGCCAGTGTTTCTCCTCCACAGCATCAACAGCTCAGGCTCTACCAGCCACACTCCCTGCCAGAGGCTCATTAACCTTTAAGTTGTTCTAAACTCAGCTGCCCAGAGAGCCTGGACGCTGTGTTCTGCTAACGCTGGCAGGACTTGCCAGGCCTGGAGCACAGGCATTCCCCCCCCGTCAGGACCAGGCAGCTGGAGCTTGGGCAAGGCTGCAATTCAGAGGGATCAACCCAGGCAACTGCAGAACCGCAGCAGACACAGGCACAGCACCTGCGACCGCCCGGGGAGGGATTTGGGCAGGTAAGGCAGAGTCCCTGAGGCTTCTCAGCTACACTCACTGGCCTCAGAGATCAGCCTTTTACGGCAGAGGTGACACCTTCAAGGTGTCCCACCACATCCCACCTGCACAGACATAGAGAACACAAACTACTCTGCCCCCACACCTACTTCTACCTCTCGTTTTTCCCACGACAAGACTAAGGGATGTGCATATCTGCCTCGTAAACAAGCAATTTACTTTCTTTCATGTTTTCATGCAGTGATGTGAACAAGCAAGCTAGAAGAACAGACTATTAGACTCAGCTTCACTTTGCCTCTCCAAACCCAGCCAGGCTTCTCCACCTCTGGGACAGAGGTTATTCCTGGAGGGCAGGTGGGGAGCAGAGGGCAGCAGCCCATGGCACAGGCTGTACCCAGCTCCAACCACAATTTCACCATTCCCTGCTGACCTGAACAAAACCCAGTTTATGCCCAGTCATCTTCCCTTTTTCCACCCTTAGCCATCACTTCCAGCTGTAACAGGAGGTGCAGCTAGAACAGAAACAACTCTGGAACAGAACCATTTCTCCACAAAAATGAGCAGAGAGAAATATTTGTCAGCTTTCTAGTTTGACTTCCTAGGTCTGAGGTTTTATTTAGTCTGCCTGAAAAGCTGAAATACAAATAGAAAAATAGAAAATTAAGAGAGAGGCTTTACTGAAATATATTCAACAGCGTCACACGACCGAGTTCCAACACCTCAGGCCTCACCTCACCCTCTCCTGCCAGAACTGCTCTGGTGAGGAACCAGCCCAGAGACTGAACATGCAAAGCAGTCTGTGCTTTCTCCTTTCCAGACATTAATTTTTGCTCATCTACCTCTCAGGCCCAACTCCAAGCCAGCAGCAGTAGATGTATGTAAGTATTGTTAAGAGAACAAATTAGAACAATTTGGGAATAACAGAGTAGAGGAGAGGCTGACAGCTCCTAAATTACTGCATAGGTCAAGCTGTGCACCACACAGTGCCCACAGGGTATAAAGAACACAGAGGTGCAGAATCCAGCACGAGATAGGGATTGGGCAATGGGAGGTTTGAGTTTTACTTGAACACACTGTGGATGTTATGATAATGCAAAGTGGAAAGCAGCAGTCAAGTAATCATCAATCCTTGCAAATAACCATCGACAGAAGATAACAGCTCAGTCTGGGATGTGCCAGAGTGTTATTCTGAGTATACAGTGAGACTTAATAATGACTTTTTGGCCTCTGTACTGTGCTTTATTGCTTAGAGGGGTTTTGCTTCCCAGGGGAGCTCATTGCTCAGGCTGAGGAGAAGCCTCTGTCACTTATCAATGCTAATCAGCACCAAATCCCAGCTCCTGCCTTGGCTCTGCTCCCCAGCCCTCACCAGCCCCAAACACACCCTGTCCTTGGGACACACCTGTGTCCGTGGGGCAGGGGGCACAAAGCAGCCTCCTCCTCGGGAAGGCATTGCTCCAGGTGCACTTCCCCCCCGTGGAAACCCCTTCCCCAAAAACCAAACTGGAGTGACTTCACAGGCACGGAGTTCCCCTCCAGCTGCACCTTCCCAAGCCAGCATTTCCATCATTCATGTCAAATAAGGGCCTAATTTCTGTCAAGTCTTGAAGACACCTGCTAACAGAGGAACACCAGTAACCTGATGACGCTTAAACTTATAAATGAAATACCAGAGTAGTTAAAAGAAGGAGTTTATTGATTTAGTTTGGAAAGAATAATACTGGTGATTTCCCTGTCATCGCACCAAGTTTATTTAAGGGGAAATCCAGCCACTTTGGGGTTGGCTGACACCATCAAGAGCTTAACAACTGCCTTCTAAAAAAATCTTGAACAGATAAAAGGTTTTCTGTGAGAAATCTAAATATAGAATCTTGTTCAGCACAGAAAAGCACAGCTCCAGACATGAACAAGTGG
>VXAX01000273.1:112310-123313 GCA_013399835.1 Leptocoma aspasia
CTCTCTGCCAGATGTGGGGCAGAGCTGGCACGGAGGGAGAGTCCAGGATGAGCAGGACACACATCCTTAGGATTCTCTTCACCAACATCAGGGAGACATTGATTTTGGGGCTTTAAGGGAGGTTTGGGACCTTCTTTTTCAGTCAGAATAGACTAAAAAAGTCTCTATTTTTCATCTCTTCCATTTCTCCTCACGGGGGACACGTGGGCAGTGCGAGTTTTGTTCCACCAGCAGCTCTTCCTCACAGATATCTTCCAGCCAAACGGAATAGAGGCGTTTGGATCCATCCCTCGGGGGGGGCTGGGATCCAGGCTGGGCCTCCCTCAGCGCCAGGCCCTGTTCAGCAGCTTCACCTGGGCCAGTCTCTTGGTGATCATGGTGGCAAAGACCAGCCCGAAGAGGACGCTGCTGATCAGCACGTAGTCGTAGTCGTCCTTGAGCACATCAAACTGCTTGGAGGGGTACACCCGGGTCTGGAAGATGTCCAGCCCGTAGGCTACAACCTGCAGGGAGGAGGTCAGGAGCTGGGGATGTAGCTTGGAGCATAAAACCCCAAAATGACCCCCTCACTCAGGGTTACACTTCTGATGGAAAGAAGCGATGTTTACACTGTGAGCAGCCACGCCATGGGAGTTACAGAGCTCCCTGCCATGGGCTGTGAATTGGAATCCAGCCCCAAATTCCACACTGAGGCCTCCCCCACGCACTCACCAAGCAGGTGGACTCGAGGCCAGAGGGGGCTGTGTAAATCCCCCTCATCCTGGAGATGGTCTGGTTGTAGTTGATGAACCTCTCAGCGTGGATCTGCACGTCCGGCGAGTACGGGATCAGGTTCTCCTCTCTGCAAGGCACCACGAGAGACATCAAACCCCAGCCAGGCAGCACACAGGAGATGCCACCAGTGTTTCCTGATTATAAAAGCCTAACCTAAACCAGAAAATTTGGGAGCTTTTCCCGGTGCAGATTCATTATTGCTGCAGGATGAAAATCAAATGTATCAGCTGGGTCAGGCTAAGTGAAAGTTTTACAAGTAAGTGTAACTCTAGAAAATACAGTTCCTCTAACTGCTCCTCCCTGAGAATACAGACACCAGGCTGGTTTGACAACTGACCTGCTGTAATACAGACAAATGCATGCCATCATCACAGACTGGGAACAGAAGCACAGAATCCTTCAGGTTGGGAAAGACCTCCAAGATCATAGAGTCCAACCTCTGACCTGAAGGAGCTTCCCTTCATTCCGTGCCAAGACTCCTCTGAGTCCAGCCAGGACAAGTTGATCCTCGTGACACAACTTTTGACACACAAAATCCAGCCCTCTCCAGAGCCCAGAAGAGAGATTCTCACTCCTTCCCTACCTGCTCTGCTCCGTGGGGATCTCTGGGCGCCGAGGGTCCAGCAGAGCCTTGGGAAGGGACAGGATGGCCCCAGAGGGAAGCCCAACTGTGCATTAAAGGAAAAGCATCTCAAAAATCACAAAATCCCAGAACAGCTGGGGTTGGAAGGGCCTTCTGGGGATCACCCAGTCCAATCCCCCTGCCCAAGCAGGGTCACCAAGAGCAGGTGACTCAGGAATGCATCCAGGTGGGTTTGGAATGTCTCCAGAGAGGGAGGCTCCAGACCTTCCCTGGGCACCTGTGCCACTGCTCTGCCACCCTCAAGGAAAAGTTCTTCCTCATGTTGGGGTGAAACGTCCTGGGTTTTAGTTTATGGCCATTGCTGCTCTTGGCACCACTGGAAAGAGTCTGGCACCTCGTGGCACCTCATGGCCGTTCCCGACAGCATTTTCTGACAGCCAACAGAGACACACTCCTGCTGCTTATCCCTGCACTTGCAGGAGTCCAGGACAACCCCCAGGCACGACTTTTTGGCAGCAAAATGCATTTTGCTTGGATTTCAGTGCTCCCCTTTCACTGAGCAGGTACTCACTGAGCAGGTGGCGGCTGGTGATGCCCCGCTCGGTGATGGTGGCCTCCATGGCACTGATGGCAGAGGGGAAAATGTAGGATTGCTGGAGAACCTGGGGCAGAATGGGGCGGTCCAGGGAGCTGAAGGCTGTGGCGTTGTACTGCTCTGTGCCCTCGTAGAGCTCCAGCACCGTGAACTCGTTCCGCCGGGCCTTCGTGTTCCAGTACTGGTACTGCAATGAGGAGTTCCAGAATATCAGGGAAGGATCCAGGGAAATCACAGAGGGTGGTCACAAAACTGCCTCCATGCAGGTTCAGGAACTGCCCCGATGCCAGAAAGATTTTTGCTTTTTATACGTTTTCCATATATTTGTACCTCTGTAGATTACTATTATATAGTTATACAGCTCCTTAACTAACTGTAGCACCTTCCTACCCCTCCCTTAGATTTTAGAACAAAAAGCAAACCTTGCTGGAATCTTATTTAGTCTTTGCTCTATAGTGAGCCAAGGACATCTCATTATTTCCATATATCACAGACATAATAAATGAGGGGCTAGAAGCTAGGGGGGGCTTCAGTGGGGGCAGAACCAAAAGGGGGAGGGCAGAACTGTCCCTCAAACTGGATGATTTCTGTTGAGTGTGCTAATTTGTTAAACTTACAAAATTGCCAGTCTTGCATTACATGGGTATTTTGCCATATTTGCACCAAGGACCTTCATTACAGATCACACTGCTTTTTATCACCTTAATATTGTTCAGCTCCTGATTTGAGGGGTACCCCCCAAACACGAAGCAGCTCTCACCACCACCCAGTTCTCAGAGTGCACCATGTGCACAGGCCCCTTGGCCTTCTTCTGCACGGAGGAGTGGATGATCCTGCCCGTGACCCCGTCCACGAGGTAGATCCCGATGAAGGTGCGCTCGTGGTGCGTGTCCGTGCTCTCGGTCACCACGGCCAGCAGGTTGGGGTTCAGGGACTAGGGATGAAGGAGAAACAGCTGAGACCCCCTTCCAGTGCCACAGACACCTCCTTCCTGCTCTTCATCTGGCACTGGGCATATTGTGAACAAATCAGCATAAATCACCTGAAGAAATCAAGCTGCTATTTCCACAATATCAGACTTTGACTGACTTAATTGCTGCACGAAAAGAAACCTCGAAAACGAGAGTTCTTCCACAGAGACACTGGTGCACATAAAGAAAAACTGGCACCACAGGGCAGCCCATCCCAATGCAGCAGCAGGGAATGGTACTGGGATCTTCCCAAGGGATAACCCCTCAACAAAAAGCCAACACAAAGCTGCAGCAGCACCTTGTAGAGGACGCTGCGGTCACCCATCACGCGGCCCTGGGAGTGCACGTGCTCGTTGGACCTCTTCCCTTTGACAGTCACAATCCTCTGCACCTCCGTGGGGATGACCACCTCCCAGCTCTCCTCTGTGCTCAGGTCCTGCAGGGAAAAAGCACGTGGGAGCTTGGATCTCGTCTCCCAAGGACACCATCTCCACCAGCAGGATGCAGATTTCCTTGCTTTGGGATTTCCCAAATTTCTTCGGCACATTTTGAGGCCGAACGTTCCAGTTCTGAGCAAAGCTCCATGAAGGGAACTGAGATCTGCCGTTATCCACAGGGCATTCAGGGAAGTGCAATGGGCCTTCCATACCTTTTTCAGCCTGAATCCAGAGAGTTTTCCCTGCTCAGCATCAACTAGGTAAAAATAGATGGAATGGGCTATTTCTTCTAACTGGCGAAGGACGTTTTTAGTGGCTGGGAAAGGTGTAACCTGGAAAAGAAGAATTGAAAGACATGTTAAAAACAACTGATACAGACGAAAAACCCACCCCAGAATGAACCAGAAAGATTATTTGTAACGTGTTAATCAAGATAAGGTCTGTCTTACCAGAATAACTTCATAGTTTTATGTGAAATGCGGCTCAATGGCATTTTTTTCCATCTTGCTCCAAAAGGGAGGGGAATAATTAACCAGAATGTGAAGAAAACTGCCTCCAGGCAAAGCAGTTTACCTTGTACTCATCATCGATCAGGAGGAGCACTTTGGCATAGTCTTGATCCATAATAGGCAGAAGCAAAGTCTGGAGAATTGGACGTTTCAGAACAGGAGGAGCTACTTGGCTTCTCTTCCCAAAGATGGGGTTAAAGACGTACAGAAAACTCATTTTGGTTTCCTGAAAAACAGGGTAAGTTTTGCCTCTTAAGTAAAAAAAAAAAAAANTCTAACTGTTACTTGCTGGTGTTGACTATTCATACCCCGGGTTCAGCTACTCCATCCTGAAAATACTCTGTTTGGACACACATTTGTCCAAACATTTATCCCACATTTGTCCATAACAGCCATGATCATACCTAGGCTTCTGTGTCTGCTTCCCTCCAGATCTTTCTCCCTTGCCATCCCCACAGTGACAACCAGATGATGCCCAAGAAGACGGTTTCATTCCCTGTCCAAGGGCAGATTTCCATGCCCAGTGGAGAGGCAGGGCAAGGGCCTCACCTTGTCCTTGACGAGCAGAGTGCACTGTGGAGGGTGGGGGAAATGGGCTGTTGTTCTCTGCACCATCAGCTTGAAGGAGGAGCCTGGTCTCACATTCCTGAGGTACTGCTTCCACAGGATGGTGCCAGAACTGCTCTCAATGCCAAAAAGCTGAGGAAAAACACGTGGAAACGTGGGAAAGCCGAAGTCTAGGAAAATACCTCTCCCATTCAAGCACTGCATCCTCCTCTGTCATATCCCAAAGGAAGCTGAGTCTTAGTCCCCCTTTAAAGCCACCACAAAACATCCTGAGCATCTTCCCATTACTTGTGCCCAAGCCTAGCTAAAAACAGGGCTGAGAATTCAGAGCTGAGACTCTGCTCCACACTAGAAACAGGCTCCTGCCCTGGCCTCCTCACCTTGCCCGAGGCAGTGACCATCACCATCATCTTCTGGAGGTTGAATTCATCTCTGGCCAAATTGTCAATGTTAATCTCATTTTTAATCTGGCTCCGGGGCTTCCTGGCATCGTAGAACATCTTCCAGAGATGGGCAGTCCAGGCTTGCAGCAGGATGAGCTGGGACGAGAGTCGCTTCAGGAACATTCCCAGCAAACCATCTGCAAGTGGCACCCACAGTGACAACAGGAGGGCAGACACACACATCCCACCCCAGAGCTGCAACAGTGGTGCCAAACGCTGCCATGCACAAACCTGGGGTAACTCCTTGCCTCCCCCTCCGCAGTAAGTTACAGTTGCCATTTCTGTGACAGAACTCTGGCATTTACCAAACTTTCCCGCTCCACACTCATTCCAAAATGTGCTCTGATCAACTGAAAGCAAACCTTCATGCAGAGGATTTTGTGTTCTTTCTCACTGTGCTCACCTACAGCTCCCCCACCTCTACAGAAATCCCTCTGCACTCAGTACTCAGAGGAATTAAAAATACTTAATTCTGACCAATCAGGGTTTGTATTCAACTTCTTAAAGTAACCAAAACACTGGATTTCAACTCAGTTTCAGCCCCTGAGGAGAGCAAGCAGAGGTGACCACTGGCACCAGGAAGCATTAGGCAGGAGCAGAGCACACTCCATGCAGGATAGGGTTACCTTGGATGGCTGCATCCAGGACAGCAAGGAAAGACAAAACAAAGCAAAAAAAAAAGCTATTGGAAACGAGTCTTCCAGAAAGAGTCACAGGAAACATTTAGGAGATATGGCCAAGATCCCTCCTACTGCTGCTGACTGGTTTTTTTAATGTAACAATGTAATATATCCATGTCATCTGGACCGGATTTCCAAAGTTTAGACAGAAAAGGGTTTATTTCTGCTAATTTTACTTGGCATCAGTAGAGATTTAAATTAATCTCTCAGCTCAGAGTAAACAAAAAACAATAAACACATTTATTTAGGAAGGAAAACAAACTCACAGTGGTAATTCTGTTAAACTCACCTGCTTTTTTTCCAAATTCTCCCTCCAACTCGGCCTGTGCACCTGTCAGAGGCAGATCCACCATCTCCAAGCTTACCACTTCTGCCAGCGACTCCTCTCTACTCCACACAACCTTACCTGGAAAGAAATAAGAGCAGAATATTGGAAAAATCAACTTAGTATTTGCAAATTGACTCACTCAATATAAGAATATCTTTCACTGCAACCCTGAAATGCAAGTCACCTCTAAATGAAATGCTAAATGGTGTGTAAATATCTAATATCATTAATTATTTCAAAGAAGAAAAATACTTCATGCAACAGGAGCCACTTCTGGGAAGAAAACCTCAGGATCAGTAAAAGCAATCTGGTGCTTTAAAAGGGTTATAGCCACTGAGTCTATTTCAAATAAGAGATTCACAGGGTGAACTCCTGGATTCCTTCAGAGCCCCAGAAAATTCCTGTCACTGAGTTGGAACTTTCAACCCTTTCTGCAAATTAACATTTTTGCCACAAGGACCTTTTCTGAAAATCTTTGAGAACATACAGAACACCAGAACATACACTGTCATCCTACAAAATGAGTTTTGAAATCTGCAGAAACCTCCTGAAATGCAAAGGCTCTGCCCACACAAAACAGGGCAGAATTGTTTGTCCAGTGAGGGTAAAAGAGTCTCCTGTGTCTTTCATGGGACTCAAAGAGTTAAATTCATTTTTTCAGCTTCCAAGGAAAGTAATGATGAAATACAATCCTTGAGGACACAGAATTTTCTCCTAGTGACTGTTACAAATGAAGGAAGCTGTTTCTGGGAGTCACCTGGCTGCTGGAGGAACATGAGCATGTGGTCCTCTGTCTGCACCAAGGCTCGATAGCCCACGGAGTCATCCTTCTTCAGGAAAACTTGGATGTACAGCTGGAAAAAACCCAAAACAAAACAAAAACAAAAAAGGCAAGGAAAACAGCGAGATTAATGATCACATCACCTCCTTGAAGACAGCAGAAATCAAGTAAAACCAGAGCAAGCAAGGTGATGCTGTAATCCCTGGAATGCTTTTCCCCTTGGCTGAAGGGTTCCCATCCTGCCAAATCAGGGAAGGGGGGGCACTCCAAGGACTGAAATAACCCCTCCCTGCTCACCTGCTGTGGCTTGGCCCCTCCTTGCTCCAGGTTAAAGGTGATCGTGGTGTCCAACAATCTTTGCCCAGTTTCAACCAGGTAGAGGTTTATGTTGTAGGTTTGATTGGAGCAGGTTAAGGAATCCTGTAGCAATGGGCAGAAACCAGGAGTTACACACACACCATACCAAATCCTGCAGCAGGATTCCAGCAGAATTCCAAGTCCAGCAAAAACTGGGGCTTCAAGATATTCTCAGGCTGTATTTTTAGGTTGTACAGCTGGTGTAAAATCTCTGTCATTCTGCTCTTGCAGGTGAAGGAATAAAATGGACTGACAAGAACCTGGGAACAAGAGCACCTCGTACCTGCCTCCGGGCATCCTCCAGAGTGCTGCCAGCATGGAGGCCATCAGAGCTTCCAGATTTCTGAAGTGAGGATGAGAGGAGATGTAACACGGCTTCAAACACCAGTAAAGTATAAAAAAATTTGGTTTCCAGCTGCCTGACACAAGTCTCAGCTTGCCTGTGACATCAGGCAGGAAACAGCTCTGTTCTGCTCTATTCTGTTTCTGATAAAAATGAAAGTATATTTGATACCCCCAAGAACTGAAATTCTCTGTGGATCAGGAAAGCCAATTCCTTGTCACATGCCCACCTTCCACAGGGCTGAAACAGGATATTCACTGAGCCAGGCACAGCCTGAGCTGGACGTAATCAAGCCCTGCTTGTGTTATCACTGAAACTTATCAAATTCTCCTCTTCCTCAAGGGGCTCCCCATCCCCAGGGCCTGTGAAACACCAGTGGAACCCACCCCCAGAGCACATTCCCAGAGCTGGGCTGGTCCCAGAGGACAGGAATTGTACTGACCAGTTCACTCCTGCATGTCAGGACAGCGGCCACCGTCTTCTCCCCGGTTGTTGCAAAACTCACCAGAGCTGCCTGGAAAAGGAAAAAAAAATTGCAAGAAATCATTTTAAAAACCCTCAAGAAACCCCTAAACCTCACCAAAAAGTACTTGTGAAGTAAATAAAACCACAGTGGAATTGAAAGCAGATGAACTGTCACAGCCAAATTTTAAATTGTAACGTTTCCCCCAACTCAAAAAAAAAGAAAGACCTACTTCTCATAAAGATGGGAACAGCTGACCTCCCACAGGTTTTTGAGCCATGATGCCCAGAGTTACTGAGATTTCTAAAACCTGCCAGCTGGTGCAGCAGTTTGAAGGATGTCCAGCTGCACTTGGCCCTGTCCCTGGCATGTCTCTCTCGGGTACCTGCTGGAAGTCTCGGAGGTGGCTGAGCAGCCCCTGCTTGTACTGCAGCAGGGAGAAGTGGCTTGGTGACAGCTGCAGGAAGAACTGAGTCCGTGAGGCGCTGGTCACACTGGGCTGAGTGGCCAAGATCCTGGCCTGGAAGTCATCTACAAACTCCAGCTCCAGGGACTGCAGGGGAGACAAGCACATGTGCTGAGGGAGTCGTCCTTCACTGAGACCAACGCCTCCCTCCCCTCAGCAGCAGCCAGAGATTCCCTGAGTCAGGGGACACAGCAGGAGCAGGGAAGGCTGAGGTTCCATTGGAGCAACGCTCAGAAGACATAGATCCAGAAAGAATAACAGACAAAAAGCTTTCCCACCCTTCCCTCAATTTACAGAGCATGACCCCCCACCCACAATCGCTCCCCAGTTCACCAACAGACTGAGGAACCAGTTCCAACTGGAACCAGACCAGCTGGGTAAGGAATGACAGCAGTGTTCCTGCAGCAGTTCTCACCTGCAGTGGGATGTGCCTCATGTCCTGCTCCGTGTCCAGGGCGCAGACGTGCAGCGAGTGCGCCGCCGTGTCCACACACACCAGCACGGCCTCGGCCACCACGCCACAGGAGCCCTGCAGGGCCCCCAGCCACGGGGCTGCCACCCTCACCTGCAGAGACACAGCCAGGGCTCAGCGGGACACAGCCTCCACAGCACCCACGTGCACACAAAAGCAAGTGAAGCAAGTTGGTTTTAGCCACAACTGAGAAAAACTACCTGTCAGCCTGAGGGTTATGGGAAAATCTTGGCTAACAGCTGCCAGCCTAGTTCAGCTTGGCTTTCAGGGCATTCAGCCACGAAACCCCTGGTTTGGAGGCAATGCCTCAGGGAAAAGGACAGTTCTCTGTAGCACAACAATTGATCCCTCTGCCCACCACACCACAGGGTTGGAAGCACATTCGTCCACATCAAATCCAGCATTTTGGCTCCGCTACCTGTTTTGTGATTTCTCCATCTTCTACGTTGAACGTCAAGACGTTCAGGTGGCTCTGGGGAACGATGCCAACCACGTGGATCACTCCAGTCCCACGGGAATACAGCAGCTGGTACTGAGTGCTCTCACTGCAAGACAGGCAGCAACCATGAAGCATCATCCTCTCGCACTGCCGTCTGCAGAAGCACAAGGCAGGTGCAGCCCCTTCCCTCTGCCCCGTGCCAGGGGCTCACACCTCTCCTTAGAGCTGTTCTCACCTTTCTGGCAGGTGTTCCACCCACTTCTGGTGCCCATTGGACAAGTAGTGCAGAGACAGGGCCGCCTTCTTCAGCACTGCCACGTACTTCACTGCCTCGGGGAGCCCCACCAGGGCAGCCCCCTGGAAACTGAGCACATGCACAAGGAATTAGGGAATTAGTTTCCTATTTTACCCTGGGGAAGGGGCTGGAGCACCAGGACGGGCTGAGGGAGCTGGGAAAGGGGCTCAGCCTGGAGAAAAGGAGGCTCAGGGGGGACCTTGTGGCTCTGCACAACTCCCTGACAGGAGGGGACAGCCGGGGGGGTCGGGCTCTGCTCCTAGGTAACAGGGACAGGAGGAGAGGGAACGGCCTCAAGCTGGGCCAGGGGAGGCTCAGGTCGGACAGCAGGAGGAATTTCTCCATGGAAAGGGTGCTCAGGCCTTGGCAAGGGCTGGCCAGGGATGTTTGGAGTCCCCATCCCTGGAGGTGTCCAAGGAAGGACTGGACATGGAACTCAGTGCTCTGGGCTGGTGGCAAGGTGGGGACTGGTCACAGGGTGGACTCCATGGTCTCAGAGGGCTTTTCCAACCTCAGTGATTCTCTAACCTCAGTGAGTCTGGGATTCTCTGCAAGGTTCAGGCATTCATAAAGAATTCAGCCAAAATTTGTTTTGGAAACTTCATGTGTGACTAATCTTTCTCTACAATGCAAACCCAAACTGAGACCATGACCTGTTTTTTTCAGACCAGCACTGCAAGGAGAAAAAACCCGTGCAGACAGGAAATCCCACCTGCCAGTGTCCAGGGAGGTCTCCCAGTTCAAGCCCCCGATGTTGGTCTCCCAGGAACGCAGAATTCGTCCAGCATTGGACACAGTGATGGCATCTAGAGGGGAGGGGAGGGGGCGAACACAGCGCCTGTACCCACCAGGGGCCAGCAAAGGGATGGGTTCTGCAGCCTATGCTCTAACGCCGGCTCCACATTCCAGCAGCCCTGCCAGCCCTCGCACGTGCCCCTTACCCTGCCCGTGGATCAGCATCGCATCGATGGCTCCTTCCGGGGTGCCCTTGTCCACATGGCGCCACACTGCAAGAGACAGGCTCAAGGGAGAACGGCATTTGTCCCCACAAAGGCGTTCCTGGGTTAAACCTGGGCTGCTCACAGACACAGACTGGGCTGCTCACTAGCCAGCCCTAGGACAGGGCTGTGACCTGCCGGCTGAGCCCTCCCGCCCGCCCAGGCCCACCGGCAGCGTTAACCTTTCCGGAGGAGCAACCAGCACACCCGCACCGACCCCCGGCCCCAGAGCGGCCGCACTCACGGATTTCGCCGCTCCNGTCAGCAACGTGGGGAGCGCGCAGGCAGCGCGCGGGGCAGCCCTGCCCGCTCCCGGCAGCCCGCGCGCGGCCCGGGGGCCTCGGAGCACGGCGGAACCATGCCCAAGTCCAAGCGGGACCGCAAAGGTGGGAGCGGGAGCCGGCACCGAGCCCCGGGCACCGTGCCCGGGCACATCCCTCTGCCCGCCCCCGTTCCTGCCCCTTTCCCTATTCCTGCCCCCTTCCCCGTTGTTTTTGCATTT
>VXAX01000273.1:123412-195316 GCA_013399835.1 Leptocoma aspasia
CGTTCTCCTCGGTAGCCACGACGAGCTTTTTCGAGCCCTGCGAGGCCTCCAAGGAGGCGAACTTGAGCTTCCCCACGTACTGCTGCCTCCTGCGAGAGGGAACGGGAGCGCCCGTGAAATGGGACCGGGGCGGGAGCGGCGCGGCGCCTGTCCGCGGGAGCGGGGACTCAACCCGGTGGGACCCCCGGCGCTCACCAGTCGAACTTGCCCACTTGGTCCTCGTAGACGGCGGTGGCCAAAGGCAGTAGGAGCAGGANCCTGCCCCCTTCCCCGTTGTTTTTGCATTTTCATCGCCCCCTTCCCCATCCCTCATTCCCGTCTCCATCCCCGTTCCCTCCCTGACGCTCTCTCCGCTCCGCTCCGCTCCCCGCAGTGTCCCTGACGCGGACGCCCCGCAAGGGGCTGGAAGCCAAGCAGGCGCTGATCGCCGAGGTGAGTTTGGCCCGGGCGCGGGCCCCTCTCCCCTCTCCCTCTCCTGCCCGATCCCCCCGTGCCCGTCCCGGTCCCGGTAACGGCTCCCCCGCAGCTGCGGCGCTGTGTGGACACCTACAAGTACATCTTCGTCTTCTCCGTGGCCAACATGAGGAACAACAAGCTGAAGGATGTGCGGAACGCCTGGAAGCACAGCAGGTGGGCAGGGGGGTGGTGCAGGGTGGGGGTGCCCAGGGGGGTGAGCTCCAGGGCTGACATCCTCTTCCTCCTCCGGGGCAGGATCTTCTTCGGGAAGAACAAGGTGATGATGGTGGCGCTGGGCCGGGAGCCGAGCAGCGAGTACAAGGAGAACCTGCACAAGGTACCTGCTGAGGCTTCCTCTGGGTGTCCTAAAGCTTCACCTGGTGTATTCCACATCCTGGAGTAACATCCTGGAGTCACCGTTCTGTGGGTGTTTTAACTGAACCCATCCACGTGCTGCCACAAAGGCTCTGCTGTGAGTGGAGCTGTGCAGGACTGAGCCTGTGCAGGCGAGTCCCTGGTGCTCCCCAGCCCCCATGGATGCTCCTTTCTTCCAGGTCAGCAAACACCTGAGAGGGGAGGTCGGGCTCCTCTTCACCAACCGCACCAGGGACGAGGTGGATGAGTAAGTACCAGTCTGGCACGGCCTTTTTGTGGCCACAAAACCCCAACGCTCCCTGCTGCTTGCCTTAAAGCAGGGATGGTCTCATGGGCCTTTTCCACTTGTCTTTGTCAGCCATTCCTCCGACAGCAGGGCATAATCATGGAAGGAGTTGGGTTGGGAGGGACCTTAAAGCTCATCTCATTCCACCCCCTTGGGCCCTTGCAGGGATCCAGGGCAGCCACAGCCTCTCTAAGTAACAGCAGGGCAGGCTGTGCCCCAGTCCCTGTCTCAGCTCAGGGATGTTCCTCCCCCAGCTGAAGCTCTTGTTGCCCATCTCTCCCCAGGTGGTTCTCCAAGTTCCGGGAGCTGGACTTTGCCCGTGCTGGGAACAAGGCTCCGTACGGGGTCAGCCTGGACACGGGGCCCCTGGAGCAGTTCCCCCACTCCATGGAGCCACAGCTGCGCCAGCTGGGGCTGCCCACGGCGCTGAAGAAAGGTACAGCAGGGTCAGCTCCAGGGATTGTCTGTGCAGCTGGGAGCTCTCATGGAGAATGCTAAACACAGAGCAGGATTTAGCTCTGGGGAAAACCTGAGGGACAATGTTCTCCTTGTTGGGCTGGGGCTAGAACTCCTTATATCCATGTGCTGTTGTTCCCAAACTCATGTCAAAGGCTGAGTAAAACGCCCAGATTTCTGCAGAATGCCTTCCTTTCAGTGGAAACAGCTCAGGTTAACCCACTCAGGAACCAGGTATGGGGTTTTAGAGCCGACACCTTCCCATGCAGTACCAGTGCACTGATAACTCACCCATCTCCTTGGGGTGCACTCATACTGCAAGGGAAGGTGTCAGCTCCAAGGGGTGGTATTGGAGGGAGTCCTGGCTCTGCCCCCCACATTCCAGGGGAGTTCCCAGTGCCTGGGATCCTATTGCCAGGGGTTTTGCTCTGCAGGAGTGGTGACGCTGCTTTCGGATTACGAAGTGTGCAAG
This sequence comes from Leptocoma aspasia, assembly GCA_013399835.1. NCBI lineage: Eukaryota > Metazoa > Chordata > Aves > Passeriformes > Nectariniidae > Leptocoma > Leptocoma aspasia. Next base: position 125,458 of record VXAX01000273.1, read on the forward strand.
GAAGGGGATGTTCTCACCCCGGAACAGGCCCGTGTGCTGGTGAGTTACAAAACAGACCTGCTTCCTGACACAAAATAATAATTAATTAACACATCTCCTAAAACTTATCAGCAATTATTTTGGTTCCTGCTTTGCTCCACTTCCCACCTGGAAGCAGAACTTACTGTTCTGCTAGGCTGGGCACAGAGACAGTAAAGCAGGCATGACAGATTTGTGTCCTCTCCTAGAAACTCTTTGGCTACGAGATGGCAGAATTTAAAGTCACCATGAAGTTTCTGTGGAATTCTGAGACAGGAGACTTCCAGAAGCTCGTGGCAGACACAGCAGAGGAGGAGGAAGAGGAGGATGATGATGATGATGGCAGCAATGAGGACTAACAGCTTGGACACCAGACAGTTCTATTTTAGGGACAAAATGAGGAGGATATTTCCCTTCCCTGGGTGCACCTGGACTGGGATGATCTTTATATAAAATGAGCTGCTTTTTTTATATTTATATAAATATCTATGTGAAACTTCAGATAGTTGTTGCTGCTGCCTGTTAGTGATGGTGTATCCTGGGATCTGAGGAAATGCCAGCTCAAACATGAAAACTGGGCAGGAAGGGTGTAAATGTAATGGAATTTTGATATAGCACAAAGGGAAAGATGCTGAGGATTTGTTATTCTGACACAGAAGAAGATACTTAACTCAATCTTTGGAATTTTGCCTTATCTGTGGAAGTGTCCAAGACCAGGCTGGATGGGGCTTGGAGCACCCTGGGATAGTGGAAGGTCTCCCTGCCTGCCCATAGCAGGGGCTGGAATAAGATGAGATTTAAGGACCGTCCAACCCAAACCATCCTGAAATTCTGTGATTCAAAGTCCCCAAATGTTGCCAAAGAGATGACAGGTTCCAGGCACAGGTCAGAGATGGGCTCTGCACTAGAAAGAGGTTTTATTCTTGTATGTAATTATTTAAGATTTCACATTAAAGCAGAACAGGGGCCTTCACCTTGTTAAGGTGTTCATCTTCCTGATCAGCTGCATCCTGAAGCACGAGCTGTGCTGTGGGAGCTGAGAGGCTGGGAGGGAGGACCAAGGCACGGGTGTGGATCCTACAAAGCTTCACTGATTGAGGAGAAACCTCCAGCCCTCCCCCCGTGGATGGGAGGCCACGGAGGGCAGTACCTCTGCAGAGCTGTGCCGGGTGTCCCAGCCTTCCCTAGCGGAAGTAGTTGGGGCAGTCGTGCGCGCTCAGGTTCCAGGCCTCGTCGAACGCCTGCACCACGGCTGGCAGCAGGGGCCCCTCCTCGCTGTAATTGAGGTTCTGCTCCAGCTGCTCCAAGTTGGACATCCCAATGATCACTGCATCCCCAGCAGAACCCTGGGAAGAGATGGGAGGTGTTGCTGGTCCCAAAAAGAAGTTCACCTCCCAGGCCACTGCGGGCCAAACAAAGCATTTCTTTCCACTAACCAACATCCAGGAATTAAGCAACTGACACCACAAAGTCTGCTCACTAGGCTAGGACATTCCCGAGTCACTCCAAATCCTCAGAAGCTGCCAAATCCTACTTTATGATGGGCTACAGGAACATTTAGGGAACATCAGGAATATTAAGCATTAGTTTCCTAGTCCAGTGAAAGGCAAGTCCTCTCCTTGCCCGGAAGCTGAGTGCGTGGGAAGCCAAGACCCCAGTAACTGGCACCTAAAATCTTGCACTTGAAGTTTCCAGTTCTGACCACGCAGGATACCGTGGGGAAAGGCAGAGCTGCCTCACTCCCGCCGCCTGGCAGAGTCTGTACAGCAATAGTCACTTTGGAATACCACAATCCCACAGGATTAAAAGACACCTACATTGAAATTTCCCTGTTTGTGAGCCACGGCAGCAATGCCCAGTGCTGGCAGCAGTGCCCAGTGCTGGCAGCAGTGCCCAGGTCAAGCTCTCACCTGCAGTTTGGAGTGGTTGTAGAGCCAGCGCAGTGCAGCAGATGCCAGGCTGGGTGCAGTGGAGCCATAAGCCTCTTTCAGAGCTTTTTCAACCAGTGTAATTCCCTCAAAATTGTGTTTTTTCCAGTACCTGCCAAAAAGAAGTCATTGTTATTGCCCTTGGGACCTCTAGTCAGTGGTACATCTATATTGCAATCAAAAGGCTTTCAGGAAGCCTCATACAATTCTTTGTAGCCTCTGAGGACTTCTGCAATCTCCCTTGGGAGCTGTGAGGAAGCTGAGCCTAAAAACCACCCTGCAGAGCTCAGTCACACACCACAGCCCCAACCACATGTGCTGACATAATCCCAAGCTTTGGTCAATTCTGCTTCCCCTCAGCTGACTATTCGAGTGTTTTTTTAATGCAACCATTTCTGCTTGTCTGTCAACTCAGGACATACCTGTCCCTGTAGGCCTGAGCCCAGTCATTCCCAAAAAATCTCCCAGTGGGCTGGCGCGTGTCTTTGTCCTCGTACTTGTACTTGCCAGTCAGCAGCCCCCCTGGGATGGAAGGGAGCAGCAGGTTTGGGGATGGGCTGGCTCTGCAGAGCCCCCATTCCACAGAGTTTTGTCCCAAAGCCTGGCCTTGCCCCCTGTACCTGCCAGCGGGTTGTAGGCGTAGAAGCGCAGCCCGAAGTGCCTCAGGCAGGGGAACAGCTCGGCCTCCACCTGGCGTGTGGTGGCGTTGTACATTCCCTGCAAGGGGTGGCACACAGCCTCAAACACAGCTCAGGGCACAGCAGCCACCTTTTCCCACCCTTCCCTGGCAATACCCATCCAAGAGAGCGGCTTCAGATCACACAAGGTTATGATTTGCTTAGGAACATACTTACTGAAGGACTGCAAATAATTTAAAGTTCCACGGCAGGGGAGTCGCTGACTCCAGCAATGAACACACCGAGCTGTTTCTGAGCAGTGACCTTGCTCAGCTTCCTGAATTTCCTCACTGAAAGGGTGGTCAGGCCTTGGAAGGGGCTGCCCAGGCAGGTGTTGGAGTCCCCATCCCTGCAGGTGTCCAAGGAAGGCCCGGACACCTGGCACTCAGTGCTCTGGGCTGGGTGACAAGGTGGGCATCAGGCACAGCTGGGACTGGAGGTCTTTTCCAAACTCAGTGACTCTGACTTCCCAGACTAACTGCAGCAGATTCCTTCTGTGTTTATATCTGGCACACTGGGGCTGGTCCTAGATTTGGGGAGCCCAAATCCAAGCTTCCCCCCTCCCTCACCTGGTACACAGTTGGCATCACCCAGTTGTTGTACTTGCAGATGGCACAGATTTCTGCCACCTCCCACGCGGCGTAGTTTGACAGGCCAAGCTCTTTAAACTTCCCCTGCAGAGGAATAAATGGGAATTCAGTTCCAGTGTTTCAAAGTTCATCTGGACCCAGACAGCACAAGATGGGTACAGTGAGAAGGACAGTCACCAAATTTTAGTCCAGAAGGGTTAATTCCTGTCCACCTTTTCTGACAGACTACGAATTATTAAGACATGACAAAATTATTCCCCATTTTCTGCTCATTTGGAATTCACACCTTCTAGTTCAAAAGGTACAACCAGATAAACAAAACTCAGGAATTCTTTACCCATTACCAGGACTAATCTTAACCCAGACTGTTAACAGAGCTGGAAGCAAAGTTCAGATGTTCCAAGAGCTCTTGGGAACAAAGTGCACCACGTGAGCACACAAAGAGCAGCAGCTGCTCAGCTCTGCCCTGGGCTCTGTCTCCTCTTCACAGAGCTGCACAAACCTAGTGCTGCACAAACCCAGTGCTGCACATGGGCACAACAAGAAGCCCTGGTTTAAAAAAAGCAGCAGAAAGAAGGGAATCAAGGATTGTCCAGGCTTGGACTCTGTACTTTACCTCTTTGTGCAGTTCGTTGCAGGCACGCAGGGTTTCCTCCACTGGGGTCCCATGGTCAGGAGCGTGGAGGTAGAAGAGCTCCACACTCTTCCTCTGCAACCTCTCCAGGGACGTGTCCAGCTGGGAGCGCACGCTCTCCGGCTTCAGCGTCTTCCCATCCCATGGGTTGGCCTTGGTGGCCACTTCCACTGTCAGAGAGAGAAGGAATGAGCAAGGATGTTTCCACCTTGAGGAGGGGAGTGGGGATAAGGGACATAAGTGTTTGAGGTGTTTCAGGGAAGGTCCCTCTCCTCAGGAATCCCATCAGCCTGGCAGGGAAGGCTCTTGTCTGCAGGGACTGAGGGTCTGCCCCAGACAGGGAAGGTCTGCTCCTCAAGGTCTGGGGGTCAGCACTAGTACAGGGGTCCTTTCCCCTCTGGCATGGCATCAGCCTGGCAGGGAAAACTCTTGTCCTTAGGGGATGGGCCTGGGGCAATTCCGTTTTCCTCAAGGAAGGAGTCAGCTGGGCAGGGAAGATCCCTCTGCTCAGGGAATGGACCCTGGGGAGGACCCTTGTCCCTGGGAACAGCCTCAGACTGGCAGAGAAGACCCTTCTCCCTCCCCAGGGAAGTCCCAGGTCCTCAGGGAAGTTTCTTCTCAGGGTGGGCATTAGCCTAACAGAGAACACCCTGCTCCTCAGGGAACGAGTCCTGAGCAAGTCTCTTCTCCTCAAGGACAGTGTCAGCCTGGCAGAAAAGATGAGACCCTCTCCTCAGGGACGACCTTGCCCTCCGGGCAGGGTTCCCAGCAAGTCCCCTCTCCTCAGGGAAATCCCTTCTAATCAGGAAAGACCTTTCTCCTCACAGAAGGACTCCTGGCCAAGTCCGTTCTCCTCAAGGACAGTGTCAGCCTGGCAGAGGGGACCCTTCCCCTCAGGGCGGCCCGCTCTCCTCAGACACGGGCCCTGGGGCAATCCCTCGCCCCCGAGGGCAGCCTCTCTCCCCCGAGGGCAGCCTCTCTCCCCCGAGGGCAGCCTCTCTCCCCCGNCCGGCACCCCGAACTCGGGAAAAAACCGGCAACTTTGGGAAAGGAGGACCGGGAGCCCGCGGGGAGTGTGTGGAAAAGCAGCGACTTTGTGAAAAGGCTCGCTGATTGCACGCTGCGGGTCTGTGAATATTTGCCGGTTTCCGGCAACTTCCTGAGAAAGCGGCTGAGGCGGCAGAGGAGCGGCGGGGTTGGGACAGCGTTAAAGGAAACCCGGCAGGATTTGCGAGAACAGCAAAGGAAAGTGGGCAGGATTTGGGACAGCGGCAAAGGAAACCCGGCGGGTGTCTGAGGAGTTGTGGATTTGCGAAGAAAAACAGCCCAAGTTTCAAAAAGAGCGGGTTTTCAAGGAAAATTAAAGTTCCGAACAGCGTCGGTGAAGAGGCGAGTGCCGGCGCTGCGAGGACAGGTTGGGTTGGATTTCGGCTTCTTTTATTTATTCTCCCCCCTCCCCCTCTTTTTTTCCTTCTCCTTTTCTTCTTCTTCTCTTTTTCTTTTTCTTCTTCTTTTTTTTTGTTCTTTTTTTTTTCTTTTCCCCTTCTATTTCCTTTTCTCCTTTTCTTTTTTCTTCTTTTCATTTTCTTTTTTTCTTTCCTTTTTTTTAAATTTTTTCCCTTCCCGCCTTCTTTTCCTCATTTTTTCCATTAACTTCTTCTTCTTTCATTTCTTCTGTTTCTCCTTTGAGGCCAAACGCTGCCAGGCTGGCCGCAAACCCAAGGCCAGTAAAGGTGTATTATCCACTAACGATCCATTTTTCCGACATGAGCCAGTACCCGGAGGAGCCCCATACCTGTCCCTCACACGGATCTTTCGTTCCCCGGTGTTATTAAATTTTCCCCGTGTTATTCCCTTTTCTCCAGCGTTATCCCAGCGGTTCCATGGCTGCGCGGCGCTGGAGGGGTCTCCCCTTCGGGAATCTCTCTGATTGTCCCAACGGCTCCCGCTGGATCATGGATGTGTTCAATGAGTGTGCCCAGGACAGCCGGGATGTCGCCAGCATCGTCCTGGGGCTGGGCTCCATCGGCTGCTTCATCGCTGCAGCCTTCCCGTGAGTATCGCTCCCAAATCCCTGGGTACCGCTCCCAAATCCCGGGCAGCCCTTCCCGGGGGATGGCAGAAACCGAGCTGCCAGCACGAGGTGCCAGAATTATTAAGTCCCCCCGGCAAAAGCAGCGAGGGCTCGGCAGATTTCGGGTGAGGGGAGCAGATAGCACCGCCCCAGAGCCTCGGTGGTGGCCGTGGTGTTGTTGCTGTGCTTGTCAGCCGGAATGTCCCACGTCGGGCACGTGCAGGGCCGGCAGGACAGGTCACACGGCAGAAGGAATGTCCCCAGGAGCCCTGGGGTGCTTGGAAGTGCTGACACAAGGCTGACAGAGGGGCACTTGAGGGGTCACGAGTCTTTCACAACCAGAGGGGAGGATCCTGCAGCTGGGATCATCCTCCCTGCTCCTCCCACAGGGGACTCGGTGAGCACCGGTGGGGCTCAGGAGTTCCACCTGGGGCCACGGGAGCGTGTGGCCTTGATTTTCCTCCCGTGACTGCTTTGGGATCCACAGGAATCCTGGGGATGGCTCTCAGGTAGCGCTGAACCAGCTGAGGGTGATGTTTGTGCCTCTGCCCAATGCTCTGCAGGCAGTTTTACCAGGCCTGCAGAACGGGCATCATGGATCAGGCTCTCTCCATCTATTTCCTGCTGGGATGGCTGGGCGGAGACCTCCTCAATCTCATCGGCTCCTTCCTGGCTGATCAGCTGCCCCTGCAGGTACCGGGGCCGGGCTGGCTCTCAAACACCCCAGCTCCAGGGAGGAGGGAGGGGCTGGGAGCTGCTTTATCCAGCGCTGGGAGCCAGAGACCCAAACTGCCTGGGATGCTCCCTCTTTGCCCCCCAGAAATGCTCCCCTCTCCCATTCTGGCTTGCTCCCTTTCCCCCCACCGCACCGGGTGTGGTCCATTCTCTCCTAGGGATGCTCCCTCCTTCCCCCGTGGGGATGCTCCCTTGTTCCTCCCTGGTGATGCTCCCTTTTTCCCCTCTAGGTGTTTTCCCTTCTCTCCCAGGGATGCTCCCTTCTTCACCCCTGAGTTACTCCTTTCCCTCCCTCTGGGGCTGTTCCCTTCTCCACCCCAGGACACTCCCCTCTCCCCCAGGACACCGGGAGAGCAGGGAGCGTCCCTCTGGGACCATCCCAGCCCATCCAGGTCCCCTCCCCACAGGTGTACACGGCCATTTACTACGTGCTGGCAGACCTGGGGATGCTCTCCCTCTACTGCTACTACCGGGTGAAGAACAAGGGCAGAGTGTGTGAGTTGGGGTGGGGCAGGGGTGGGGCCTCTGCTCCCCTCGGCTCTGGGAACAGAGAGGGGCGATTCCAGGGCTCTCTGGGAGCCCAGAGAGATTCCAGGCACAGTTATTAGATGCCTCTTACTGTTTGCTGCGTTGGATTTTTTCCCCCTTGGGTAATTTGAGCCCCTAAGAGAGCCAAAGCCAACAAACAGCTACAGGCTGGTCCCGGGGGTTCTGCAGACCCTGCAACACAACACCCCCACACCCCCCCACGGCATCCAGGCTGAAAACAACCCCCCCATGAGCCTCACTGGGCACATAAATAAATAAATAAGGCCCCCACAGTTACATGGTGACTCCACCTCAGAGCTGGGAACCACAGAGCTCCTGACTCAGGCAGTGCTGGAAGGGAAAGGGGGAAGTTTTCTGACTGTTTTGGGGTCAGTGCTCCAGCCTTGACAGGGAAGTTTCTGTCTGTTCAACTGGAGTGAAAAGGAAATCTGAGCAGTTCTTGCAGGGTTCAAATAGTCAGAGAAAACAGAAAATCCTGTTTCCAGCACTGCTGACCCCCAAATAGGCTCCTTGGGCCTGGGGTAATTGTTTAACTTAGTAAAGACATGTAAAGTTATTAGCCAATTGGTATTTGACCCATCAGATACCTAGTTTTGTTAAGCTGGAGAGCTTGCTTACTGAATATAATCACTAAAAATTACTGAAAAATAATAAATTGTTACTAACAAGTAAGTCACAGCAGGGCTTGCTCTGGCAGGGATTTGAGAGTGACTTAAGACAGTGAAATCTTCTAGTGGGGATGAGTTTTAGGAGCCCTAAACCCAAAGAAACTGAGATAGGAGCAGTTTCCTCCCTGATAAGTTACAAATTGGGCACATCACTGGGAGATAAATCACATCAATCACCCACAGCAGCCACTGCCCCATCCCTTGGTGAGATAAGGGAGAGTTTGGAGGTTTCTTCACCCTGAGAGGGTCCTGGCACCCCCAGGGCTGTTGGGGGTTGCTGAGTTCTCCCTAATCAGTCTCTGTCTGACTCTCTGCAGTCCCTGCTCCCATCAATGCAGCCTTTGTGTTCCTCTCTGTGGGGTCCCTGTCCAGCCTCCCCCTCCTGGGCAGTGCCAGCACCAAGGATCCAGGGACTTTCAAAGGGAGGTCTCTGCTGTCAGCTACCAGGGATGAGCTTGGACCAAAGGTGAGCCAGTTCCTAAATCTGGGAGATGGGATAGAGGTCTGGGTGGGGATGTCCTGCTGGATGCTGCGACCCCAAAAAAACACCCTGGACCCCACCACGTGTTTTGGGATTAGGGGCTGTTCCTACTTTAGGACCAAATTATTCTCCAGGAGACTGTTAAGAGTCTAGGGATTTCAGACATTCCAGGGCGTTTTCACTTCAGACTTCAAGCACTTCTATGGGCCTGCTCAAGAGTCAGCAAACCTCACATTTCCCACGTCTCTCTTTGCAAACAGACTTTATCTCAGGTAGCTGCATAGGATGGACAGTCTCCAAAAAAACGTGGTTCCTGTTTTCCAGAAATTTGTAAGACTTCTCCCCTTTAATTCTTTTTCCAATTATCCACATTTATATATGTTATTGAAAATCAAACAAGCAAGAAAGTGCAGCAAGGTAACTCAGTTGGCTGAAACTGAAGGTAGGTTTGCAAAATAGTTTTGCTCTGGCAATAGAAAAGGACCTCTCTGAGCAAAGCAAATAAACCCAATTGCTATTGCATTGGGTATTGGCAAAGTGAAATATAATTATCAGTTGTAATTATCACCGGGCTGTCAGAGGAGGGGAGCTGGGCACACACGGGGCTGGGTGTGGCCATGCTGGGGCTCTGAGCACAGGGCTGTCTCTGTCCCTGTCCCCACCCCTGCCTTGCAGCCTTTCTCCAGGACTGAAATCATTGGATTTACCATCGGCTCCATCTCCTCCGTGCTCTACCTGTGCTCCCGAGTGCCCCAGATCTGCACCAACGTGAGTGCCCAGCTTGGGACCCCAGGGCTCCTCACGTGTCATTCCAAGGGGGCTGGGGAGTCTCCTTTCTCCCTGGAGGTTCTCCTTTCTCCCCAGAGGTTCTCCTTTTTCCTCTCTGCTCGGAGGTCCCAGGCCCCATCTCTGATCATTCCATAAAGGACTATTTCTCTGTATTTTTCTCCCCTCCCTTTAACCTACCAATATTTTGAGGGTGGGGCTATCATTTTGTCTTATTTACAAGCCAAAGGGGAACTAAAAGACTCTCAGCATTGATTCACCACTTCTCTTTTTTTAATGTTCTGTGAGAGCATGATTAATAGCATGCTGTAGAGAGATTTAAGAGAGCTGCGCCCAAGCTCCTCTCCTCTCCCTCTTTTCCCAGTACAAGAGGAAGTCCACCAGCGGGGTCTCCTACTCTCTCTTTGCCCTGGTGATGCTGGGGAATTCCCTGTACGGCCTCAGTGTTCTCCTGAAGAACCCAGAGCCGGGCCAGGGCCAAGGTGACTACATCCTGCACCACCTGCCCTGGCTCGTGGGCAGCCTGGGCGTCCTGGCCCTTGACGTGGTTGTATCCTTTCCCCTGGGATGGGATCCTCTCCTGCCAGCAGGGCCTTGCCCCATGTGGAACAGGCAGGGCTGGGCAGGAGGGGTGGTGTGATGCTGCTCCACAGGTGATTTGTGGTGTTGCACCGGCTGGGAAGCGCCTCAGCCCCTGGTTTGCATTGAGCTCCTTGTCCCGTTCCCACCTCTCCTGGCACAAACTCAGGGTGGTGACACCCAGTGCGTCCCCAAGATCCACCCTGTGAGTGTGCAGAGCCTTGACCTTTCCCCAGATCTCCTTCCAGTTCCTGGCGTATCGGAAAGGACGGCCCGGAACCCTGGAGGAGAGGGATGCTCTCCTTGGGGAGCCAGATGAGAGCCCGGAGAGCTGACCCAGGGCCCTTGCCCCGCAGGGAGAGGAGGAGGAGGATGCACATGAGGAAGGTGGCCTTAGGGCTGGGCAGACCAGCCCCTCCATCCTGGTGGCTCCTGGCAGAAGAGGCCCCGAGCCCGTGGGTGACATGTTGTGCTGCCAAGGGGGTGGCAGAGGATGCTGCTGGGACACCTCGTGCCTCTTTGATACCAATGATGCTTTCCGGATAAAAGGGAATTCTTGGATACCTCAGCTGCTCTTCGCTGCTCCGGTGCCCCGCAGCTGAGCCTGGTCGCTGCTGCATCTCCCAAGGGTGACCTGGAACTTCCTTGGTGCTGAAAAACGTGGGGAGAGCCTGAGTGGGGAGGGCACAGGGATGACTGACCTGCCACAGAGACGAGCACCACTGTGACCTCACAACTCCCCCCTCAGCTCCTGGAAGATGCAGAGGGCTGGATCCAGTGGGGAAGGAGCAGCAGAACCAAAGTGTTCAGTCCACACCTATTTTAATTAGCATGGCTCACCCATCTATAAAACATGACCTTCCCCACCTGCCTCCCTTGGTTTCATTTTGCTGCTTTACCTGGCAGCTCCTGCCTCTTGCCTAATGAGTCTCACAGTCCCATTTCTCCGACTTGTCATTTTTTGCCTCACCCATGTTTTAATTGCATGGATTCCTTGGGGAAGTTGCTCCATTGCTGTTCCCCAGCTGAAGAGCTGCTCTCTGCTTGCTCTGGTTTTCAGTTCCTGCCCTCTCTCCTTGACCAATTTATTAACCTGATGAATTTATCCTCAACCTGATGAGTTTATCCCCAGCACTGTTGAGTTTATCTGCAACACTGATGAGTTGATCTCCCTCTCGAGGCCCTGAACTCAGCACAGTGCTCCTTGACCAGGGAAGGACAGAAAGCAGGGGTGCTCTGGGAAAAGCTGTGTCCCCATCAGGAGAGAGTGGTGTAGCCAGGCTCCCTCCTGTGTGCTGAGCTCTTCCTGCTGGGGAAGAGCAGCTCAGTCTCCCTGGGAAAATGAGGAAAACCAACCAAAGCTTGGAGACCCTTCAGGAAAAACTATCACAGCTTGGCCTTGTGAAAACAAGAGCTTTCCTTTTCCTGCAGCTGCTATCAGCTCTTCCTTTTGCTTCCCTTTCACCTCTCCAGCTCCCTTCCTGATACCCAGTATTGTGTCCCTTTTGGTTTTAGCTCCATTATCATTAATTTATGATTCCTCAGCCAGTCCATGACACTTGTCCTTCCCAAGGAAGCTACTCTGCTTTGTCCTCACATTGAGGACACTAATCCATGTGTCCAGCCTGGCTCTCACATTCAGTGGGATTCCAACTGCTCAGTGCCCACCAGCAGGTTCCTTGAAGCACAAGCTGGGCCAGTACTTGGGACTGACCCAGCTGTCTTCAGAAAGGAAAAGTATTTTTCACTCTCTGGGCCCCTTGAACCAAGTGAGTGGGTTTTTACTGGATTAACCCTGGCTTTTGCTAAACCTGGACAAAGAACCTCTGCCATAAGGAAGAAAGAGTGCATATATATATACACACACACACACACACACACACATATATATATATATCACACAGTCTGTCCCCACAGGTGTACCTGAAGCACGAGTTAGGTACTAAGCTGATTTACTCTGACTTTACTTGGGCTGGGCAGGATGGAGCAAGGCAAGCAGCTGCACACAGAGCTTACACACCCACAGCCACCTCAGGGATGGCTGGAAATTCCTGAGGCTCTCCCCGAGGTTCCCATCCCTCACTGCTGCAGCCCTGTCCCTGTGTTCAGGATTTTGCAGAGGCAAATGTTAAAGCAGAAAAGGCCGAGCAGAAACAACCACCCCTGAGGGAGAGGGTAACTGAAAACCCCACCAGGAGTCTCCCTCTCCCAGGCTCCAGAGCCCAAATAAACTTATTTCCAGCTTCAGATGAGGTTTGTGATGGGACAGAACTGTGAGACAGCAACCAAATGCCAGAGTGTTCCCTGGGGGATGCCACCCTTTCCCAGCCTGATCCCACAGGAGCTCCGGGACCTTCCGCAGCCTCTGGGTAAACTCTGGCCACATGCAGGAGTCTGGGTGGGACACAGGTCCCTCTACAAGAGCAAATTAGAGCCCATCAATTAATCAGTGTTAATGCCAACAGTCCCCACTTGCAGAGGGTCACACAGAGGGCAATTCCCAGAGCCGGGGCAGGAAGAGCCCAGCAGATCTTTATGTGCCTCCCCAGGATTAGGCTTGGTACAAGCAAAGCCTGGAGCAGGTAACCCAAAGCTGTGCCAGGTACCTCTGCCCACCAAGGGCTCAGGAGGGGATGCTGGGGGAGGGTCACAGGTGACACAGGGACCAGGGAGGAGCTTTTGGATCAGCACAGCCCCTCTGCCCAGGGTTGGACACACAGGAGCCCCCAGGCCGTTTTTAGCACACCCAGCACAGCTGGGCAGATCCTTATCTAAATACACCTGCATATACATTTGCTGGACACGTGGAGCATCACTCCCAGCACCTTGGAAGGGCAGCAGAGTGAGTAACACGGGGCCAAAGAGCAGTGGGACATCACACCCCCTTCCAGACAAACATTTCTGGATGTGGGACAAAAACCCCAAGTAACCCTGCAAAGAAAGAAAGAGAAACAAGGAGGACACAATCACACACACATCTTCCTGGGATTTTTTTTTGTTTTGTTTTTATTGTTTTAGTCTTTTTTTTCCTTTTTTTTTTCCATTTTTAGTATGGAGGCTCAAGTATCAGATGTAGATTCAATTTAAGCTTTACAAAAAAAAACAAAAAATCAAAACAAAAACCCCTTTTGCATTCCATAAAAATTGACAGAAAAGCGCCTTGGAACCAGGCTATAGAAGAGCAGAACTTTCAGCAGGTCTCGAAATCACCATCTCCTGCACATCTGGGTTATTCAGTATTGTACAACCCCAAGGAACATCCTCTCTTCCCTCCCTCCCTCCAGCCAGTCCCTGTGCCCAGCCCCCAAACATACGTGGAATAGATTATTTTCCTTTTTTTTTTTTTTTTTTTTTTTCCTTTTTTTCCTTTTTCACACCCCCCAGTTTTNNNTAGTGGAATTGTTTTTTTTTCTTTTTTTTTTTTTTTTGTTTTTCCAGTTCTTCCTCTTTCACACACCACAGTATTTAATAAATTTTTGTTTTACATTTTTTACACCAATGTAACAAAAGGCAGGAGAGGGTGAGGGAGGAAAAGACAAACAATGATCTGTGGTGATGCATATAAATGGGGGAGGGTGGGAAAGGGGGGGAGAAAAAAAATAATACATGGACTTCTACAGAAACATAGCCTAAGGTCTTGATAGTAAAATGTGGTGCAAAGTAGGCCTCAGAGACTGAAAAAGTTTGTACAGCTTTATTCATGGGGAGAGGATGGCATTGCATGGAGAGTATTGGATGCAAATCGTGACGTGACGAACAGAAAAGGGCAGGGGATGATTCTCTACGAAAGGAATCTAACGAGTGCATGGCATGGCTGGTTAGCACTGACAGGACTTTAACTTTGCTGCTTTCTCTTCAAAGCCTCCACCAGGTCGTTTTTAAGAGCTTCTTGTTTTGATTTGTCTGCAAAAGTCTGCACAGACCTGTGGGGAAGAAGGAAAGGCGGGTCAGAGGCAGCGCAGGGGAGGGAAGGCTTGGAGCAGTCCTGGGAGTCAGGAGGAAGGAGAAGCCCCTCAGCCCAGGCTCAGCTCTGCCTGCTGGACCCGGGAAGCAGAAGGTGACATGACCACTCAGTGAGAACACAAAGCAAAACTGACTCTGGCACCAAAGGCTTCCCCAGCAGCTCCCCTCAGCCCCAGCTGCCAGAGGAAATTCCCACCGTTTTGTGTTACAGACTGGAAGAAGCCCAGCGCCCCACAGCAGAGGGGTTAGCGCTCCTGCTGCCCCAGAGTCCAGAGAAAATCCAGCCCCACCCGGAGGAGGGCTGGGCTGGGGAGCTCTGACCCTTCTGCAGGACTGTTCACCCAGGGGCACCTCGGAACCTCCTGCCAGCCTTTGCACCGGTGGGAAAAGCAGCCAGAGGTTCTGCTTTCAAATTTGCCTTTTTTTGTACCTTCCCTAAGGAATGAGCGATCAAAGCAGCTGAAGAACAGAGATACTGTCACAAGGTTATTGCAGGACTTCCCTCTGCCTGAAAGTACAGAGGAAAAGTTCCACCTTTCAGGAATCACCTGGGATCGGTGCCCTGGGGGATGCCTGTGGAGGAACCTATGATTTCAATGAGACAGTAAGAAATTTCCACTTTTAAAAAGACCCCTCTTAAATAAATTGATAGAATGGGTTCTATCCAGAACCAAACTTTTCCAGAGTGGCTACCACAGAGAAGTGGTAGGATCCAGCTGGGTAGGATTTCTCCCCACCTAAACCACATTTCACAGCCTTTACAGCACCTGAGATAGTGGAAGATTTCCCTGCCCATGGCAGGGGGCTGGAACTGGATGAGCTTTAAGGGCCCTTAAAGGCAACCCAAACCAGTCTGGGATTCTGTGATTCAGAGCAACCTCATTTTCCCTGGTTGCTGCCTCCTGTAAACAAGGCTGCTTTTTGTGGTGGTGATTTTCCTACCACTTTTGTAACAGTATTTCCATTCTCTTGTCTCTGGAGACTTCTGCTGCTTTAATAAAAACATATACATTTATATTTGCATTTGTCATAGGCTGAAGAAGTGGTTCTTGGCCACTATCAACAAATAGTGAGTTTCCCCCTTCGTCAGCTGAATGTGTTTGAAACAACACCTGTAGCTGTTAGGAACTGGAGTGGAAGGTTAGGATGGCTCAGGGTTAGTCACTGCCGTGCGCCCCCGACACTCAGAGTTCCAGAGCAAACGAGCGCAGCAGCAAATCCCTCTGGAGGCTGTGCAGAGCACAAGTGGAGGCTGGCAGTGTCTGAGTGAGCTTGAGCACGACTGCGTTTCAAGCTCCAAGGAAATTCAAAATCCACCAGGCTCACGGGGACGGGCATGTGGGCGAGCACACGTTTGCTCTGAAGTCATGGGAAGAACCAGTCTCTTTTTTTTTTTCCAAACTGTGAGACTCCCAAGATTTCATTCTGCAGAGAGTACACTGGGATTACAGGGAATTTCTTCATGAAAGTGGCGTACCACAGGTGTAAAAAACTGCTGGTGCCCAAGGGACAGAGTCCTGGGGCTTCTGGATTCAATCAGCCCAATCCCACACCACTCCAGGCACAGGACCACGTGCTCCTTTCCTGCTCCCAAGCCAAAGTGCAAAGTGGTGAATCCTGCCCCAGTTCCGAGCGTGAGGTTTCCGTGGGTAACATTTAGAACAAGAACCACAGCGTTCAGTGGCTGCACTGGGACAGAACCGGGCTGCGCCGCCGCTGCTCCCTGCGGGATTAGGGGTTAGTTCTTCCCGTTACCATGCAGGGGCTGGGCTGGTGAGTCCTGGTTTAGTGCTGGCTCACACCTCACAGGCAGCAGGGGTACCTGGATTGGTTTAGTTATCAGGCTGGATGTAGATCTGGCGCTGGGTCAACACTTGAGAAAGTTCCCTCTGCAACTGCTTATACTTTTGGTTGTCAGGAATAGCATCGATAGATCTACAGAGAGCAGTGGGAAACCAGGGAGCAAACAGGGAAAAGAACAGTCAGAAGAACTCGGTAACACAGAGCTGGGGCTCTGGGAACCACCAGGGAGGAGAAGGGGACACACACAGGTGAGAAGGAGCAGGGAAAGGCTGGAGGAGCCAGGTGCTCCAGGTGTTTCCATCACGAGCTGCACACAGGGCCAGGACTCAGACTGAGGGATGGGGAGACACAGCAGAGATACAACCACAACAGCTCAAGGCAACATTCACAAGACAAAAACTCTATTACAGATTCCCTCTGATGTTAATAAAAGCTTCCTGGCTAAACCCTGCTCAGCACGAAGGAAACTGAGGCTGTTCTGAGCTGGGTTTGGGGCAGAACCCAGAGCAGCAGAACCCAGAACCCCTCCCACAGGGCCTGCTGCTCCCTCTGCCCATACAGCAGCACCAATATTTAGTTAACACCATTTGTCTCTCTTTTTCCACATTTCAGTGTGTGAGAGAAGAGCAGAGCATTTATTTGTGCCCTTTGGTTACTCCATATTACCACACTGTGCTGGGAGGTCTCTCTGTACTTTAAAATGAAGTGATTTGGCACCACAGTTCTGTACTTTCCTCTGTGAGCACGAGAATTACCAGCTTGGGATTTCCATGTCCAATTCCTGTCCAGGAATGACCAGGGGCTGAAAAGTACAGCACAGTTTCCCTACAGAAAGGCACAGGGAATTTAATCTCCTCTCATACACTATATTTTGACCAGTGGTGTTGATAAAAAGACAGAATTTAAAACAAAGTCTAAACACCACAACCACTCATGTCATGACTTAATTCTGGGACTATGTTTAAGGATAGTAGAAAGAGAAGACAGAATTTAAGTACAGCTTGCCGGACTGTGAAGAATAAAACTCATGAAAAATAATGCAAAAATACAAGTGTTAGTTGAGCTGTTTTGCTCCTGGTGAAGGAACAAGGGATTAAAACATTGCTTCAGATTTCTGCAGCAGAAGAGTTCCCTGAACTCCACACAACAAATATTGTCCCAAAGCACAGGGAGGGGGAAAACAAGGAGCTGGAGGCTGGGGTGGCACCACAGGGGTGCGAAGGGTCCCCCACCCACTGCAGTTCCCTTACCTCAGCCCATTAACGATGTCCTTTGTCTTTCCAAAATAAATCTCATTCAGTGTACTTCTGATTTTGTTTTCCATGTCCTGGAAAGAAGGTAACACAGCAGCTCTTTAGTCAGCTCAGCTGTTTGCAGGGATGGTGCAGCACCAGGGTCTCTCTGACCACAACCCCTGGAGCATTCCCAGCACTCAGATCCCACCAAACCCACTGGGACCCAGCCTGTGCTCCCAGCCCAGCAGCAGGGCTTTGTTCCTGCTCTCCCTTCCCAGCCACCTCTCCAGGCCCTGGGAGCTCTCTGCACCACAAGAGGGCAGCTGCTCTCCAGCTCTGACAGGAGGAAAATGCATCACCCCAACCTTCCAGTGCAGCTTCCTGGCACTGGATGGGCTCCAAGTGCCCAGTCAGTCCTTCAGGATAACCAACAGCCCACAGTTCTATGCTCAGGGGTGACTTTGAATTTTTGACTTGTTCTTTAAAGCTGCAAGACAGAACTCTGAGAGAGATCTTGTAACAAAGCAGTTTTTTTTCACTGCATTGCTTTCACTCAAGCAAAAAACTTAAAAAAGGGATCAAAAAAGAAGTAGCTGCCTTTCTTTAATTTCCCAGGTCCCTAAAAATGCATCATAGTTGAGAATTTCCTCCTTTCTTGGCTATAGCAATGAAGAAAATCTGGAACACCTTCAGTCAGGATGGTGCAGTGAAACAGCAAAGTGGTGCTAACACCTTCTGAGCAGCTCCACTCCTTGTGCTGAGCTTCCAGGACTGAGAGCTGCCACAAAATCCAACATTAAACCAAATTCCAGGGGATTTCATAAGCACTTGATACACACTGAACTTTCAGTCCAAGGGACAGTGCTGTGTAGCAACCTGACTTGAAATAATTCTCCCCAAAAGTGGCTGCAAAAGCAAATATGAGGGTAGGAAGTTGTTAATCAGTGCTCAGGAATGGAACACTCATTTTCCAGGAAGTCACTGTGGTGCTGAGCAGGAGACAAGGGGCAGAGGGGTGGCTCTGTATCCACAAACAGCTGGAAGGAGGAGCACTGAGCCACCACACACCGACCAACAACAGGAATGAGTAAGTTGCTTGTAAAGAAAAACAACAAAATTCTGAGGTATGGGACCAAGTTTGGACAAAAGAACCTGCACTCACCTCTACCAAGCGCCCGATATTGGCTATGTGTGGAGAGGAGTCACTCACAGTCTCATCCTTCTCCATCTGGAAAGGAAAGCACAGATCCATCCATCACGGAGAACCTGGGGGCAGGGCAGTGTCCAGGAGGGCTGGGAGAAGTGGGTCTCACCAACTCCCCCAGTGTGCAATCACAGGAGAAACTCCCAGTACTTGCCACAGGCACATGTTGGTAATGGAGATGTGGTGGAATAAAAAACCAGGAATGAAAATAACCCCTGCTGCAGACAGGCCCCACAACAGCCACTCCCTCCCCACAGCCAAGAGTCTTTTGCAGGAGAAATTCAGGCCTGGAACAACTCAGGAGTACAGTGACACCAATGCCCTCAGTGCAGGACCTGAACAGGACACAGCTCCCTGAACCAGCTGAGATCTTTTACCCCAACATCAAAACTGGGAGCTGGAACTGCAGCTGCAACACTTGCTTGATTTCATCTGACTGTGCCTCATGAACACCCATTCCATGGCCTTCCACGGGCTGTGTGCTAAGGGAAAGTCCATCCTCCCAGATCTTGAGGTGAAAATTGTGGCCAAGACACAGCCAAGGTGTTGAACAATGAACATTAGACTCAGGAACCTCAGCAAGATTTGCTGAGACAGCAAGAAAACAAAACTGGGAGACAAATGCAGTGGGAAGAACAGTCTTCAAAGGGTTTTACTAATCTCACTGAATTCTCTTATCCATCTGTTCCTATCCCTCCCTCAGGGCAGAGTTTAAAAATGGGCCAGCTACAGATTTCTTCTAATAAACCACGTCTGTAACAGGCTTGGGGAAGCGTGTAATTTACAGTTGGACCCCCGAAGGCAAAAGATAACCTGGAAGAGGGGGAGAAAGAGCAGCAGGACGTTTAGTTTTGCCTTCAGACTGTTTACATGGAATGGAGACGCTGCCTGGAGAAGGGATCCAGCTGCAGTGCAGGGACAATGCAATCCTGAACTACACAAACACACATCCACACATTATGGGGAGCTGGGAATTATCAGCAAATTGCCCAAATCTTGGGCAGCTGGGAGCTGGCAGTGGGGCAGTTTCTGCCACAGGCTCCCTGCTGTGCCTCCTCCACACCTGGACAGGCCCAGCTCCACGGTTAAGAAGCACAATCTGAAAATTGAAATTTTTTTAAATGTATATTATTACATCTCCATAAAAACTGCTGCCAGAAGGAAAACATTTTTATGTGCTCTGGAAGGCCAGATGTTACAAGAGGCTGTTTAATGGAGTGCAGAGTCAAAATCAGCCATGTCCTACAAACAGTTGGGTTTTGTTGAGTTGTTGGGGTTTTTAAAGGCTCCTTCCGGTGGCTGGCACTGCACAGGCTCAAGCAGCAGCTTAAATAAAGGGGTGGATTTGCTTTGAGGGGAAATCCCCTCTATAGGCTGATGTCAAGGAGCAGCTCATCTTCCCCCTGTCACTCCCCACCTGCCTGCTGGGCTCAGCCAAACCCCAGGGTGAGCCCAGTCCTGGCCCAGCCCCAGCCCAGTCCTGGCCCAGCCCCAGCCCAGTCCCAGCTCTCCTGCAGCAGATCCAGGGCCTGGCTCCCCTGCCTGGCTCCCCCAGCCATCTGCTCTGTGTCTGACTCACAGGGAAACTCACTCCTCTGGGAGATCTCGAGGGCTGGCTGGTCACTTTGGATGTTTCCTGCACGGAATAAAACAGCTGTCTGGGCTTTCTGTAAACATTATTTGGAGGAATAATATAAAGAGGGACATTTAAGCTGGATAAACACTTTGTTTCACCATGAAAGTGTCTGAAAATACCAACAAAGGTTGAAGGGAACTCATCCTCCATTTTGCCCTAAAAAGCCAACAACACCCACAGCTGCTCTGGCCTCGGAGCAAAGTAAAAATCCCTTTAAATGAAACACAAACAGCAATGTGTCCCAAAGGCCCCCAAAGCCACAGGCAGGGGGCAGGCTGAAGGCTCCAGGTGGAAAATATGTGGAATTATTTGGATATCAGTAAGGCAAAATTTGGCCTGCCTCTCCAGCACTTATTTCAAACTATAACCAATAAATGGAGGTTGTGATCTCTGCAGGGCTTGCAGCACTGTAGGAATCAGCTGAGAACTGACCCCATCCCTCCAGTGATTTGCTCTCACCAGAGTAACCAAAGACATCCCATTTCCTTTGCCAAATTGTCCAGCCAAAACCATGGGCAAACCTACATGACCTTTACCTGCCTCAGCTCCTCTCCTCCCTTTCTCTCAACTGTTACAGAACTGAACCTCTGTGAAATCCATAGGGGACCTCAAAGCTCATCCCATTCCACCCCTGCCATGGGCAGGGACACCTTCTCCTGTCCCAGGTGGCTCTGGGACACTGCCAGGGATCCAGGGGCAGCCACAGCTGCTCTGGGCAGCCTGAGAGGTGCCAGGGCCTCCCTATCCTCATGATGGAAAAGTGAGGCAGAAATGATTCCCTGGACAAGCCTTGTCAGCACATCCCTGCTGTCCCCTGCACCCAAACACTGCTCAGCTGGGGACTAAAGAGACTCCAGGACACCAGTAACTGCTGAGGGGGAGCTCAAGGATCACAACAAGGTCCCACTGGTCGAAAAAACAAAGTTACAACATCTGGAAGTCAGTGGGATGGGCTTTTCCGTGAAAGCTGCCCTTGATGGAAACGGATGAGTCCCCTAATTGCTGAGCACACGGATTTCCCTGGATGATAAATGGCAGAATGGCTCTGCTGGGGCTTCACTGAGCAGCAGCAGATCCCAGGGCAGCTCTTCCTGCAGGCAGGGACTGCTCTGTTTGCACAGTGCAGCCTTCATCCAGCTCTGCAAAACCTTCTGCCCTCGCTAGAGAGTGTTCCAAGTTCAAAAATCAACATCTGTGCTACTTTAATCCCAAATCTCAGGCCTCACTTCCCTGTGACTTTACATCCTCCCTTTCCCACATCTCCAAATGTAAATAAACTGTAGGTTTGGAGCCAACTTCTTTCTCAGCAAACTCACTTCCTCAGGCTCATCCTAGCTCAGCAAACACACACACAGGTTCTTTGTGCACGAGGACATCTCAGGAAGGCACCTGTTCATCCAGTCTGGAAGGAGGGGGCTGCAGAAGCCCATCCAGCAAAGTGCAGTGCTGACTGTTTGCCAGGAAAGGGGAAGCCTTTACATCTCCTTTGCACCAAGTGAAACAGGATCACACAGCTGCTCTTACCTTAAATAAAAGTGCAGCCTAACGAAACCTCAAAATGCAGCCAAAGCCATTCGGAGCCGTGGCGAGCGACACAAGTGATTCCAAGGTACACAGAGGGGACAGGACCCCCAAATCTGCCAGGGAAAATCATCTGCCAAACATCTGGCTTCAATCAGGAGGGGTGGGAGGTACCTGCAGTCCCCAGAGAACGTGCAAGGTAATTGAAAAGCTGCTGGCACGTTTCATTTCCCTGCAAGTCCTGCTCCCTGCATCCTCTCTGGCAGTATTTATATAGAACAACATTTATTCCTAAAAATTCCAGCCAAACCCCCCCAGGCAAAGGAGAGTCTCTGCCACACAGAGGCACTGCTGCAGCCAGGACCTAATGAAGTTCCAGTGTGAAGATGTCACTTTAGCTTTAATTCTCCCTAAGTTTTCAGGCCAGAATTACAATCCATGGATCCTGTGTCCTGGAGCTGGCTAAGAACTGATCTCACCCCCTCAAGATAAGTTAATATGTGCACTACATAAAGCAATTATGCATACAGATAAATTGTATAAAGGAGTGGATATGACAATACACAGGGGTTTGTGTTGCACACTCCTGTGTGTGTATAAACACCCATTCCTCTACTGGATCAGAATCTGAAATTCTGTAATTGAACTGATAAAGCAAAAGCCTGAAATTCAAAAATCCACCAGGTAAAGCAAATTAAAGCTACACCAAGGGGAGTTTTCAACTTCCCAAAACAGGCTGAATCCTCTATGTCTCTCCCTTTCCTTAATCTGCCCACTCACAAATGTAAAATGTTTGTTTCTTCCTAGAAACAGAGACAACTCATATTGTAGAAGACAAAAAACTGCACTGGGGAAACCAAGGAAAAGTAGTTCAAGGCACTGGAAGAGAGATGTCAAGTCCCAGTGTATAAAATGAAACAGACACAGGCCAGGGATGTGACCTCTGAGTAGCATCTACCTAGGAGGGACCAGCACGTGGCCCCAAGAGAATCCCACAATCCTGGAATGGTTTGGGCTGGAAGGATCAAAGCCCACCCAGTGACACCCTTGCCATGAGCAGGGACACCTTTCACTGTTCCAGGTTGCTCCAAACCCCATCCAGCCTGGCCTTGGACACCTGCAGGGATGGGGCAGCCACAGCAAAAAACACAGAGTCTTCAAGAGAGAGGAAAAAATCCTTCTCAAAAATTCAGTGCAACATTTAGGAACAGCCCAAGTGGGAGCCTTACAGGAACGAGCCTGGGGACATTCAAGAAAGGCAGAGTTTTTCCAAATGGTCTTGACAAAGGCAACAAAGCCCCCTGTTTGTGTCAGGTGCAGGGCAACAATCTCTCACCTCCAGAAAGTGACTGCAGAAAAGAGCTATTTCTAGACCCTTATTCCAGCTCCAAGCTCAGCTCCACCACGTGGCATTCCCTGAGCTGCTCCTTTGGCCTGTTCCTGGCCACCAAGTTCATCACTCCATCAGCACTCAGAAAATATCCTATTTGCAGCTACGAGGCCAAACTGGTTTTGGAGGAATGGCTCTCACCAGACCTCCCTTTCCAAGCACTGAGAGGCTGCTGTGCCATCAGGTTGTGAGCCAGGATATGACCAAGCTTGTGAACACTTCAAAAGCTTCCTCTCAAACACAAGGACATCTGCTACTCTCATTTTAGGATCAAAGGTGGTCAAGTAGCTTAAATGCTGAGTTGAACAAAACCATATAAATTTACCCTGTACAAAGTTTTTTCAAAACATTACTGATACCTGTCAAGGTGAAACCGTAGCATGCTATTCAAGAGGTAACTAAAACCAACTCTTGGTGGCTCAGCTTGCTGCAGGCTGCATAAAGGGCTGATCAAAAAAGGAGGAGTAAAACTTGCAGAGCTTGGGTGATGTGGCACACTGGGTTTAGAGCAAAGTCCAAGCCTTGCACTCAGGAGTTTAGCCCAGCTGCAGGTAAATTTCCAGCTGGGGACAAACAGCTCCTGCTCACACAGAACACCTCAGGGCAGTGTGGAGACTGCAGTTTTCTGCAGGATTCTGTCCCATGCACGGCCAGCAAAGCCCAGGCTGGGATGTGCCCCCAGGTTCCCTGTGTGTGCAGGAGCTGTGCATCCCCAGCCCAGCACTGCTGACACTGGAACCCGGCCCTGGCTTCAGGCACCACATCTCAATCCAATGTTCTGCTGGGAAAATGATGACACAAGCATGAATCTCCCCACTGAAGCTTTGAGAGGGAAAGTCAAACCAAGCAGGGCCCAGCAGCTCAGGCCAAGGTGTACTGAGGACACCCATTCTCCACAGGCCCTTGTTTTCCTTGGCACAGCTTGTGCTCCAGAGGCCACGGCCAAAGTCAAGCCCTTGGCCTGCACTTCACAGCTCTGATTTACAGGATTAGCAAGGCCTGGGATTAAATATTTGTCCGGGTCATCATAACTCAGGTGTAATTACTGCAAAAAGAGTAAAAAAAAAAAAAAAGGCTCAAAACTATCTCCAGATGCCTTTTTCTTTCACTTGCTTTTCCATCAGCTTCTTCAATGTCAACAACATGGAAAGAAAAATCACCCAGGCTGGGGCAAGCTGTGCAAGACTAACCCAGTTTCAGTCCCTCTCTGCAACCCCAGACCCTCCTTGGCTTCACCTGGCTCAGACCTGTACAAAACCATGAGGTTTTTAACAGAGTCTGCATTGTCCTTTGTATGGAAAGCCCCAGTCTGCCCTGGGAAGGCTCATAAAGGAGTTTCAGCTGCTGCCAATCTCTCCAGTCACTCATGACCTTACAATGTGCCTCCTGTCCTCCAGAGTTTATTACTCTGCTCGAGTCACTGACTTCCACAGCCCAAAGCAAGCCCAGCTCATCAGCAGGGAAGCAGAAGCCTTTGGCAGGTGGTGGGGCAGAAGCAGCCTCGTCCAAGGAAGGCCAGTTCAGCAGATCCTGCCTGTCAGGGACTGCAGCACTGCTGACATCTGCCAGCCTGGCACCTTCCTGCTGAAAACCAGCTCTCAGGAGGCATTAATGCTGGTACAAAACCCCCAATGTTTAGGACAAATTTATCTTACTTTTTTAGGAGACTTTTTTAAAATCAGTGTCCTGGTACTGCAGGAAGAAAAAACTAAAGGAAGACACTATGCAATTGATGTCCTTAAAAAATCTTGCTGTCAGTGCAAAATACAGGTTCTCAGTGGTTTAGCTGGCTTTTAAAGGAGAGACGTAAGAAAAGAAGTCATCCTGTATTTTTATAATCCTATTGGAATCCTCCAGTGAGAAAGTGGGCAAACCTTACAGATAAAAGTATCTGCAACACGCACAGAAGAATAAAAAGTCAGGAATACCAAAAGACAAACTGAGACTCACAAGCAAGACTGAACTCCTGCTGAATGTTTTGTATTTTTAATTGCAAGCCCCA
Source organism: Leptocoma aspasia (assembly GCA_013399835.1). Taxonomy (NCBI): domain Eukaryota; kingdom Metazoa; phylum Chordata; class Aves; order Passeriformes; family Nectariniidae; genus Leptocoma; species Leptocoma aspasia. The sequence goes on from VXAX01000273.1 coordinate 149,931, forward strand.
ATGTGTCAAGCACAGTTCAAGAAGCTTTCTGGTAATTACACACTGCATTCACCATTTCACTGGGCTGCAGAACAGCAGGAGAAGAGATGTTTATACAACACCTCACAAAAGCAAGGTTTTGTGCCTGACTGGGGCTGCTGGGTGTGGAGTGAGGCAAGCACTGCCTGGGTGTGCAGGACACAGCCATACCTGTCTGGTGAGGCTCCCCCCCAGGTTCATGGTACCAGAGCCAGTTTTATTGGTCTGCAGCCACAGCATCACTGTGGAGGTCAGCTTGTAATGGGCAGTGCGGCCACTGGACTTCTCCTGCAAGTGGAAAGGAACAAACAGGGACAGAGGCAGAAGTTAAAATCCCTCCTAAAGCTAAATGGGGGCTGGCCTGGAAGACCCCACAAGCAACAGGCCGGGTAAGTCTAACCCCACTCATGCAGCAGTCTCCTAAAGACAATTCTAAGTGTGCACATTCCTCTAATTTTCCAAAGCAAATCTAGTTAAAGCAATTTACCCTCCTATTACCTTGTTTTTATTACCTAATTAGTGATATTTATCTGTAGCTCTTTATGTTAAAAAAATCCCCGCATCTCAGGATCACATGCACAGAAAGTAACATACTTTCAATTCTTCTGGGATTCTTTTTGATTACAGCCCTGACTTATCTCTATCCAAATTGCTTCAGGGCATTTTCAAAAATTAACAAGGGAAAGAAGTTTACAGCCCTGACACAATATTGCATTGTTCAGTGGAACACCTGTGCTCCTTAATTGTCTGGAATTAACCGGGTTTTGTTTTCACTTGGGTGTATCAGCTGCCCCAGAGGCTGTACCTGAACCTCTACCACGTGGATGGAATCCCAGCATCCCTTAATCTTCTTTGATCCATCTCCAGCTTTCTTAATGAGGATCACCCCGGCAAAGCCATGATCCAGATCCCAGAGGTAGACAGAGGAGACTCCACCTTCAAAATACCTGCAGGATGCAACCCAAAGGCAAGTTAAAAGCAAGCAGGACCCAAGCCAGAATCAGATATTGATAATAATAATCTTAAATAAGCAGAATTTCTAAGTCCTAATACAGATTTTTTTTTTCTTTCAAGACAGCACACTGTCATAGTTACACACCCAGAAACACAGCAGCTCAAATCACTTCACAATGCAGAGACTTTAATTACGAAACAACTGTACATTTCTCTGAAGGAGAATAAAGGTCTGGTGAGAACCAGAGCTATTTACAGATTTCTACAGGACTTGAGCAAACAATTCCTCTGATTCCAATTACCTACAACAGCTGGTAAAAGCATGAGCTACAAAGTGGGCTGAGGGTAAGACTTTACTTTACAATTTGGTCTTTTTTTCTCTCTTTTCCCTTGCTATTGGCAAAGTCTGGAAGTTCTTTACAGCAAAGTTCACTAATTAAGACAAAAGGGAGCAAGTAAGTAACTTTATGTTGCTGCCTCCAAAGTCTGTGTGAAGCTGACATTGATTTACTGCAAAGGGAGCTGAACTGAAACCAGGGATCTCAGAAATGCAGAGATGCTGTTGAGGTTTTATTATTCCAACATCAGATATGGGGAACAAGAGAAAATAAGCCAGACTACCTCAATCTCAGGTGTCTTTTGCTGAAAGTACACTCAGAAAACCAACAAAGCATTGGGATCCACTCCCTCTGGATGACACTGGTGCGGATGGAAAATGCACTTTATAAAATAACTGTAAACAACCCAACACTGCTGGAAGATGCAAAAGGAGTAATTCTGTCTTCTAGAAAACTGGAATTGCAACCCACAGCATTTTATCCCTTCCATTCTCAAGTTACCAAAGCCATGAGGAGGATGAAGGAAAAGGGAATAAAAAATACTCGTTCATGGCACACAACTCTCACATCTCAGAGGTGACCATGGCACACAAGGATCATGTGAAAGGAGGAAACTTCATCAACAACAGTAGTTGGTTGTCAGACTGGTAGTAGTCAGACTTTTGGTAGTCAGACTTGGTAGTCAGACTTTTCATTGCCTGCAGGAGGGCAAAATCTCATCATCCAAAGACATGAGGAGCTGCCAGGACTGCCACTTCCCAGGCAGATCAACCTGGTCTGCATTCTGCTGCTGACTGTCCCACACACCTGGGAGTGACCACTCATTCCTCTTCTGCAAGAGAGGAAATCACCCCTCACAGCCAACATGAAAAAATTATTGAACCTTCCCACCTCTGCACTCCCCTCCTTTCTAACAAAGGGCCTCCCAGTTGTGAATGGTGCTTAAAAGTCAATTTACTGCAATTTGGAGTTCATGGACTACCTCGAAGCATTGTGGATTAAAGCACACTAACCCCACCCTTGCCAACAGTCAGGAGAAAAGACACTGAAGTGAATGCCAGGGACAGCTTCAGCACTTCCAGCACATTCTCTGCACTCCAGATCAGCTCAATAGGTTGTTTCAAGAAGGCAGAGTCACCAAAGAGCCCCAAGTCCCTTTAACTGCAGACATCCAAGCCTTTACCCAAACCAATGCTGACTTCAGGAGGGGTAAACAATTTCCTATTAACTCACCACAGCCTTTTATTTCTAATGGGTGGCTCTGCCTCTCCTCACCAAGCCCAGCCTGGGCAGCTCAGGACCCGCTGTCCTGGGGCACTTGCCAACCACTGATAACAAAGCACTGAAAAAGCAAAGCCCAGCCACACTAAAGCCAGGCTTCCAGCAGGCAACTTCAACCTAACAAACCAACAAACACCCTTTTTATATCCCCTGGGGAATTCACAAATGGATTTTGGTTAATGCAGTTAATGGGAATTCCAGTTCTGCAGTGAACCTCAGCTCCAACCTACGTGACCCTTCCTTCAGCAGTGGGAATCAGAGGCCAGAGAGAAGCAGTTATTGTCCCTTCTCAGAGTCAGATTGCTTTAAATATATATATAATATATTCTTTTTCATATACAGAATCAGTGAATTCACTCAAATGAGCTGGCAGTCACTGAGAACATTACAGTGTGCACAGACAGTTTCCCCATTACCCACTTTATGACCTTGCTACGAGCATGAAACATTAATTAAGAGAGGGACCGAAACAAGGTTTTGGGAAATTTATTCTTACCTACTGTACTTTGATCCTAATGACATGAAACAGGAAAAAAATAATTTTTATGTGGTTCACCTTTATGAGATTTTACATAAAGGCTTTTGTGGGTATTTTAAGAATGTGCTAAAATGTTGTCTGAAACCACATAAAACCATGTGAAGAACCTCCCGCCAGAACCAACAGTGCACACATGGAAACGCTTTAACTGCCTTTGGAGATCTAATGAATCAAATCTAGCATTAATATTGTTTTAAATACCAACATGCGATTTCAATAAAGCTGCTTTGCCATGGCCAGGCCCAGGAACTGGAGGCTGGAACAACAATGCCAGTGACTGAATCCAAGGCACCCCAGGATATACAGCACCCAAAGGCTCCTCTGTGCTCCAGCACTCCAGAACCGCTCCAAAATCTCCTCCTCCTTCACAGGCAGAAAATATATAGAAACGATCACTACACTGCATTTCACCTTCAAACAGCACTGAAGTGGGATTTCTGAAGCCAGGAAAAGTCACAGCTGGAGAGGGGAACATTGCTGGGGTTTTTTTTTAAGAAAAATAAAGAGGTTCCACAGGCTAATTGGTCCATAATAGAAAACGGGATGATAGATTGGGAGGAATTTAAATTGACATTCATGGACTTGGATTTGCTGCAGGAGGGCTGGGCTTCCTCCAAGAAACCCCTTCACCACGGACTGAAATGCAGCACATACTAAAATCCAAGCAGCAGAGGAACCAGCCTGGAAAAGGCTCCAGGAAGGCACAAACTGGGATCTTCTCTGGTAAAGAAGTGGATGGGCAAGGCAGAGCACAGGCCCAGAGTCACATGCAGCAGTGCACTAAAGCTCCTGCATTAAACATCTCTTTCCTTGGTGTGCTGTCCTGGATGCCCCAGGCCCTGATCCTCCTGCACAGCCACAGCTGGAGAAGGCAATCTGTCTTCTTTAGAAGCTGGAATCACAGAATCCTTGAGGCTGGAAAAGCCCTTTAAGGTCATCAAGTCCAACCATCAGCCCAGCACCACCACGTTCAGCACTAACCCACAACCCCACAGGTTTTCTGAACACTTCCAGGGGTGGTGACTCCACCACTGCCCTGGACATCCTGTTCCTATGTTTTACAACCCTTTCTCTGATATTTTTTTCCTAATATCCAATTTAAACCTTCCCTGGCACAACCTGGGAGGCCTCTCCTCTTGTCACCTGGGAGAAGAGACCAACCCCCACCTGGCTACAACTGCCCACTCCCAAAGCATCCAAGCAACCAGCAGATGCTTTTGGGATGTTCAGGAGGCCTCAGTAGGAGGAATTCCTATTGTGGTACCTCAGAAACACCCCAAGGGACAAACCATTCTCAAAGGACAGCTTCAGAGCAAAGCAATCACTGCTCTCTGCCCAAGCACACCGACCAATCCAGGATGTTTCAATCAAGATCAAGTCTTTACCTACAGACAAAACTTTGTTATAAAACAATGAAAAATCCGTTCATGGTTGTCATATCCCTTTACTAACAACAAAAACACTGCTAAATGATATAATAGTTGGGTTCAGTTAGAAGGACCTTAAAAGATCATCAAGACCAAGTGACATCCCTGTCCTTGGAGAGGACAGCCAGTGTTCTATCTCTGGGAAAGTAACTTTTTATAAGGCTGCCCAGGAAGGTGACTGAAAGGCATAAGGCCCAAAGTAATCATTCATTCTCTTTACAGAATTCGGAACAGCAGTTCACTCAAAATCAATTATAGTTTTAATGTCATGATCAAACACTGAATTTTTATATCTGTTACTCATCAACCACAGAACTCCTGGAAAAAGCTGTTTTATACAAAAAATGTCACACTTAAGACTGACCTACTTTACAAATGCAAGAATAAAAGAAAATATTTAAGCTAAGAGTGATCCAAAGCTTTATGAACTGTTTGAAGTTGAAGCGGGTGGAGACACAGGATGGAAACTTGTCTAAGGAGCCGGAGCTGTACCCATGAAATAGAGGCTGTGGCCAGAACAAAGCCCTAACTTCAAGATGGATGTGATAGGGGAGGAAATCCCCCAGCCTCCAGCACAGCCCTCAGGGAAGGAGGGCAGATTAATCACTTTGTTTTACCACTGAAGGACAGCTCAGAAAAGGCCCCGTGACCCTCCTGATGATGTTCCACTCCTCCAAGCCTCACCAACAGATCCTGGACGTTGTGTGGAGAAAATTACTTTCCACCACACAGCAATAAAAACAAGCTCTGACTTTCAATTACACCTCAGAAACAAATCGCTCATCCATAAAAACATTTGTGTATTTTCCAGTAAGTAGCTGAGAGCCAGAGACAAAAAGTCTGTGGCTTATGGCTCTCCCAACCCCCTGATGCCAAAGCACCAACACCTGGAGCCTCAGCCTAGCTCTGCAAACCTTCCAAAGGCTTGCACAGGCTTTCAAACTGGCTCATTTAAAGCAGAAAAATATATTTTCTTTTATTCCCTAAAGGCCACACAGTTATTTCTTCCAGCTACAGAAGCTCAGCATAGAAAGGGAAAAGTCTCCAGCTATTTAGATCAACAGACTTCTGAGAAAACTGGCATTTAAAATCCTACCCCAAAGGAAAATACTGAGCATTCAGCTACACATGTTTTTACAAGAGTGACAATGACTGAAGTCACAGCGTGAGCAGCTGGTGTCTCACAGCAACCCAAAACAGTTCTGAAATGCCGAGGTGAGGAAGCACATTCCGACTCTGATGGGAACAGGAGACTGGAGTGGCAAGTGACGTGGCACAACTCCCACCGAGTCCTTCCCCTGTCACCTCAAACCACCACAGGAATCACAACAGAAATATGAAGGAACTGGCAAATTTGAGCAACCCACCTTCCATCAAACCCAAGGCATTGCTCAGGTGTTCAACAAATCCTCTGCAATCTCACACCTCAAGGAGGAAGAACAAATTCTTCAGGAGATCAGTTGCCCCTAAATAATTGCTGCCTCCATCCAGCTGTCTAGTGATGAGGCTCAGGAGCCTGTTTTTTAATGAAAGGACAGGCTGGTACCCGGAACGAGCAGGATGTGACACTTCTCCCACTGCTGTGAGCCCAGATGATTTACAACTCCTCTCTCTTTCCCTGGCCCCAGGAGCACAACTGTGGAGCACTTCCACAATCTCACCCAGAGACTTAAAATGAAGAAGGTAAAAATGTCTGTGCACAGCCCAGGGGTTTTGCACCCCACTTGATGAACTCAGCCCAAATTATGCTTGGGGGCTCTGTACAGGTATTTTACAGGAATTCTTTCCAGCATACACAGGTGCAAAAATCCCTGGAGCAAGCATACCAATCCAGTTAGGTATGTGTAACTTCAATGCCAGTTGTACTTAAAAGCACACATCTGGACCATGGTAGGATGACTCAAACTGCTCAGCGGAGTTGTGAAGTGCAGGAACTCTGCAAGGAAGGAAAACAGTGCCCAAACAATGGGATCCTGAAGGCTAAAAGTCTCCCAGAACTTCCCAGTTTGTGCTTTCTAGCACCCTTCATTACTGAATGAAAACCGCACTGCTCGCATTCACCTTCCCATCCGATTGCTCCTGGCAGATGGAAATTAATGACCAAATGCCTTTGGAGAAGTCACCTGGAAAGAGTTCCATCAGCCACCTAATGAGCAGGACAAGGGGTCATTCTGGAATGTGTCCAAACGAGGGACTGCTTTATTAACACCAGGAAGCTCCCACTGCTTTCAAACCCTTCTCCTTGGGCAGCACAGACAGTGCTCCAGGCACCCCCAGTCTGCCACATTCCAGACTGCCAGCTGAAATCCAAACATGGATAGGAGGTGAAGAGACAGCAGAAATCTTCTGTGTCGTGGTTTAAGTTTGCCAAAATTTTTGGAGGCTGCAGATTTCACGTGACATCAATTCTCTAACAGAAGAATTCTATATCAGATCTGCCACAAGAAGGCTGCTGTTGTTTAAGTTACTCTGTCTTCAAATTCCATTATTAAAACACTGTACATTTGTGAGGGCATGAGGTAAACTTCTGTCCATACAATACAAAGGATTATTAGAGACAACCAGTTCAAAAATTCCGGATCACAATAAACTGACAGTTTAAAATTTAATCTCATTTTTGAATGTAAGTAATTTCTTCCTAGGGATTTAAAGCCTTCAGAGAGCAGTGTTTGAGGACAGTGCTGCATCATCAATGTTGACCTCCTAATCCAAGTGCTCAGCTTTTATGTAATTACAGAGAACCATGGGAACCCAAGGGAGAAACTCCTCCTCCACCCAACATCTCCGATTCAGAAGATAAGAATGCAGTGTGTGCAGAGCTGCTCCAAAATGGAACTCCCAAAGAAGAAAATCAGATGAAAAGCAATTGATTTAGTTTTCCAGCATGCCAGTACATTTCATTTCCCCCTCTTTCCTAAGAAGACTCTCTAATTTGTGTAATATTTATCAACAACTTCAATATTAATTCTGCTCTGAGCTGCCCATGGGCATGCTGAGGAGGGCATCCCAACACTGCTCTGTTTCTATATCCAAATGATTTCCTTGGGAAAACAGCAGGGCTGTAATTAGAAATGCACACAGACAAGAAAGCAGAGAAAGTCTTGGTGGTTTAGACCTGTATTAGAAGACTTCATCTCACCCTTATTAGCCTGACCCGAGGCAAGAATCTCCCCGATGCCACAATCCTGATGTCACACCCTATCGTGCAGATCCCCAGGCAGCAGAGCCATGCAGAGGCAGTTTCCTTAGTGCTGGGATGCACAACAAACCCATCTGGATTCAATCTGCAGGGCCCTGGCTGTGCAAGCCCCAGGAACTCCCATGCCCAGGAGAAAGCCAGCACAAAGGGCTGCAGCAGTAATGAGGAACAGGGAGCTGATGGCAATAAAGTCACTTCAAAGCTTTCCAGGGGCTTCCAGTTCAGGCAGACCAGGTTTGCATCTGAACTCAGACACAGAGCTCATCAAGGGCTCACAGCTGCCAAACCCTCGGTGAGCTCCAACCCCATCCAGCCTGGCCTTGGACACTTCCAAGGGTTGGGCACCCACAGTTTCTCTGGGCACCCTGTGCCAGGGCAGGCTGTGCTGCAAGCAGCCCCCTCGTCACTCCTCTTCCATCTGTTCTTTCCTTGGTGGAATCTGGGCTGTTCCATGCACAAAGTACAGCAAAGCTGGTCAAACAGATAAATGCAGCAGTTGCTACAAACCCTGTGAGAAGTGCAAAGTATGTTGTGAGTTGGCCTGACCTTCACTGAGAGGCTCCTGGGGTCTGTCAGGGAAGGAGAACTCAGATGACACTGCAGCAGATCCCAGAAACAGTTAGAGCCCAAGGGCAGCACAAATAGAGGTTTCCATTTTTTCTTATCAGGACAAGTGGACTAAGGCAGTGTCAGAGGTTGTTCAAGCACACAGTCCAAAATAAACTAGGAGAAAGGGTAAAAACAGCTAAAAAAAGTTAAACTATCCAGCAGTTTATGGGACATCTGAACACTCAGTACAGATGATGGCACATGTCAGTCAAAATGAGACATCCCTGAAGCCCAGCAAAGCCAGGCTGTTCCACGAGATTAAACAGAGTAATAAAAATAAAAAATAGTCAGCCCTGAGCACTATAAAAATGAAAGGGCAAACTCATCTGTGACTGGCATTTCACTGCTGTACCTGCCCAAACTCTGGCAAAAGGCCCCTCAATCCACACATTCCTGAGGCACATGGCCCAGGGAATTCCTCCTCCAGAGCAGAGAAAGGCAGTGGATGCTCAGCTGGCTGCAAGGAACACCTGTGTTCTGTCCACAGGACAGGAATATCCTGCTGCAAAGAGCAGAGGCCTGGGCTGCCACCCGAAGCACTGCTAACATTATCCCAAACTGGAATAACTATTCTGGACCAGATTCCAATCAAAATTCAATAATAAAAGGATTACACACAACAAAGACATTTCAGAGGTCAGTCCTCTCCCAGACCTCCTTCCACTCCTACTGAATTCCTAGTCCAGAGCTCTAATATAACAAACTGAAAATGGATCAACATCAAAACAGAGACAGAAGTTCAAAAGGTTTCATTGCTCACTCTGTTGAGGAAACTCAAAATCTTAATCAAGACAAACACTTTCAGGAGCAGACTGATTAAGATGATGTTTTATCTTTTTTTTAAAGCTGTTAAAAATCAAAAGCACCAATAAATCCAATTTAAGCCACGGACAAAAGGAGGAATAGCTTTCTTAATGTATGTCAGTCACTAAACCAGTCCAAAGTTGCCAAAACTCATCCTGTTTGCAGACAGATCAGCAGCATCCTTCCCAGGGGAGGTCTATTTAATCACTTCAGAAATTATTTCTTCCAGACAACAAAGAGCCATTAGATTACTTAATTAAAGGCCTGATTATCTCCAACCCAAAACAAGGGAAGGCAGAATCTAAAATAGGGAGATTTAACCAGCTGCCCTGGTCCTCATTACGCTTTGATTTCAATCAAGCACACACACGTCAAGCAAAGGGCAATAAATTACAACCATGTGTTGGAAGAAATTATCTTCACCATATTGGAAGTGGAAAGCCAAGGCTCTAACTGAGTGGTGTAAGATATTAGACTTCCATCTGGGAATAATAACCTACTGAACACAAACATACCAGAGCATTAGCTCCAGGCACTGTCAGAGTTAAACCTGGCAGCAGGAGATGGAAATGGAACAGTTGTTTTTGGGAAAGTGACATGGATTTTTGTAAAACAGATAACCAAGAAACATGCTTGCTGTTTAACACAGAGAACAGAGAGGGAACTAAAACCTGGTGTAATTCCTCTTTAACCCAAATGCCTCCAAAAAGAAAAGGTGGGAGACTCCAGAGATACTAAAGGTAGTTTGCACTAAAACAGACCCTTAAGGCCAATTCAGTACTGGTTCACAGGCACTGAAGGTTCAGCAGAATTGTTCTTCTCCAGCTTACATGATTTTATTACATGCAATATTACAAGACCTCCCCAAACTTGTTTTCACACTACCGTCACTCAGTGGCCATTAAGCTTCTGGGGACAAAACTGAATTTTAAGGTCCCTAGCAAGCAAATCTGACTGGATTATTCCACACAAACTGTTAATAAATCTGTAACAGGCTGTTTCCCTCCAAACACCCACGACAGCAGGTGCCAACCCCTTGGGAAATGGCAAATACAATGCAGTGACTCACTGAACGTAGGTGGAGACTTAACACACCTGATGAAAAGAGAAAATCTAAAAAGGAAAGGTGTGTGGGCCAAATGGGACTGACACAAGGAAAAGCTGAAGCAATCTGAAGTGCTGGGAGAGGCCCAAGATGAATTCTGTGAGATATCAGCACTTTCTGTGTTAGAGGTAAAACGGGAGATGATCCAGGGCAGGTTTGGACCACATGTGGAGAGCAGAGTGGGATGGAGATGTTCTCAAAAGTGCTCCTTTATCTAGAGATGCTGGAATGACCAGCACCAGGTGTATTTGGAAGCTCAGGAGCGAGGTGAGCCCCATGCACAGCAACTTCTGAGAGACCTGGGACTGTTCAGTCTGGAGAAGAGGAGGCTCTGGTGTGACCTGACTGCGACCTTCCAGTGCCTGAAGGAGCCAACAGGAAAGATGGAGAGAGACTTTGGACAAGGGCCTGGAGTGCCAGGACAAGGGGGAATGGCTTCCCACTGCCAGAGGGCAGGGTTAGATGGGATCTTGGCATGGAATTGCTCCCTATTGAGGGTGGGCAGGCCCTGGCACAGGCTGCCCAGAGAAGCTGTGGCTGCCCCTGGATCCCTGGAAGTGTCCAAGGCCAGGCTGGACAGGGCTTGGAGTAACCTGGGACAGCAGAAGCTGTCTAGCAAGTCTGGACACAAAGCCACTACTTGCTCTGAAAAACCCAGCAGAAACTCTCATTTTAGGAACAATTTGGGCACGCTGGGATCTGGTGTTCCCTGTGAGTGCTGTGATTATTTTTGTATTCACTGTCATGTCTCTTCCATAACCCAGCAGCTGTGGCTACAGAGGCAGCTCAGAAACACTCTCTGCCCCACAGAGGGACAGAACAGCCTCTTAAGGGACTAGTGGTGAGGAGCTGATGTGTCAGATTTGAGGCTTCTCCCTCAGCACCATTTTTATCCTCTTCATCTGCAGCCACTGCACTTAAACTGGTATTTTTTAAGAGAGAATTTGTAATGTGAAGTATCAGTTAGCCTGGTGTCCCCTGTGAAAGATCTGTGTGGGCAGGCAATCTCACCAGAGTGAACAGAAACCATGAAAGCCTCTGCAGGTCAACTCAAAATGTAGATTTTCTGCACACTGCCTACAGACTGATCCCTGTTGCTGGAGGGTGAACCTGGAACAGATCTCCCTATCTAACAGTAACCAGAATTTCCACAAAAGATACAGTCCCAAGGGCTGCCAGCACGCTTAGCTCTTTGATTAATACATCAACGAGCCTGAAGTATCTCCCAATGCTGGAAAAGCTCTGCTGTCCCTGGCTCTGGAACTTGGAAGGACACTGGTACCTGGCCCAGGATGCCTCGTGCCCTCCCTCCCCAGCTCCAGGAGCTGCCAGAGCAGCAGGGCACTGACACCTCCATCGACTCTGCTTGGCCCAGCCCCACTACTGGCTTTACAGCACATTCCCAGGGTCAGCCTCCAGCAGCCATGGAAGTGACATCCCTGCCACTGCCACCCCCTCCCCACCACAGCCCTCCCCACGCAGCTCCAGCAGCTGCTCCATGAGGAATTGCTGCAGTCGTTCCCAACCCAACGTGTTGGCAAGAGCAGCACTGACAGAAGCTGGCACTTGGTACCACCTCTGAATTTCCACCCTCTGACCTCCAAGGAAAAATTAAGCTTCTGCCGTCAAAACACAAAAATCCAATTGTCTTATTCAGAAAACTGCAGAGCCCAACTGCAAGAACAAAAGCCTGTTTCTCTCCACATCTCTGCTGGAGGTAAAGTACAAATCCCGATTCTAAGCACGCCGAGCCCTTCAGACACTGAGGTTAAGTTTCCTTAACTTTGCAAATTCTTTCCACAAATGCCACAATTTTTTTTTATGCTGCTCAGCCAAACATTAAGCCACCCTTGTACTCTTTTCCTCCTCTACTTTGGGGATCACAACAAGTGTTCTGTGCTGGCACCTGTGCTCATAGTCTGACCTGTCCTCCTGGCTGTGATCCCTCCTGGATCCCCTCTGACCATTCCTGCCTGCAAAACTTGCACTGACAAACAGAAAGATGGGATTTGGAACAACCTCACCTTTTCCTCCCACACAATACATGAAGACTGTTATGTAAAGGTACTGCTGTATCCCACACTGAGCTGGGCTCAGCACATTCACCTCAGTCAGAAACCTGCCCTCTGCTTTCCTTTCAGCAAATTCAAGCTGTTTAAAGAGGTTATTGTATCCAGCCATGACTTCATGGTCATCTGAGCAGAGAGGGGTTTAAAAAGACAACCTTGGTTCCATAAACCTCCTCATTTTTATCTCAGGCTATTAAAAATCTTATTGGTCCTGTTCTGTTCTGCATCTGGGGAGTAATGGCAAATTTGGCTTTGCTGAATATGCAAAATTCCTTTCTTCCAGTCAGTTCAGATACCAATAATAACTGTTACTTACAAGAGAAGTTGGAGAGCTATGAAAATAATGCACGAAAAGAAGTAAAAATTTGATACCTGTAACAGAAGTGTGATGCTTAACACATTTAGACAGGCTACACTTACACTGAGCCACAGAACCCAGCAAGAAAAGTTCCTTTTAATGTGCTTCTGTCAGCACTGTAACATGATGAACTACATCTAAGGCTGTGTTTTATCTCCCTTTTCAGGCAACACGAAGCAGCAATGAAGTTTGTTCAGTTTTTTCATGGTCTTTAGGCACCTCCCTAAGAAAGTCGCCCAGCAAAGGACACACTGGTTCATTTTGCTTTGCCAGACTCACTTGCTCTATACCTTTAGCATCACTTTCCACCCCAGCACCGCTCAGGAGAGCACAGAGTACAGAGCCCACAGCTGAACCTGATTACAGCCCAAGGATTTGGAGGTAAGTGCAGTGCAGGACTAGTACAGCCCCAATTTACGGAAAAATTGTTCAACTGATAACTCTCCCAGACAGCTTCTTATTGCTGCTTTAAAAAAGCCACTGCCTAATCTACATTTATCTCACACATGCTCTATTAATTCCTTTGTTTTACACCTCTTTAATAAGACAGGGCCTGAAACAAGCATCCTGCAGCAGAGGTACATCAAACCCTGTCCAACTGCTGCATTTCAGCATTCAGTGCCTGTCGTTTTACTGGAAGATGTGAGAGCTGCTGCTGCACACAGAGATTTTTTAAGAGTACAGCCTGGAGGGAATGGAAAATGCAGATGGTTTAAGACTGAACTTAGAGATCAAAGAGAAGCCAGGTCATGCCAGGACAGAGACAGCATCAATCTGTTAAAGGGGGAAGGAGGTGGGAAAGCACCTCAGCATCTGCCTTTGGCACCAGCTGACAGATCTGATCACATCTGGCATCACAAACCCCGGCGCTGCCTCCCCCTGCCAGACCCCGAGTGCACACTGCAGGCCTGCCCCAGGGGACACAGACAGACAGACAGACAGGGCTCTGAGGGTAGGACTGACATACAAGTCTCTGTACTGGTCAAAGGCATTGTTGGCTTCCACCTCCAGCTTGCGCAGGCGAGCCGAGGGCATGGCACCGTCCTCCAGGGGAGGGTCGTACTTGTTGCTCCACGGTGACCTGCCAGGAGACAAGGAAAGGGACAGTCAGATGAGGGGACAAGAAAAACAGACAACGAGACAGAGCCTGGTCACGGCCCCGAGGCTGCCAGAGCTCCCAGGAGCATTTGGACAACACTCCAAGGGAGGCACAGGGTGGGTTTGTTGGGGTGTCTGTGCAGGGCCAGCAGCTGGTCTGGATGGTTCCTTCCAGCTCAGGATATTCCATGGCTCTGAAAGGTTTAATATCGGTGGGTCTGACCTCATCCACAGATGCTGAACTTCAAAAAAAACCAAAAGGTGCCAAGAGCAATCTACCTGTAAGAATTGCACTCTCCACAGCCATTTCAAACACTGGCAAAAAGGGAACTGAGCCCTCAAAACTCACCTGGGGGCCATTCCCTGGCTTCAGGTTTTCTATAGAAAAAAGTATCTCTTGGGTTTCAATCTGTTCCTTCTTATATATTCAACAACAAGGCTTCAGCTATTGAACATTAAATATTTAAAATTGTTTTCATGCAAATACAAATCGATTGTGCCGTTTATTTGGGATCTGACAGTATTTGAGCCAAACACTGCTGGCTATGATTAAGGTCCACATTTTCCTCCACTATTCTGCTCCGAAATAAACTCTACCTTCAGCCTAACATTAGGAAACCCTTTGAACAGTTTCAAGGATTTAACAGGGTTTGTAAAGCTGCAGGTTTTACTGCAATTTCTGCAGGTGTGGAAGAGATTTTGTGTTCTTAATGAAAGATTTGGTATTAAAAGATTAATGGAACCCTTTGCCCATCTGCTTGAGGCTTTTATAACTCCCATTCTGGAAACCTGCATTTTGCTTTTCATTTCCCCTTGGAGCAACCAACTTACACATAACACTGCTGGCTTAAAGAAAAGCATCTCTACCCTTTCTCTCCCCTTTCCCCACTCACTTTTCCAAGCCCCTGGCTGCAGCACCAGGTCCCAGTGCTGGCCACAGGGAAAGGCTTTTTCTCAGCAGCCCTTTGTCCCTCATTTCTCAGAAAGGCAGCTGTGTCTGACACCTGCTCCATGCAAAGCACCAAGCCCAGCCTCTGCTTTGCTCCCTTCGCTCCTCCTGACCACACCTGGCAGGAAAGGTGAGACCAGGAAAAGCAGAGTTGTTGTGTCACATCCACCCAAGTGATGTTCTCAGGTCATGGTTCTCATCTCAGGGCTGTGTCCAGCTCTGGGACCCTCACCACAAGAAGGACTTTGAGGGGCTGGAGCGTGTCCAGGGAAGGGAATGGAGCTGGGGAAGGGGCTGGAGCACCAGGAGGGGCTGAGGGAGCTGGGAAAGGGGCTCAGCCTGGGGAAAAGGAGGCTCAGGGGGGACCTTGTGGCTCTGCACAACTCCCTGACAGGAGGGGACAGCCAGGGGGGTCGGGCTCTGCTCCCAGGGGACAGGGACAGGAGGAGAGGGAACGGCCTCAGGCTGGGCCAGGGGAGGCTCAGGTCGGACATCAGGAGGAATTTCTCCATGGAAAGGGTGCTCAGGCCTTGGCAGGGGCTGACCAGGGATGTTTGGAGTCCCCATCCCTGGAGGTGTCCAAGGAAGGACTGGACATGGAACTCAGTGCTCTGGCCTGGTGACAAGGTGGAGACTGGTCAAGGTTGGACTCCATGGTCCTGGAGGGTTTTTCCAACCTCAGTGATTCTGGGATTTTGTGATTTTAAACAGCTGCTTAAAATGTGGTTGCTTTGGAGAGGAGTCAAGAGCCACAGGATCCCAGCTGGGTCAGGCTGAATGGCCCACAGGGCCTCATCTGGTGCCACCTCCCTGCTCCAGCAGGGCCAGCCCAGAGCACAGGACTGAGTCCAGATGGGTCTGGAACATCTCCAGTGAGGGACACTCCACACCCTCTCTGGGCAGTGTGTCCCAGAGTGTGTAAAGTTGTTCTCCCTCATGTTCAGGTGGAACTCCCTGGGATCAGTCCCTGCCCATTCCTCTGGTGCCACTGCTGGGTCTGAGGGAGCAGAGCTCAGGCCCTGCCCAGAGCCCTCCCTCCAGACAAGGCCAGACTGAGATGAAGTCTCTTCTCAGCTCTTTCTTCACTCCTTTACCTAAAATCTCTGAAATCTGGGAGAGATTCACATAAAACCCCCCCTGGTGCTACCCTGGTGCTCCCAAATGGCTCAGCTACTGCAGAGGGTGAGCAGAGAACTCCTGCAGAACCACTGTGAGATGCTCTAAGTGCAAACACCAAACCTCTTCCTCTGACTGCAGGAATGGGATTGAGGGGCAGCCCAGAACAGACCTTTCCAGCCAGCAGCTTGTGGCATTTTCATCCCATTCCAGTTGGAGCCAGCAGCGGCTTTACCAACAAAAAAACCTCCTAACACAGCCCTGTATTTTTTATTTCTGTGGAAATCCACTCACAACACATTTAAATACTTAACTGGAGGCTATTTGAAGAAAGACAGATGGACAAGCACTTAAATTTCAAAAGTCAGACCTCTAATTTCCCCAAAAGAGAATGGTTTGTGTTTCAGCTAACAGGTTTCAGTGTTGTTGGCCCCAAATTCCTCATAAGGATTCCATTTAACACTGTGATCAAACACACTTTGAGTGGAAATGTATAGACAAAGTCAGGGACCTTTAAGACTAATATGAAAAAAAAAGAATAAAAGCTCTGCCTTTACAGTGTGGATTCCATGACTGTTTGGTATCCTTCACAAACCTCTGTTATTCCAGGAACACTCACAGAAGTACCTGTGAGACTCCCACAAGCAGGGTTTGATAATATGAAGAAAATAAAAATTATCTATTTATGAAGATGCAAGGAGATGCCAAAAATCCACCTTCTAGCCTGATCCATGTTTGACATGGACCAAACCAAGTCTGTCTAAATATAAGGAAAGACTAAACTGTGACGGGCTAAGCATCACGATATTCACTTCCCACAGCAGCTTTTTTTCCAGTCAAATTGTAAAGCCACTCGAGAAACCCTACCTATGAAACTGGACTCCCAGTGAGAAAGTCTGACTACCCAGCCCACTTCTAATGCTGAAGGAGAGCGAGGCTCAGTTGCCCACAGAATGCTTCGAAATACTTGTCTTAGTGCTAAAAGAAATGCAATTAGCACCCTGTCCAACAGGAAGGAAAGGTGTTAGTGCAGGAACTGGAGATGCAGCACGTTGCAGGCAGGGAATAAGATTCCCTGGGACTTCTAATCGAGCGTGTGGTTCTGAAAAATGGCTGTGGAAATATCAAAAGCTTTTAAAAGCCCAGTGAACTCCTCCTAGATCTTGGCCTAATTTATTAAATTAGTGTAAGAGCCACTTCCCAGTAACAACTGCAGATTTTATGAGGTACGAAGCAGTGTCTGGACACAGGCACAGAATGGGATTAACATGCACAGGGCAGTGCTGCTGGGGTTTCAAAGGCTTCTGCTGTGTGCTAAAGGAAAGAATTTACTTCATGAATCAGAGCTGGGACCAATCAATTCCAGAAGGAAGAATCACTTCAATCCAGAAGGGCTGAATCAAAAGCCTCAGGAACAGGATTCTTTCATGCCAGCAATTAACACATGGTGCCTGTTCTAGAGGAACAAATGAAAGAGCTTTTCTGAAACCTCATTACTTAATAAGTCCCGAAAATTTCAAAGTGATTTTAAAAACCAAATTCCTCCTGCTTCCTTGTAACTATTTAGTACCTTCTCACAAAGTGATGGAGCAAATTTCAGAGGCAAGAGTGACACTGACCTTAGAGGAAGGGCTGTCACGTGCCCTAATTAAACACAGGGGGTTATTAGTGATTGCACAATGTCCCATTACTGTCCAACCAGTGCCTTTTCCAGTTCCCTGTGTCCCTGGTGATTGATGTCCACATCAACAGCCTGAGCAGGATGCAAAGGGGCTGCAAGAAACATCATGACTTCAGGGAGAAAGCATCTCTTGAAAGATCCACAAGAAATTCAGGATTTAATTCCTCCTCCTACATCTGCCAGAGGGGCTGCAGCTGTGTTGGTACATCTCGTGGGGGGCAGAAGCTCTGAACACCCATTTTATCTACTAATTCAGAGCTGATTAAATGCAAGTAGCTGCTAACATGGATCTAACCAGCTGGGGCACACAAAATTAATGCAAAATGCTTTTAGAAGGCACCAGGCTCTTCTGTAGAAGGTTGGAATTGTTTCTAAATATGAGATTAGTACCGTAAAGAATGTGTGTGACACTCCACCTTTGGGTCCTGCTCACTTGTTGGCCCCCTGCAATAGGTTATATTTTAAACAACTCATTAGGATTTACACTCAGCCACAGTCCAGAGGCACTGTCAAACTCTGCATCCATTCTCATTCTCCATCTCTTGTTTCTAGGACAAAATGAATGTCAGCATGTTCTCTGTGTAAATCATCCACACACATGCTTCACATTAGAGAGGGACCTTTCCTGCAGCTCAAAGCAACTGAACCAATTAATCTCAAAACCTTTACAAGCTCACCTGCTTCTGCAGTGATGCCTGAGCCAAAGAAAAAAGATTTGTTAAAAAATATTTTCTGAAATTCTACTTTGGAACACAATTCTTGAAACATTCTGCCCAGATGAATGTAAAACACTACATCAAATCTACACATAGCAAAGTGAGATTCTTCCTGGAGATAATTCCAAGCACCAAAATGTAAATTATGACACAGAAGCTACAAGGAGAGACAAGTGGGAGCCTCAGAATCATCCCCAGAAGCAGCAGGATGGCTGAGCTGGTAATTCAGGGCAGGAGATGAACGGGGTCATTACCCCACAGCCCAGCACCCTTTGTTAAGGGAAAGAATAGAAGTGCTGCAGGAGTCACAAAGGTTTCTGGACTGTAAACTCATGATTCTTAAATTAAGTATCTGGAATCATGCCACTGTCACCACAGCCATTAAGGAAAGTCAGGCAATGTGAGAATGGGAAGGGATGATTTAAGCATAAATGAAAAACATCATCCTAATGGCAAGGTAGAGGAAAACACATTAAAAGAGAGACTGTGCTCAATGTGGCAGCCAAAACACTAAAACCTGATTGTACCATTCCAGTATTACAGCCAGCCCCCCCCCCTTCAAAATTAATTATATTGTAATTATACACAGCTTATAGGGTTCAAATATTTTCATTGTTTTTGTCTACAGTCCTCAGAATATATCAGCTATTTTGGTAGACAGGATTTCTTTCCTTTGGTAAAAACATGGGCCAAGATCCTCAAACAGAAGTAATGACACTGAGTCCAAAGTCAGTCAATTCCTTCCAAAACATGAGTGAAAGGGCCTGTCCCAGCTGGCAAATCCACCCTGTTTTGTACAAGCTGAGGATGATTTTGTTTAAACCCACAGCTTGCATCATCTCTTTTCTGAAGGTGGAGCAGGCAGACTGAGCTCCATTCCAGAGATTTTATAACCTTGCAGTGGTCTAATTTCCTATCAAGGCCATTTCTGCTGGAGAATTGACTGGTTTTAATCCAGAATACAGACCAAGAGAAATACATCGGTCACCCCCTTCAGCAAGATAACAACAGCACATTTTGGGCTCTAAATCTTTAAATGACTGATATTTTTTGGCTGAAAATAAGAGGGAGAAGGGCCTGCAAGACCTGCACATGGATGTCATTTACAGAGCAGCAGCCAGCCCCAGCTCTGGCTGGGAACTCACCTGTACGAGTCCCCATCTCTGTTGTAGTCACACAATAGATAATCCTTCCCTACCACCTTGTCTCGTGCAATCTTCAAGGGCTGATCCACAGAGGAGAGGAGATCTTCACACAGGCTCGGGACCTGCAGGGTGGGAGGAACCAACAGGGAGGGGAGAGAAGGCAACACGTTAAGGTTGAAAGGCACTGGCACCCCTAAGAACAGATTTTGTTATTAACAGCCCACATCTGTCCCAAAGCCAAAACTCTTCAAGAAATCACTTCACTTACAACACACCCCTATGCTCCCACCTCCAATGATTTCAGATTTTGTTACCAAACCACTGGTGTGGTCCAGCACACTTCAATACACACATGCTCCACGTTCCCTCTGTGCCAAGGCCAGCCAGGGAAGCGACTGGCCAGGCTGATGGATAAAGGGAAATATTTACAGTGGAGTGGGAATGAGGGAGCTGCTAAAGGAATCTGCCATCCATACACTGGAGTGAGCTTTCCCAAGCTCCCACTCTGGGTCAAGTTCAGAGCACCTTCCAGGCATGTAGCCAAGCGTGACCACGCTGGCTAACGAGAATAAACGTGTCCATGTGCGTGCACATGTCAAATCCAACACACCTCCTGCATCCTGCACAGCCTTCCATGGATCCAGGACCTCAACTGCCTCCCTGCCGTGCACATGGACAGAGACAACCTCTGCTTCCAACGTGCCAGAGGGCCTGTGATGTCCTGCAGGGACATGAGACCCCATCTCCCTGCACACACTTCAGGTGATGTGCAGCCCTGTGCCCCAGTCCATCCCAGGGACCATCACCAATCCTTCCTGCAGCTGCTGCCATCAAACAATCAGTGCATCGTGTGTTTCCTGCTGAAACAACAGTCCAGATTTCACTGCAAGAGAAATGCACTAAAGCAAAATGCCCTTTCCCAACAACACAACAGGATCACAGGACAACTGCTAAGTTCTTGAACAGATTGGTAACAATGTGCTAATAAAGCAAGAAAGAAATAAGCAGTGTGGAATCTCTCCTACATATCACTCTGCAACATAGAGATGAAAACCTGACTGAGAACATGAGGACAAAAGGCAATCAAGGGCAAAATTAATCATGAAGTGATGAATTCACAACTCATAAGAAATGAAAAGGGGAGGGAGGAATAAAGGAAACATGGAAATGTGCTTTCTTCTCTTCAAGCCATTGGTTCAGTGAATGGATTAGGACCATTTCAAAGGAAAGAAGCCTAGAGGAGAAAAAACAAATTTGGGGTGCAACAGCCCCAGAACTATTTTAATGCACTAGACAGGACAGAAGAGATCAAACTGCCTGGAAGAAAAACATTCCTAATCCCAAGTACAAGGCAGTAACATACAGAGGATGGCAGTCAGAGTGAGCAGGGACACACATAAACCAATGTGACTATGAAAGATCAAAAAAAAACCCCTAAATGGAAATGACAAAGCAAACTGTGGCTGCCTCGTCTCTGGAAGTGTCCAAGGCCAGGCTGGACAGAGCCTGGAGCAACCTGGGATAGTGGAAGGTGTCCCTGCCCATGGCAGGAGTGGCAGTGGATGGGCTTTAAGGTCCCTCCAACCCAAACCATTCCATGGCTATAAGATGTGACCAGCAAGTGATGAAACACCTGATCCACAATCCTTAAACACACAAAAAATCAGAGGCAAACCAAGACATAGCTGGTAAAGTGCTGAAAAAGCTGAAATATTCATTTGAGTGTTTTTATTCCGGTCTCTACAGGCTAATGTGGCCATGAGTGAGAACTGCAGAGCCCAGACCAAGAGCAGGGCAGTTCAGGGTTGAACCCAGCTCGGGGCTCTCACGGGAGCTCCTCCTTTGGTACCTGCAGGCTTGGCTGAAGAGGCCTCAAAACCACAACACATTCCTTGGGTAAACAGAAATGGACAAGCAGCAGCAGCTTTTAGAGA
This sequence comes from Leptocoma aspasia, assembly GCA_013399835.1. Lineage (NCBI taxonomy): Eukaryota > Metazoa > Chordata > Aves > Passeriformes > Nectariniidae > Leptocoma > Leptocoma aspasia. Next base: position 171,270 of record VXAX01000273.1, read on the forward strand.
AATTCTTCCTTTTCCTGAGACCAGACAACCCAAATACTTCCCAGAGCTGATCCAAATCAGCAGAGCACAAGGTGGGTGAAATGATGTAGCTGTGTCTGTGGGCACATCTGGTTCCCCTCTGTCCCTTTAACCACTAATTTTGGGCTGACTCTTCAGGCTGACAGCAACTCCATCTGCCTGCTGCACCCCCAGACACAGCAGAGCCAGCCCACAGCAGCCCAGCACTGGGCACTTGACCCAGAGGTGACCAGTGGAACACATCCCTTGGCCAGGAGCCCATCAGCACAGAGAAATGCCCAGGAATGGACTCCTGGCTCTGACCTGCCTTTGGGATCAGTAATAGTGATGAAAACAGAATTGGGGGGAAGTGGCTTTTTCCTAGCCTCTGTTTCCACTCAGTTTCTTTGGGAACAGCCTACACTACACATGTGGTAAGGGAGCACTCGCTGTGCATTCCTTCAACCCCAAATATCCACACAAAGCCTTCTCACAAGAAACTCCACACCCGAGGCCGAGTTGATTCCCCTGCAGAAAAGCTGAATTTACAACCCTTGTAAAAAACCCCTCACAAGTAACTTTTGGATTTAACTTTCTTTTAAGAACAGCACGTGCTGGTGTGGGGTTTCTGCAGGGCTCAGAGCACAATCCCATATTGACTAGAAGAAACTTGTAACCCATTGTTTTTTTAAGATGCAATCTTACTGAACTACACTTATCTGTGGATGATTTGGTAACAAATATTCACTAGCAGGGTCTCTTTCCCAATTTCTGAGGGCTGTGGTTATTCTTACAGCCATAACAGTGACTGCATTATATCACATACTTACTAGAATATAATACTGTACTGTATTGTAACCCTCCATTGTAAAACAAGCTGTATATCCCATCTCCTCGGTACACACACTCCACAGGACTTCAGGCAATCTATTCTTTTCCCCTTCTCGTCTTTCAGAATAAAACAGAAGAAGACCCACTCATCTAGTTTGGAAATATTAGAAAATTCCTACAGTATTTATAAAAAGAACAGATATTCCAGCTGATGGAACTACTGGTGTAATTCTAATTATTGGAAAAGCACCCAAGTGTGGCACAGTTACCCCAAGAAGGTAATTTTTATACCATTTATTACATCAACTGTACTTCCTAAGAATGAATTTACAATTTATGCACATTGCCTTTCCTCTTCTACTCTTGAAAACTGCTTACAAGGCAAAGGCAGTAATTTGAACAAGGTAATTTGCAGCTTTAAACACTTCAGGCTTATGTTCATGAGACTATGATTCCTTCTGAATTTAGGTCCTTTGGATTCTTTTCCATGTCAAGTATTGAATCTTATACTAAAACATTTAAATTCCTGCTGTGCACATTCAGACTCTTGCAGGATTCAGTTTATCTTCTGATCCCAGAAAAGGCAGCTCTGCTTGGAAGGCAACTGAAGCTCTGAGTTTTCAACCTCAAACAGTGGATTTGTGTTGTTAATTTTTCTTGTTGAGGTTGTTCTATGTTAACTGAAGAGCCAAAACTCACTCAGGTGCCTGAGCACTTACCTACAGCAGTCATTGCACGTGGAGTTTTGACTCAAATTTAGAAACACAAGAATTAAGCCACTCCTCAGGCCAAACTGAAATGCCAAAGCAGTGATTTTGTTCCATTCATCACTGCACTGCACATAAATGTCACTGTGACACAAACACTGGAGGACAAGATCCTTTTATTAGCAAAGACTGGACTCCCACCTTTGTTCTGACACGATCTTTTCCCACTCCGAGCACTGGAAGGTCACATGCAGAACACAATCTGCACCTTGGATCTTCAGCTAAAGGCCAGCATTAATGTCACCTGGCCCTAATGCACCGTTGTTCCCCCAGACCAGCTCTCAGTCATCTCTTCTGGTGGCTCTGGGTACTCAGGAAGTGAGACCACCCTCAATGTAAATTGGAAAGAAAAAAACAAGGATATCTGGGGCTCGTCCTGGCAGAACAGCAGCATCATTCAGAAGGAACAGGGCACAGTGTTTGGGGGATATTTTTTTCCAAGGAGATACACAAAGGATGTGTAGTGCAGAGGAAAGAAAACCTGAATGAGAAAGTGAGGGAAACGTGTCGAACAAGGATCCTGTTGTCCCGTGTAACCAAATTCTCCAGCAGAGCTGCCCAGGTATGTGGACAGTGTTTTAATTAAGGCAACTGCTCTGCTATCGAGACAAATAATCACTTGTGCCAAAGTGGAAACCGTACCCTTTTTGGAGTAGCTAAGCTCAATCATTCCTTCTGAACTCATTTCTTGGTTCAAGGAGCTTATCAGCAATTAAACAATTGCTTCTGGATTATTTTTTGAAGTATTTTTGAACAAGTATCTAAGAACAAATTCATAGAGGAAAGAGGAACAATACCTCAGTTCTCCATGTCTGACACACAGTCCCTGTCCTTGCCTTAACCACACTGAATTGCAGCAAATTCTACACCTCACACACTCAGGACAGCCAATATTTTGGCTGTGTGCACTCCAGTTGAGTACACCCAGGTGGCTGTTTTCTTCTACAGCCTTGACTGAAATGTACCACATCTACCACTGAAACAGCAACATTCCTGGTGTACCAGTCCTAAGTAGTAGTCTTTTTCCATGTTTATTCAGAGGTCAGCATTACTGACCTCCACAGGAACCTTACACACTGGAAAGGTATGCAAAATGCAGCAAAACTGAAGATTATACTTTTTTCCCTTGAAGAAGTAGAAGGAACAAGGGGGAACGGCTTCAAACTGAGAGAGATTAAGTTTACTTTGGAAATTAGAAAGAAATTCTTCCCTGTGAGGGTGGGCAGGCCCTGGCACAGGGTGCCCAGAGCAGCTGTGGCTGCCCCTGGATCCCTGGCAGTGCCCAGGGCCAGGCTGGACAGGGCTTGGAGCAGCCTGGGACAGTGGAAGGTGTCCCTGCCCATGGCAGGGGTGGCACTGGGTGATCTTTAAGGACCCTTCCAACCCAAACACTTCTACAATTCTGGGAAGATGAGGCAAACTTCAGTTAGCTAAGGAGTCATTCAGATCCATCTGTGTTTTGAATCTGCATCTGCAAGGTGCAGGTATCTGAACCTGCAGGTATCTGAACACGCATGTGGTGAGAGCAGTTTTTAATTAATAGCCCCATCCCACCAGGAAGGTGAGTATTTTTATCACATGTGAACTTTCAACATTAAAGGAGGACAGAAGCACTGCTCCCGTGGTTGGGGAAACCATTCAAACACAGAAGAGTCCACGGAAGATCCCTGAAGGCCTCACAAATAACCCTTCTGGCATACCTCCAGCTCAGATCCTTCATCTAATAAAGCATTATTCTGCTGTTTCGGAGTCCTTGCACAGCCTCAGAATTCCCTGCTCCTGCAGAAGGCAGGCATGGCCTAGGGAGTGCTGTGGAAACTCAAGAAGTAAGTCTGGCTCCACTCATCTTGGACCTAAAACCACCAGTAAAGTCACTCCCACAAATCCACACAGTGCTAAACCTTAATTTGATCCATCACAGGTCCAAAGGCCACACAATCATGGATCTTTGTTTATGAAATGACACTTAAATGAACTTTTGTGTTCAGACAAGATACAACTGAAACTGGAAACAGCTCAGTGTAATTCATGTACTTGCACTGAATTCCAGCACTGCAAGAATTGGCAAAACCAAAATTAAGCCAAATTACCTTTTCTGGAAAAAGACAGATGTTAACAAGGTTGCAAATCCAGGTTTGTCCAGCTAACTGTGTCACAGCCAACATGTCACATTAATTACAGAATGTTTTAATTCAGCTCAAGGAACTACATTTAAAAAGGCAAAAACCATCCGTAAAACAGGATCCTTGGCTTTCTTCCTGTGCCTTGCAGGATAAAACAGGGCTTTTGCTGGATTCCCCTTCTGAGAAACAAAAGGCAGCCATCTGGCAGGCACAGCCAGAGTGCCCTGGGCTGCGACTGGTGACCTGCAGGTGAAGGCTCCTGGATCCTATTACCAGTCCCAGTCCCAGGAGCCATCACAGAGTATCACTATCTTGGGAAGTCCTGACTGCTTGTGTCAGAGTCCAGCTGGGGTTGGAGATATCCAGCAACAATTTAGGGATATGCAGGACATACTCTCTCCAGTGATATTTCTCTATCCCAGCTTTTCCCTCCATCCTTTAAAGAGTTAGGGAGGTTTCCAACTAGGATTCATCTTCACACACACTCCCTTCAAATGGTGTTTAAACAGATATTTTAACATTAGCAGTGCAGCAGCAGGAGCCTGGAAGACAAAAAGGCTTAAAAATAGAAAGAAAAAGTGATATAAGGCCAGAATTGAAATTCCCTTTTCCAATCTCATGCCAGGAAGTGGGGCTGCTAGCTCTCAGCCAAGCATCACATTAACAATTTACATATAGTAATTGCTATCTCCAATTACCATCAATATATCCAGAGGTAATCTCTGCTAGCTGGAAAAGCTCCTGCTTACAGCCACTCACAGAATGGAAAAACTGACTCTCAACCACCATAAATTTATTCAGAGAGCCAGAGCCCCTTTCTTTAGCCAATAATCCTTGTGTTAAAAACCTGCCTGGCTGCTGGGAGCTCATCCCACAGGTCAGCAAGTCCAGGCAGAACAGCAGGTCAAAGACTCAGCTTTGAGCCCACAGGGCTGTCAAAGCACTTCTGCTTCCACCACCTCTTTTTCAGCTCTCACTGGATCTGATTTTTTGTTTAAAACATCTTCCACCCTCACCAGACGCTCAGCTGGCCATCTGCATCCAATTACTTTATCTCTCCCCGCAACGCCGCTCAGTGCTCAGGCTCTTGGACTCCAAACACAAAAAGCTCCAGTCACATTCTCATGTTCTTTATGGTCTGTGCAGCCCAAGCAGTGCAGTTTGCCTGGGGGTAAATTCTGTAGCTTCATATATCTTCAGTGACTGAAGGCATGCAAGCAGATTTGGGACTTGCCTGGAGCTCACATGAAGCAACAGCCTGAGCTGTGTTCAAATATTTCAAAATCATAAGTTTATACATTTTAAGATTCATCACTCCAGGATTTTCTAAAAAGTAACACATTCTACTAAAAATACTTCAGTATTCCCCTGTGATGAGAAAGGAGACCTGATCACTTCCCAGATCTTTAATTGCAAACAGAGCCTTAAAAAATAACCAGCAAAGTTATGACTGCTGTGTCTATAAAGAACTCTCACTTTAATTCTTCAATGGCAGCATTACTTGGTTCTGTTCTTCAAGAAAGCTTTCACTTTTGGGAATAACTGCTGCTTCAATACCAGTCTTACTGGGAGAAGAGAGGGAGAAAGCTGTGGCTGTGAGCAACCCTCCCTACCTCTCCTGGCTAGCCTGTCCATTCTGTAAGGACCATCTTCTGTCCCCACCTCATGCCAGGCATCTGACTTTCCTGAGTCAGCTAGATTTTTTGTCTAATTTGTATTATACACACCCAGGCAAACATCCAAATTAAACACTCAGCAGGAAATTTGTACTTGCTAAAGGAACCTGCTTAACTTTCACCAAGACTGAGAGTGCATTAACTTCCACACTTGAGTCAAAGCCATCGAGGCAATCCTGTCACAGATCTGTTATTTGCTGCACGTGGCCCACGAGGACAATAAATCCAGTAAATCCCACGTTTGCCACCTCAGCCCTCAAAGACATGTCACTGAAGTTGTCTGAAGAAAATCCCTCAAAAGGACTCTGGAGGCTGCAACCCTGACAGCACTCACCCACCTTGTCCTGTGCTGCCAAGATGTCCTAGGAAGGGACCCTCCACGGCAACACTGCCCAGAAGCTGATCCTTCTTTGGGATTTCTCTTGGAAAGAGCACAGCTAAAAGTACAGAGGGGCACTGAATTCCAGCACTGCAGGAATTGGCAAAACCAAAATTAAGCCAAACGAGCTTTTCTGGAAAAAGACATATGTTAACTGTTTGACTTTCTGTACAACTGACCTTAACAGAAAGGAAGCAGAACAATTGCCATGGATTGTTCTGACTTTCAGGATGAGCTGTTTGGTCTCTCAGAAGCGAGCTCTACCAGCTTCCCCCCTCCCTCACACCTCCTGACACTCAGTGTGACTTCCATGAGCCAAACCAAACCTCACTCCACTGATCCCAGGACACATTTCCAGCTGGAGAACACCCTGATGGTCCCCCTTCCAGCAGAGGATGAGAACAGACGTGATTCACAGTTCCATGGGGAGCACAGTGACTCGGCAGCAGCAACTCCTGGACAATGTGAGGCAATAAGGAGGTGACACAGCATTTTTGTGACACAGTTAACATCTGAACTGATGGTCCAAGTGCTGTCACTACACACAGAATAATTTATGTTGGAAAGGACCTTGAAGTTCATCAAGTCCAACCTTTGACTTGGAGGATCTTCACAACAAACCCATTTAAGAGCAGTGCAATTACCATTCTCTCTCCTCTTCTGGGAACTTCCTTTCAGCTTGGACTTGGCCCACAGGTAGATGCTCCAAGGCTCACAGTTTCCAGAGAAGCTCCATGGAAAAATATTCCAATTTAAATTAGTTGTCCTTAAAAAGTTACGTGCCTACAGCAAACTCATTCTGTAGAGATTCAGAAGTCCTCTTGTACATTCTGACAGCTCTGAGTAGAGCATTTACAAATAATGACTAATTGAACCCCAAGCAGAGCATTCCATGCCAAGGCTGATTTCCAGCACCATGCACAGCTTCTTTCAGGCAGGACTTCTGGAGGGCTGTGATTGACAAGGTCTCTAATGAACTCTAATTGAAGCCTCAGCAGTCTGAAAAACCCAACAACAGATGTGGTGAAAGGGCAAACCACAAACTGTTTTGCTAATGAATGAAAAGTGTCTGGGCTGATGAGGGCCAGTGACCCAAAAATTCTCTTCCACCCACCCTTTTACCTCTGCTCAAGTTTGGGCCATTTCCCTTGTCAGCACAACACTTGGGGGCAGTCATGGACAGTCATGGACAGTCCTGACCATACTCCATGTATTCAGCTGGGGACCGAGATGCTCTTTTATGAGCCACAAGCAGCAGAACATGGATAGAGTAAGAGGGACCTGAGGGAGGGAACTTAGTGTGGTTATCATTCCCAGCAGGAATACCAGCCTAGGAGTGATTTTAAACTGCCAGAGGGCAGGGTTAGATGGGATATTGGGAAGAAATTCCTTCCTGTGAGGGTTGTGAGGCCCTGGCACAGGCTGCCCAGAGAAGCTGTGGCTGCCCCTGGATCCCTGGGGGTGTCCAGGGCCAGGCTGGACAGGGCTGGGCACAGGTTTTCCAGAGAAGCTGTGGCTGCCCCTGGATCCCTGGGGGTGTCCAAGGCCAGGCTGGACAGGGCTGGGAGTGAGGTGGTCTCATGCAAGGTGTCCCTGCCCATGGCAGGGGGTGGGACTGGATGAACTTTAAGGTCCCTCCCAACCCAAACCATTCTGGGATTCTGGAAAGGACATGCCTGTTTCTTACTGCGTTAGTTTTGGAAAACTCTTTACATACAGTGACATTTCTAAGCCATCTTCTCTCCTTTCAATGGATCTTAAGCAAGCAGCTACCATCAGTCTGGAGATTAAATTCTATAAAAAGACCATGGCAAACTGAGCTGCAAACAGACTTCAAGTAACCCTAAACTTCACACCCAATATTGACATGAGCCTCTACTACACACCTACCCCACCATGGCAGTGGACTGAGCAAGGAAACCCAGCACAAGGAAGCCAAGAAGTCAGGGTGCCATGTTTTACAATTCTTCCCGTAAGTTTAATGAACCTGTTCATGCTCATCGTGCATTTGGAGTCTGCCCTTTTTTCTCAAGGAGGTTATTACCTGCTAATGGGATCATGGGACAAGCAACAGAATCAAAATGACAGATGTAAAGGTCGGGATGAAATTTGCAGAAAAAGGTCAAAAAACTGTCTGCTCGAGTCTGGCTCATGATGTTTCTGGAACTATTACAGGTGGCAGAGCACACACTGCTCTTGTCCAACCCGTGCAGACTTCAGGAGGTCAGGCTGAGAGTGGCTGCAGAACAGGTCTACAGGTGTCTCAACTATAAAGGAATCATGTTGGATTAAACAAATTATTTCATCTCTGCCCCAGAGGAGGGGCTGCAATGCCTCGTGTGGGGGTCACAGACCCTCCTCCTAACAGGCACCAAACTGGTCTGGGTCATGTTACACTATGAAAAGGAGCCCAGGGAGCGTGTTGCTGATGCAAAGCATGTAGAGCACTAATGAGCACCATCCAAAAGTAATTCCAGCATTTAGAGGCACCCAGCAATTTTCTGAGTCATTAAAAAACCTCAGACCAATTACACAGTCAAGCTTACCATGGCTGACCAAACAACTCCTTGCTTTGAGTGGTCCTGGGAGCTGCTCAAACCCTGATACCCGCTCAGTCCTCCCGATTTCATCACAAAACCAACCATGTCACACCAGATCAGATCACTGATTTAGTTACTCGTGTCCTACCTCCAGCAACAGCCACAAAAACCATGCTTCAGGTTGCCAAGGGTTTTGGGGGCACAGATGTAGCCAATTACTAAATGGTTGCAAGAGAGAGAAATAATCCCTTCCTGCAGGGAATAATTTATTTTCTGACCCCTAAAGCTCTCTTACCTGAACCTTGGCTTATATAAGTAAAAGAAATGTTTAGAGTTTGATAAATTTAAGTCAGCCACAACTTTTTGACCATAGCTTACCAACACCAGCTTTAGAAGCACTTCCCAACCAAACCTCTACCTGGTGAGCAGCTGCTCTTCTGCACAAATTTAGAAGCTTAGGTCAGAAATAAGCCATGTATCTAGACCGGACAATAGAATCCAGCTTTCCCACTAGCAGACTCTGTATAGATTAAATCTGTATTTCAGTAACTCCAGAGGCAGCTGTGCCACACACTGTTTTAAGGGACAGTTGGCACTGACCAGCTTATTGCAGCCCAAACATGCATCACAGGATGTGATTGTAATGAGCCTAGAAATCCTTCTTACGCCAGTTTTCTTCCTTAGCAGTGGGTAAAGGACAACAGAAGTTCCAGGGACAAGCAAAAAAAAATGTATCAGACACAAAATGGTCAGCCAGGTTTGGTTTTTGAACTAGACTGCAGAACATCTGAGAGAGCACAAATTATGAATAGATTTGGGTGTTCTCCAGATGCCCAGACGTTCTCAGCAGTGTCTTTGCAGTGTGTGGGGCAGCACAGCCCCTGCACCTCCCAGAGCTCCACACAGCAGGCTGTTTATCAGGAGATAACACCCAGGTAACAGGGCCTGCATCCATCTGCACACACTGTCCCAAATTCAAACAGCAGCCTGGCAGTGAGCTCATTAAGAGAGCTGCTAATGACCATTCACACACACGAGTGTCCCTGCACACACAGCCCAAAACAATCACCTGCATTCCTGACATTGCTTGGCCAGCGGCTGTTTGTTCAGCCTTGCCAAAAGACAAGGGGACAGACAAATCACCACACCTCCGAGATGCCCCAGCAGAAGTTCTTACATACCAGGCCTTTGTCAACAGCCACTTCTTGGGGACAGCAGCCAGTACTCACCAAGTCAATGAGGTCACTGAGATTCTTCTCTATCTGCTGCGGAGGCAGGCGCCTCATCAAATCCAAGGCACAATCCAACTGCTGGTCACTCTGCAGGAACAAGAAGAGCCCTCAGTCACACGGTGGACAGGTAACACAACACACAGCTCCCAGTTCTCAGCAGCAGCATGCTTTGCATTAATACAAGTAAAATTCATTAATTTGGTTGTGGATTATTGACTTGCAACTTAACACCGTGCAGTTGATAGAAAAGAGTCCAGTCCTTACCTCACCAAAACTCCTTCCAATGTTTCTGTAAGTGTTTAATGTGTTGTTTTTCCACATTATCTCAATAATAAACCGGGTTAGGGAACTGAAAGTTCCTTCTCCCAAAGCAGGTTTAACACTTCCTCATTTGCACTGATCAGCTTGAGATAACCAGCATCCAAGACAAACTCTGTTCCACTACAGAGCTCCCTCTCCCCTGCAGCTTTATTAGAAAACCAGAATGAAACATGCACATAAAGCATGAGCCATGATTTCCTTCTTCCTACAAAACACACACCAAGAGCTGCCTGTATCTAAGAAATCAGGGATGTCAGTTATTTAGAGCTAACACAGCAACTTTCTCCAAAGGGCTCACTGTAGATGGTCTCACACCAATTCTGACACAAAGAAACACTCTTCAACTCCACTTCAGAGCCAGAAAATGTGCTCCAGACAGTTGAGGAGTTGAGTCATGGTCCTGACATAACCTTTAGCTGTCCTTTCCACCAACAGACACAAACAGACACTTTCCTGCTGACCTAACAGCACCCAAAATCTGCACAAGTTCCTTTGATCCCAGGTCAGGTGAAGCACAACCAGCTTGTTCTCACTGCTCATCCCCTCCTTTTTCTCTTTGCCATTTCCAGCCACCCAAATCCCATGAGCTGAGGTTTAATTTCACCCTCCCATGTTCTGTCAAGCTCCCAAAGTCTTATTTAAAAACAGCTTAATTACTGACACACTTCCATTCTCACACTATTCAACACAGCAGCCCCCAGGACAGGGAGAAACAGGAAGCCAAGTTTCCTGCAATTAAGCTAAACCTGGGGAATGAGGGAAAGAGGGAGTGCCCAGTGTAGTGGACACCCATTAGGAAGCTGTTCACTAGATGGCCACGGGAAGGGAACTCCTCACCTTTAGCTACTGAACTCTTAGACCCCAAGGACAGAGACTCTCCAGGTGGCCTGTGCCTGCCCAGCTCCTGCAGCTACGCCCAGGCAGGGCATCTCTCTTCCCGAGTATTGTCTGTAGCCCCTGCTATCTCTTGCATCCAGGAAGGAAACCTGGCACATTGTCACAGGGTCGTGCTCCTCACTTGCAGATCATAGGAACACTTAGGGAAGTGCTCTGTCCTTCTCTACTAGCTGGAATTGTTTAAAAGACAAAAAAGCCTAGGGAAGGATGTTAAAAACCACCACCAAAGCTGCAAACCCGAAGTATTTTACAGGGAGGCAAACTGAAAATAAAATACACTGCATGGAGGAGAATCCACACTTGCAGTGTTTCTGGATTAACCAAGAGAACCTGAAGTGACCATTTTTACCCAATATATTCAGTAACAGCTGTAGAAGACACGATCAGGATTGTTTAAGGCAGAGAAAGGGGTTCAGACACAGCTGGCATACATGGCTGTGTGCAATGAAAAAACAAAACTATGCAGGCACATACAGTGCCTGGTACAGTGTATTTCCCTGGTATCCAGGAGGTAAAAGCAAGGCTGAGCAGCAGGACTCCTCAGTTTCTCACAGAGAATTTAGATAATTAAACAGCTTGCCAGCAGATCTCTCAAAGCATCAAAATAAAGGCAGGTTCTGCTGCAGTTGTGTCCCTAAATTCATGGTTATACAGCCACTTTAATCCAGCATAAATCCGGCTGGAATGGTCAAGAAGCTAATACAAGCTGCCAAATTACAGATTACAAATTACAAAGTGGTACCTCGGGGTATCGGAGACATCTGGTATGACCTAGCTCAAAACTGAACAGGGAAGTGAACCAGGATCTTTTGCTCCTGGTTCTTTCTCTGCAGATCAAGATTTAAAAGCCAGGTGTGTGGTCAAACCCAGCCTTTGGTTCAAACCCAGCCTCTGGCTCCAGCCTCTGCCCAGCTGGAGGAGATGGAGCAGCTGCAGGCACTGACACACAGAGGGACAGCGACCACATCCCAGCTGCCAGCACCAGCAGCACAGCTCCCTGGTTTCACAGAAGGTGAACATCCCAGGGATGTAGTGCCACTGCAGTTTGGAGAGTGGCACTGGATCAGTGGTGCTGAAACCCCCCAAAGCCTTCACACAGCTGTGTGAGGGGAAGGTGCTCTGGGGGAGCTCAGGACAGGGATCACCTACCTCTTCAAACCCCACCTACTTCTCTGAACTTTACCTGTCCTGGATTTCCATTTGGTGAATTCTTTTGTAAAATCACATACTGAAGACTAGGTTTCTTAACAGACCTCCAAGACAAAACATTTCCATGGAATTTTTGCCTTCACCCAAGAAGAGGCTCCTGCTCTCTGAGCAGGTGATCAGTCAGGCTGTCTCCCAGGCTGGGCTGCTCCCAAAGCCAAGCTCTTTGAGCTTGCAGCACTTAATGAGCTTAGTGTTTACTTGATAGGAGGTCGTTTTCCACCATTCCTGTTTCATCCTGCCCAGAACCTCCTGTGGAGGACCAGGGAGTTCAGACAGAAATTCTAAATGAAGTTTTATTACAGCTGAAGTCACTGAAGGATTTAGAGATCATAGGAATCTCAAAGACTAAAAATATTAGCTTAGATGAAAGCTCTTTAATAAGTTTCTTTTAAAGATGTTTGCCTATCTAGAATCTCCACTTAAGCACCTGTTACAGCATTCCCATGGCACTGCCCCAGGGAAAAAGGTTATGAGGATGTCTGTGGTAGTTATTTTACAGCTTCCTTTGTCTGCACCTCCTCTTCTTTTTGGTCTCTTTACTGTATTTAGCTTATTTCCAAGAGAGAAACCCTCTCACGACAGCCACAGGTCTCTAGTCATCTGGGCACTCTCTGTTGAAGCTCAAATCAGAAAAAACAGTGCTGAAAAATAAAAAAAAAAATTTTAAATGTGCAGTTGTAAAGGGGCACAGCTGTGCACCTTAATTTTAAAGGCTGAGTATGGGCAGATTATGGGCAGATGTCATTCAATGCAGAAAATACATATAAAAAACCCAGGTAGTTACTACAGGTATGGAAATCACAAAAAAAGAAACAGGCAACAATCTGAACTTCCTTTTGGCTCCCACTTGCCCTGTCTAAAGCCCAGAGCATCTTGGGGTGAGGGCACAGGGGTCCTGTGTGCTGGAATCACCAGCAAACAGGAGCTGACCCAACACAACACAAAGCTGGGAGCACAGAGCTGCTCTTGCACAGCCCCCAGCACCAAACCCGAGCTGAGCCCTGGCAGGAACCCACACCAGGCCTGCAGCACCCTGGCACAGCCCTGGCACCTGATCAGTGAGCTCTTGTGCACCAGGAGACACATCCAGAGCCTCTCCAGCTCCAGCAGAACCAGGAATGTTTCACTGCAGTGGCACCTGTTTGCTCTCTTCAACAGACACCAGCACTCGGATGTGGTACTACAGGTATTCTGCATTTTAAAAATATCTTTACACGTGCTTTTGACTACATACACTTACAGAAACCCACAGGCTTTATTCCAAGTTTGGCCATGGACAGTTCTCCACCGCCAGTTACCTGAGACTTAACCTATATTCCATCTTCCAGGAGGGCTTACACAAACCTGCAGCTCTCCCCATCCCAAGGCCATTCCATTTGAAAGGAGGGAAAAGACCTCATATAAAGCTCCTGGCTTTTCAGTCAGAGGGAATTTGCTCCCATTTACCACAAAGCCCTGTGGACTGAATCTCCCTTCACACCTCTGTTGGGACACTCCTGCTCATCTGACCCTGTTACTGCTGAGCATAAACAGAGCTGGGCAGTGTCTTCAAACAGAAACCCAGGCTGGTTTCACTTCTGTGCTCTATTTCTGTATTAACTCCACTTGTAAGCTCCTGAGCCAAGAGCTGAGACAGCTCAGTGCTACAGCAGTGGCAGCTCCTCCCAGTTTAGCCTATCCTGGGAAATAATTCAGTCTGGCCATCAAATCTTTTCCACCAGCAAACCCAGTAAAACATTTCTACTCCAGGCATGATTGTGCTACCAACCCACTTTTCCATCTGTGACATCAGCTGAGAACAACTGGGGGACCTAGAAGTTACTGCAGCTGTAAAAGCCACACACCTGATATGACAGAGAAACATCCTGGAGACACTTCACCCAAGCTTCAGTCAAGACTGGCATCTGAAAGGTTACCCAAATTCAAAGTACAAGCAGCATCTCAATGTTCAGACAGCAAAAATATAAGGTAAAAACCTCAAGAGACACTGTGACCAGAACATCTGTTCAGTGCCACACAATTCAAAGCAATCACACATCAGATCACTCTGGTCACTGGTCAGTTTGCAGGCAACGTATCTCTGTAAATTAATCCAGGGCCAGAAGTACACAACCAGCAAATTATTCTTTTTCCTTCCTTTCAAGTTGCAGACATACCCAAGATTGTAAATCACATTATTTCCTGTCAGTTCTCCCAACAGGAATGTCTGACTAATGTTTCAGCTTTGTGGTACTACAACACTAAGTTTTTTTAATTGAAACAGATACGCAGCTTCCCCTCCTGCTTGTCATTTTAATCCCTGCCAACTTCCAGAGCTCCAAGGGCAGAAGACTCCCTTTTCCAATTACACAATAGGATAGTATTACTGCTAGAAGCTGCAGCAAGGGTTGAATTATTGTAACCCTTGGGTAATAAAAAGTACAGTAGTATGTTAAGTTGCAGGGTTCCCTTCTCAGCTGTCAGCATTCACTTTTTAGGATATCAGATAGGAACGGGAATAACTGACCTGGGAAAGCCCAGAGAAGTTCTGCATTCATGACATTTCCATCAGCTGCACACAGTCCTTGCAATCTGTTTTTCCACATTATTTTTCCCTTGACTATTAAGCCTCCTCTGGCAGATCCTATCTAAAACCATTTGTAATGGACTCATAAATCACAGCTCTATGACAGCAAGGTGTGCTAGGGGAGAAACAGCAACAGCACAGTTAGGAAACAATCAAAGGTAATAAAACCTGGACACAGATTCTGCTGTGGATAGTCATAAAAGGTCAAAGATTATTAAAAAACAAGACACTGATGCAGACCTCATTCTCCTCCTCTTCAGCTACTTTTACCTTTGTCTGTTTTTGGTTGGGATGGATCCAGTGGCTTTTATTATCTCAAACACTTCTGACCACGTTGTACACTCAGTAACGAGTTCAGCCCAATTTGCTGCGGTCAAGACCAAACAGCCCAAGTGCTGACACACTCGTTCCACGAATACCCAGTGAGAAGGATGAGAGATTAAAATAAAAGCAAGAAGTGATGGATCGGAAGGCTTTAGCAGAAGCTGCTGTACTCTGTCTCCCCCAGGTCCCCTGTAATCTCTATTTATTTACAGAGCAATTGTACAAGTCACGTCACAGCTTTTGAGTCAGCAAATCCTCCTTGGAGACGTTCTCCTGCATATTATTCATTTTATTCTGCAGTGCTCTAACTTTTAAGTACAACTGAGCACATAGCAGTACTAGCCCCAATTAAGGGCTGAACACACTCTCACAACTTGTTTTCTGAATTCAGGTCTCGGTGTTGTACACACTGCAAATACAGCCAAAAAGCTCCAGAAACACTGAGCAGCTTTTGTCCTCCATTGCTCCAGGAATGGAACACACGTGAAATTCGGAGGCACAAGAGGGACCTCTTGAACGAGGTGCTCTAGGAACCAGTAACCCATGTATCTGCCCTGAAGCCTCGTGCAGAGGAACTAAAATCATCCATGGGCAGGAGAGAAGCGAGGCAGCTTCACTTTCTTTGGCATCAGAGTGCTGCTGACACCAGATATTTCTCACAGATACTTCTCTGCCAACACAGCCACGGCAAGTCCTGCACAGATTAAAGGAGTAGCAATGGGCTTCTAGGGGCAGCTACCAAAGAGATCTTCTCCTCCTCCAGACAAGCTCAGTGTTTTGCCAAACCCTTGTTTATCACTTCAGCCTCCAGCAGCTCTTCCAAGCATCCTTGAAATCAGCTGCACCTGATTTCCCTTCCTCAGTCCCACCTCCTAACCGGGCCAGTTCTCTGTCCACAGGACAAGTCCCAACATCCCAGCCCAACTCTAAAACAATTATCAAGTGAGTTATAATACACTGAAGGCATTCCCATCTCTGAGCTTCTAAATAATCCAGAGCTGCCTGCAGCCTAATCTCATGGACCAACCAGTCATCAAAACGTTTTACATCCAGGGAGAAGAAACTACAACCCCTGACAGCCTGGAGCAGGGCACTCGTGTGTAATTCCCTAACTGTTTACAAGTAAGGATCAGGCATCTCCAGGAGCACATTCTGCAGGTGGTTTCCATCCCTGTGGATGTTTTCTGACCAGATGCAGTTCCTGTTAGCACATCTACAGAGGTGTACAGCACACAGGGAAAAATTAACATTTCCTTGGCACCTCCTTCCCAGCAAGGATGTATTTCCAGATGGCACATACTTGTGTCTACTCTCAAAACTAATTTATCACTTCAGTTTATAGAAACCCAGTGCAAGTCTCCATCATGTGTCCAAGGAAAAGAGCCACCACACACCACCAGAAGAGCAGGATGGAGCAGTATCAAGGCTTTCTGGGAACAGCTACTCATCCCGACCTTTTGCCAGGATCACTAATGATTTCTGCACCAGCATTTGTCTTCTGGGTAACAGAAACAATGTTTTATTTATTAAACTTGTCATTGAACATGACAATGCAATTTACTGGCTTTCATCTGGTGCCAAGAATTCCTGTGAAGCATAAAGTTTGCAAAAAGTCACTTCCCAATAAATCGTGGCAGTGAGTGACTATGCAATCTGTTAGCCCCACATGAAATAGGAAAGTGGGGCTACAGATACAAGTTGCACAGATTGCAAAAAAAACATGCTTAACTTTTAATAAATGGATTAAAGACACTGAAGCTGCCTGTAGAACTGACCAACTTTGCCAATAATTTTATGACTAATGTTACTCCACAGTGGGGGATTTTCCCCATTTTAAGTCTCGATTTCACAAAAATAACATTTTCTTTGTTAGCTCTTAACTACAGATAGGAAATCTTAGCTAAACAAAATGCAAATAACCCGTTACAGCACAGCACTGAGAGACAAGAACTTGGCCTGATTTTGCAAACTATTCTTGAGGCAGCTGCAACACCTGGTTTCACTACCAGGAGAGATGAACACAAGTGTGTTTGTGCCCCAAAAGGTTTTGAAATCACCCAATGCAATAGGTCTGAGTCAGTTCACAGGTCTGGTGACCTGTTTTTCACACTGTCTTCCTGCCTTCCACTCAAATCTTCTGAGGAAGAGCCCCAATCCATCCCTAGAGAAGGGCTGCCTAATTTTCACAGGGGTCACTTCTTTTTTTAATTGAAACCATAATTACTACAAATACAGCAGCTCTTGAGATGCAATGCTGCCATTTGCCATCCTGACCATCTACAAACATGTCACTTGTGATGCTTTCCTTTAATCCTGCTAATGCCCAATGACCTTTTCAAATGCTCTTTTCTTCTATGCACTGTTCACTTCATGCTCCAGTCAGCCTGGTCACAAAAGCTAGAACTGCTCAATTGAAATGAAGAAGTTTTTTCTTGCAGAAAGAACAAAGTTGGGCAAGTTGGTCTCTGCCTGACAGATCCAGGTCCTCCTTCCGGTCAACTGCAACTTAAATTGTTTTGTGAGAAACCACATGAAAGACATTTGAGAAAATACACTCTGCAGAGCAGCAGGGAGCATGCACTGTACCTGAAGCTGACAGCAAACATCCCGTGCTTACTGACAGCAGAACTAACACAGTGTCAACGTCCCAAATTCAGGATTTTCTCTATCCCAGCTCTCCATGGAGCCAACAGCTGCCTGGCTTCAGATGCAAACTCAGCACTTTTCAGCTCCTGGAGGCTGCAGCCAGGATTGTAAATTCAGGAGATAACTCTGGCAAGTAACCGGATGCCTGGCAAGGCAGGCAGAGAGGATCTCTCATTAGCCCTCTTCCCTGAAGTTCTCCCATTCCTCAAAGGTCAGAAAAGTAGGTTAATATGCCTTCTGCTTGGGTCTTGCACGACGTATCTCAGTGACTGCCCTGCAGTCCAGTCCAGTCCAGTCCCAATTCAGGTTTTAAACCAGGAAGCTCCTGGTTTTGCCTACCTATAGGCCATAGGAATATCACACCTAACAAAATATTCATGCCTGCCAGAATTCCTTCCTTTGCTGTAATTCCCAGACCTGCCTATCCTTGCAGTTCTTCCATGCCTTCCTTGCCACTTTTGACCTGCCTGACCCAGCCTCCATCACACCTGCAGCCGGCACCCAGCTCACACAGGCTCTGTGATCAATCCAGGCCGTGGTGACATTTTCTGTGGGAGCAGGGCTCACCTGGCACACACGTGCCAGCCTCAATCCCCAGCACATTTCTCCTTCACTCTCACAGGAAGTTCAGTTATTCCATCTGGCCAGTCTGCACCCTACCAAGCTCTGGATTAGCCCTGCCTGCACTCATGGCTACCTGAAGCTGGTTTTGACCACCCAGCAGAGCAGCATCAATGCTGAGCCAGGATTACACCCAAACCTCTCTCCGTGACCCCTGGATCTGCAGGGTGACAGCACCTGGTGCACAAATACAGCTGCAGTCAGCGCAATGCAGCTGATATTTTACCTCATTCCTCCATTTCATGGCTCTCTCCTCCCTTGAATTAACACACCAAAAGCCCCATCTCTTCTTTCCTGAGCCTGTCTCAGGTTGCAAGCCCAGGCTGGCAGCCAGGCCCCCACTGCCTGGGCTGGCAGCAGCTTTTTAAATCCTGGTATTTACCAAGGCAGGTAACAGGACATCACTTTCAAACTCAGCAGTTTGTCTAATGGGAAAGAGAGAACGTATCACCTGAAGAAACACAAACAAAATTCCCTGAGAGAATAAGAAGTATTTTATTTATGGTGGCTTCAGGCAACCACTAAGCTTCTGTTTTCAGTGCAGTATCAAGCATTTTTCCTTCTGCACAAAATCCTCTTACTTAAGTGGTTTTCAGTCTTGTTTCAGCTGATGCTGCTAAAATTGTGAGATCGTGAGTTCTGCTTTCACCCAGGCTCGTAACACACCCACTTTCCAACAAGGACGTGATTGAAATTCCAAGTCAAAGCACCAGGAAAGGACTCGGCTCCACGTTGTGTGGAGGACATCCCCTTCAGCCTCAGGGAAGGACACGCTCTGCAGCAGGGCTGCAACACCTGGAGTCGAGTCCCAAGGGGCTAAACCCAAAGCCAGGGCTCCCAAACCAAGCCTGCACTGAAAATAATGCAGGTACACTGATGAAATGTAAACTAGTGAGGTT
Organism: Leptocoma aspasia; assembly: GCA_013399835.1. Classification (NCBI taxonomy): domain Eukaryota; kingdom Metazoa; phylum Chordata; class Aves; order Passeriformes; family Nectariniidae; genus Leptocoma; species Leptocoma aspasia. The sequence goes on from VXAX01000273.1 coordinate 190,298, forward strand.
TAATTTGCATAGAGCAGAAATAAAGTAGGCAACTTACGAGCAGGCCAGCCAGATAAGTGCCTGCAAATCCATTCCCTAATTCTTCAGCCCAGCTTGGAAGGTGTGGCACAAAAGAGGAGCAGCTCAAAGCAAGCTGTGTATTTCCTTCTAAAGCCTACGACAGGGAGGGAGGGCAAAACAGCAGCACCAGATAATACCAGGAAATTAATCTACTGGTTGGTGCCAAGGCTCAGACCACCACTCCAGGAAACACAGCACCAGGTATTACCTAATGCAACTAAAGTCACTCTAAATAGAAGATTAATTTGGGCACAAAACAACAGAATAGATCCTGCTTTCAATTCCTCACTCAAAACTTCACTGCATCAAAAACGCAGGAGAAGTACAGGGTTCCACTGCATCTGGCATTCCAGGGGAGAATTACAATAATTAGCTAAGAAACAAGCAAAGCCCCTTCTTCAAATCCACCCTCTGATGATAAATCCTCTCAGCTCAACCACCAGAGAAACGCCTTTAAAACTTATATCCCCCTCGTGCCACACCAAGGAAGTTTCAAAAGCAAATGTCTCATCTACCACACAGGCAAGAGCTCCAGCTTCCCAGAACAACCTGCGTGCAAGCATCTGCTCCCACCCTGCTTTAGGACATCGGACTAACAAGTGAATTTTGGCCACTGGATCAGGTCCAGGAACCCTGAATTATTCAGCTGAAGTCACAAGAGTTTCACACTCTGCCAGTGTTTCAGTCACACCTTAACCAGGTTTCCACTCCAGTACTTGGTCACTTCTCACAGGAATGTCAGCAGGAACCCCTCAGTCACAGACTATTAAATATTTAAGAAGGCATCACACCAAAGATGAAGAAAAAGATCAGTTTATACTCCAGTTTTAGGTGGCCACACCCCTACTGCACTGGCCTGAGCTCTTGATCTTCAAGTTAGAGAAGCTTTTTAATTAGCACAACCTATCAGCAAACATAATTTGTGCTAACCCCAACTAGAGAGAGCAGGAAGCCTGGGAAAAGCTTGTGTTGGTCAGACAGATTAATTACTCCTTCAGGGATGAAGCCTCTGTGGTGCAAAGAAATTAAAATTTGAAATCCCATGGTTTTAAGTGACATTTTTTTTTGCCCTCATTCCTGGAAGTGGCAAAGGCTTAGGAAGAACTGAAGCACACACAAGCTTTGGGTCTTTCTCCTTGCATTAAGGAGAGACACAAAGATTTATTTGGTTGAGGCTTTTTAAATTCTTCGAAATTTTATAATGCACTTCAAAAATCAGTTTATTAATCATTTTATAAAGTGATTGACTAAAACATATGGATAAATATGGAAGATCAGCATTTCTTTTGACTATCTTCTACTTCTGTAATCATCTCCTTCACCTGGAAAGAATAGTTATTAAAGCACATTGGATTAAAGTAGGGTAAAACAACAGGGCTGAGCATGGACAGGGCTCTGAGCAACCTGTTCTAGTGAAGGTGTCCCTGCTCCCAGAGGGGGCTGGACTAGATGGCCATTAAAGGTCCTTCCAACCCAAACTACCCTGGGATTCCATAGCCCTAAACTATGTACAGGCACCTTTCAGAACCTCACATTTCTCCAGTAAAACTGCTCCCTTCAGCAGGCACTGAAAATAGTTTTATTTTACCTTGAGGTGGGTCTATCACAGTGTGAACCAGCTCAAAGGGGACAAATCACAGCAAAACACTTCTCTACAAGTTTACTTTGCAGGGTAAGGTAAACTTGTAAAGTAAGGTAAACATCCCCACAAAGGGTGGGCAGAAAGACAAACACGGGCACTGGCACTGTCCATCGAGTCTGCGTAAGCATCCCGAGTCTGAATTTGAATTTTAAGGCTTTGGGGTGAGCTAACCGGGGCCTTCCAGTGCCTGAAGGGGGCTGACAGGAAGGATGGCAACAGGCTATGGACAAGGGATGGAGGGACAGGACACAGGGAATGGCTTCCCACTGCCAGAGGGCAGGGATAGGTGGGATCTTAGGAAGGAATTGTCCCCTGGGAGGGTGGGGAGGCCCTGGCACAGGGTGCCCAGGGAAGCTGTGGCTGCCCCTGGATCCCTGGAAGTGTCCAAGGCCAGGCTGGATGGGGCTTGGAGCAGCCTGGGACAGTGGAAGGTGTCCCTGCCCATGCCAGGGATGGAATGGGATGGCCTTCAAGGTCCCTTCCAGATCAAACCATTCCATGATTCTCTGATGCACCAAAGGCAAACTGGACCAGTACAGAGCACTGGGGAGTGCTGGATGATGATGTGCAACCCGAGTTCCCCAGCCATCCTTCATCCAGGGAAGTCAAGGGGTGGATGGAAAGCAAAGCTGACAACTGTGGAAGCAGAAATTGAGAAGGGCAGCATTGTCATTTTCCCAAAGAAAGTAATTTCTCAACTCAACTCCAGTAATAAGGGCTAAAAATAGTCACCCAAAAGAGCTGAGCTGCACTTTCATTCTGTTTCACTCCCAGATGTGAACTAGTCCCATATCAGCATACATATTTACCATAAGAGGAAATCCTGTTTGAACAACTTCAGCTTGTGAATGTTTTTCCCCCCTCTAATAAACCACAAGATTAAGCATCACTGCAATGGCAGTATTCCCTATCCCAGTGATATCCTCTGACTTGATTATTTTGGGAATTTGCCGTTTAAGATAACATTTAGCTAAGCTCACACACTTGGCTTGCCTAATAAAACACAGACTCCACAAAACAGCTGAAGCTGCTGTTCCTCAAAAGGCTCGAGGTGCAAAGGACTTGCTGTGGATACTGAAAATGTCCCCATACCCCCACAGCACATGGTGGAGGTCCGAAAGGGACACGACCAGGTTAGAGATGGGCTCTGATTCCAGACAAACAATTCCTGTCCTGAAAATCTTAGTGATCCTGAGCAGCACACGAGGTTTGTGTTGGTGTCACTGTCACATAACACACCTTGGGCTGTGCTTCACTGCTCCTTATCTGCCTCACAAATCCTAGATGGATGATGCACAGTCAGCACTACAGGAGACAGTCTGAGTTTATGGATGATTAAATAATAAATTTTGCTAAAATTGGCCTCCTTTTCCTCAAGAGTAGCCTAGCAGAAGAAATCCTTGCTAACGTGATCAGGCCAGTTTATATAACCTGGAAAGGAAGGGTTTTATTTTCACAAAGAGTAACTGGATTCCATCCATTCATAACCCACAATTCCAGAAATCTCAGCAGATCTACTCTCCCAAGTCCTGCTCTGCCTTGAACAGTGCATTCCGTTTATTTTTAGCACAGGAGACACCATCCATGCAGCAGTTCTCAAGCTTCATGTGCTGCCCTGCCCTGTTTTCCTGCACACCTGACTGAAATGTGGCTACAGCTCCAAGCTCTCCAAGAGGACAAAGGTCCCCATCTCTGCTCCACACAGACACTGGTAACCCTGTGGTGCCAGGAAGGTGTTTGACCCAGTATCCTGCACCATCCCAACTGTTCTCTTCAATGAAAGGACCGTTCCATCTTTTCAGTGCTCCACTTGTGTATTCTGGTCTCAGACCACTAAGAGAAAAGATCCTGGAAGAACCCTAAACACTGCGTTTGCACATGAGTTGAAACTGGAGGCTGCAGGTGCATCCCTGAAGTCCACTCAACACTGGAAACCACCACAGTGTTGGAAGTTCTGATCAAATTTCTCCTATGCCCAGTGGTGTCCACGACTAAACATGAAAAAACCAGAAGGCAGCAAAACCTGGTAACACTCAGGATATTTCCAAAGGACTTGTGCTGTACCTCCTCCAAACGACTGACACAGTTACATGTAAACCCTGACTGGATTCTCCTAACAGCACGCTTTTATATCCCCTTCAAAGAAGTTGGTACCACTGTTATTATTTTCCATGAAGCCTCCGTGTTTTCTTTGAACTCTTTTCCTGTGACAATTTTTGCAGTGGCATAAGTCAGGACAGTTTGCTGGAATCCCAGTTTGAGATTCTGCAGTAAGGTCTGGCACATACAGGCTTCGGTGTGTTGAACTTAGGTACACAGCTGGAATAAGATGCTCCTTCCTGCCAGGCCTCAGGTACAGCACCTACTCTTGTCTGAACCAACAAGGAACAGAACTTTGATCATAACTGTTCTTCACCTTTCACCTGACATTAAAGATCTTTATCCTGCATGACACAGGTGGCTCCAGCTTCAGAGAAAAAATGCGAGGCATTGCCTCTGAAATTCCTATGGATGAAGGCAAGAAGTAAAGGATTACATTTGTGTGGTTAAACAGCCTTTACATTGCTGTAGAGCCAGGCTCTGGGTTGTTCTTTTAGGAACTGAACACATCCAAACATTGTTGAATTGTCATGTCAGAAAACCTGACTCACAAACCCCCACCAGCATAAAGTGATGTGATTCCCCACAAGTGACTCCATCCCTGAGGAGGCTTGGGAAAGGCCCTGTCCAGGAAGGCAGGGAGCAGAGCAGGGCCTGGGCCAGCCCCCCTCTCCTCACTGCCCTGGGGGGAGCTGATGGAGGCTGCTCCCTTTACACAGCACCAAAACCAAATCGAGAGCGTTTGTGCCCTGGGCTAATCCGTTCGGGAAACACGGCGAGATGGAGATTATTCCACACGGCTGAGGAAACTGGAGGTTCTCCGTGGGAACGGGAAGTTCTCAGCCCTGTGGAGGAGCAGCAGCCACGGCTGCTGCACCCCCTGCTGTATTTCGCAGATCCCGTGAGCTCTCAGCACACCGAACACCGGCCCAGCTCCCAGACCGTGAGACACAACTCGCACTCACGCACAGGAGCGCCGGCGGGTGGGCCCAGCGCTCCCAGCCGCCGCTCGCAATAACCCGGGCGATACCGTTCTCCGCCAGCGGAACCATTCCCTGTGGAACTCTACATCGTTCCCTCCGGAAGCACCGCCCGGTACCGGGACCAGAGATCTGGCAGTAACCGGGCAGCGGAGCCCCGGGCGAGCCCCCGGGCCCTGCGGAGCGCCGGGCTGAGCCTCCGCCAGCCTCAGTTCCCCCGCCCGCGCCCTCGGGCCG
>VXAX01000273.1:198436-243782 GCA_013399835.1 Leptocoma aspasia
TTTTTTTTGGTCAGATTGCCCATTTTCTTTCATGGCACTTGAAAGATATGTAAACTTTTATTAGGAGTTCTCATAAAATGAATTTATTGCTGCAAAAGTCTTCCAGCAATGGTAAAGTTTAGCTTGCTGGGTTTTATTAGTCAGAGTCAGTAAAACAGCAGCATCACTGGGTTTGAGGCTGAAAACCGAGTGTTTCTTGGAAACTAATATAGGAAAAAGGTGCCTACAACACTACCCAATGTCTTGGAATTCTATCTTCAAACCACAGATAGTTTTCACTATGGAGATCTTAGTACACAGTGTCAAAATAGCACACAAACAATAAAAAGTCCCCCATCCTGAATCCAAAGCAGCTTTGCTCAGTGTATTCTTGGAATTTAAAAGTTTTTAGAGTTTCCCCATTTCCTGCACGAACTGATGAGTAACTCCAAATACCACGTTAATGAAAAACAACGTATCACCCATTCAGTGCGAGGTTTGGGGCATTCCCTCCCTGCACTAAGGATGTTGAACCAGACTTTTTTCCACTCCATCAGCACCCAGGCAGATCTGCTCCTTTGGTTAATGGAAAGGATAAACCCAGCAGCAGCCCAAGATGTCCATACACTGCAGACTGCTGGGATCCCTCGTGTTCCAGCACATCCTGCTTAGCTGCATATCCTACAACACTGCTGATTCCTCTTCTTGCAGCTGCTCCTTCAACTTTGTATTTTCAGCTCAGAAAACTCGAGAGACAGAGTCCTAAGCCTGAGCAAAGACAGTATTGAGGACATTCTTGTCAAACTTGGTCATTAACTAGCAATAATGCCTGTGGCTTTTCATTAAAAAAGAATCAAGGAGAAGCTGATTAAATACAGCAGAAAGAAACAAAACTTTCCATTCCCTTACTTTTTCCTTGACACGTTGCACTTCATTTGAAGCCTGCTAATATACCAGCCAAAAGAATTGTAAGGGCCTGCCTGGATTCTTTTTTAATACAATGGTCACGGTTCAGTAGTTAGAATCTGTATAGAATTAGCCAGAGACATGGACAAATGGAAAAACATACTAAAAGACTAAAAAATAGCACTTGTTCATGGGCTTATGCATTAGAAAACTTCATCAATACAGCACAAGGAGTTTTTCCACTGTTCTAAAAAATGATCACAAAATAGTACACAGAAAATAAAGACACGAAATGTCAGAGCACTGCTTTCGCCTGGAATTTCAGAGTTGGCAAAAACTCAGGTCAGTGTTTCCATGCAAGGGCTTTCCTGCCGAGATTTTTGGGGCAAACTTCATGTTCACAGCAAAAGCAGCTTGGAGCAGAGTTAGCACAACGAGCTGTGACACATCTTGTCCCATTTTTCCAAGTTCTGCTTCAACCAGCCATACCTGACAGCTGGAACCAGCAGCACCACACGCTGAATCCAACCAAAGTGCTGTGGAAATCCATCAGCACCAGCACAGAACGTGCTAATTAACGTGGAGGGGATCCCCATGGAAAGCCTGCAGGATGTTTCACAAGCTGTGCCTCCCAATGCAAGTCAGCTCAGCCTCAGAGGATTGTTCACCCCACAGCATCCGACTGCCGCCCACGTCACATCAATAAGGACAGCACAGGAGACTGAATGGAGTTCCTGGCACCTTTCCCATTTCAGGGCAAAGTCCTGCTGAGGAGGGGTTTCTTTCTCCTCAGACTTTTTTTTTTTTTGTTGGTGTTGTTGCTTGGATAGCTAAAAGGTTTTCAAAGAGAGAAAGAAGCATCAATGTCTGTTAGTGAATGTGACTTATGTTCAGAGGGAAAACCCAACACAGCGGAGTGGAGATTGAGAGCTGGAGGTTCCCACCCAGGTCTGAGCTCTCTGTAACATGAAAGAATTGTTCTGGAAGTACAGGAAACAGGGAGTAGGGGCCCACACTGAAGCTGTGTCAACCATTACAAGCAGATAACTCCTACACTGCTGCCTTCCTGTGCAGATCTTGGCAGAAAAATAAATAAAAAATATATGTGTGGGAGGTGATTCATGTTATTTAAATCTAAGGGAGAAGCTGCATGTGTATTCTTTGGAAAAGAGGAGAGCAAGAGTGCATTAGTATCCAGTGGGGAAATGACACAAGGGATGCTTTAGGATTCTTTAAAAATAGGGTAAGATATTCTCATGCTGGGGAAGGTTCAAGATTTAAAAGAAACTTGCTGGAAACTTTTGAAACAAAAACTCACCCTATGGACAAGCCAGAGGTAACAGTTGAAAGGAAGTCTGTTCTGTTGAAAAGGGTTTGAATTCCAGCTGGTGCACTTCCAGAGGAGCTCCTCACATCCAAGTGCAGCTATGGAACCATAGACTCCTTCTGGTGGGAAATGCCCTTCAAGGCCATCAAGTCCAAGCTGTGACAAATCCCTACCTTGTCACCAGCCCAGAGCACTGAGTTCCATGTCCAGTCCTTCCTTGGACACCTCCAGGGATGGGGACTCCAAACATCCCCAGGCAGCCCCTGCCAAGGCCTGAGCACCCTTTCCATGGAGAAATTCCTGCTGGTGTCCGACCTGAGCCTCCCCTGGCCCAGCCTGAGGCCGTTCCCTCTCCTCCTGTCCCTGTTCCCTGGGAGCAGAGCCTGACTCACCCCTGGCTGTCCCCTCCTGTCAGGGAGTTGTGCAGAGCCACAGGGTGCCCTCTGAGCCTCCTCTTCTCCAGGCTGAGCCCCTTCCCAGCTCCCTCAGCCCCTCCTGGTGCTCCAGCCCCTTCCCCAGCTCCATTCCCTTCCCTGGACACGCTCCAGCCCCTCAAAGTCCTCCTTGTGGTGAGGGTTCCAGAACTGGACTCAGCATTGGACATGCCCTCTGCATGGATCTTCCACTGGATGCCAGGGATTTTTGAATTTTGAAGACTAATAATGGTACTTATTAACCTGAGATGCCCAGTCCTGCCTCTGCCTTATCTAATGGCCTTCTGCTGCAATCCCAACCAGTGTCTAACTCCTAATGAGCAGTACTTAATTCCATACACAACTCAGTCAGGTATATTGTTAACAAAAGTGGGGATACAAGGTCTGAACCTACTTCAACTAGAAGATGACTTCCACCAGAGAAATACAGGGCTCATTTTGAAGCTTTCTGGCTTAATTTCCTCCATTTATTCATACACTTATTACTGGAAAGAAAGGAGAGGAGAGCACAAGGGGAGAAGGGAGGGAAGGAATCCTGGGACAGCACATGCTGGGCTGTAAAATGCAAAAAAGGTTTTTCAAAACCGCATGTTCTAAACATCACCTTGGAGTCCCACAATAATAAATACTTGATATTACACTGTGAGGGTCTAACTGCCAAGTAACTATAGCAATGAAAAGAAAAGCCTGTCGTTGGACACATTCCCTCCTGCCTTAATTTTTCCCTGGGGTGGGGAAGGGGTACAGGGAATGTGCTCTAGACCCTTTACGGATAACATTCTCCAGAGCCCCCTCTGATCACTCAGTGACTCTGGGATTTAAAAGCAGCACAGTGATTTCTCCAAAGGAAGTTGAACATACAAAACAATTACCCTGAACAATTCCATCCCCTTGGAAAGGGTTTAATGCACCAGGTCCTGAGGTGAGGCTGTCAGGATACGTTGAGACGCAGCAACACAACCCTTTATGAAGTGCCTCACAATCCAGCTGCTCACCACTGCTTCCTTCATCCCGAAAAACAGTGTTTTCCAGGGAGCCCAACAGCCTGAAAATGAGTAAGTGTGAAGTGAGACTACACTGGCCTGCACTGAGCATTTGTTTTTGCCAACAGAAGACCACATTTCTGGGTTGGTTTTAAACACTGCCTTCTGGAATTTAATTTTCGGGATGAAAATTAAAGAATTATTTTGGAGGCTTCAAGTTATCTTTCCCCTCATGATATTTTCCAGAGCTGTTTGGAAATGGGAGGGTGGAGCTGGCACCGCTGGGGCAGTGGTTTCAGAAAGCACTTCTGTAGCTATTCGGGGAAAAAAACTGCTGGATCACGTTGGTATTTTTATAAGTAACTCAATGCGTGGTTCTATTTGGGATACCAGCTATGCAGCAATGCAGACTGATTTGAGCAAATTGCAGGGGGAGGAAGAGAAAAGGAAGATCCCCTTACAGAACAAGGGCTGCCTTCTCCAGGGAAACCTCTTGAACCTCCAGGGGCTCAGTTTAACCACGTGCCTTTTAAGATAAGTTTTTAAAAACCATTTAGATTTTATAAGGAAGAAAAAATAATGGTTAGTTGTGATTGTTCTGTGATATGTGAAGGAATTGAACTAAACCAATTCAAAGTAAAAACCTTCTATCATGACTCTAGATCAAAACCAGTTGTACTTTTAAGATAAATTAAAGACCTGTATTAACAATAACGTAATGAAATTTTTGCCAACTTCAAGAATTTTTCACTTCTGATTGTGCCTTTAGTCTGTAATTGACTTGCAAAAGAACTTCCAGTTTTATGAAGCAGCAGAGCCTCCCCCACCTCGATAAAGAAAATTGCCAGAACTTGAAGAAATCAAAACAAGTAATCACAGCTAAAAATTGCTTCACAGTGTGAATGGGGACATTAGTACTTGACAAATACCCTGGGGTTTTTTCACAAGGCTTCTAGAGAATGCCCTCCAGGCAGCCTACACACCATTTGCAACACAAAAATTCATTATAGTAGGTTTGAAGACATTCAGAGCTGGCTCCAAAGCTGTAGCACCAGAAGTCAGTGGGAACCCTTCCCACAACCTCTTCCTCTAAAATTAGGAAATATGTATGTATACATACAAGGGCGAAATCCTTCCCTGTGAGGGTGGGCAGGCCCTGGCACAGGGTGCCCAGAGAAGCTGTGGCTGCCCCTGGATCCCTGCAAGTGTCCAAAGCCAGGCTGGACAGGGCTTGGAGCAGCCTGGGAGAGCGGGAGGTGTCCCTGCCCATGGCAGGGGGTGGCACTGAATGCACTTTAACATTCCTCCCAACCCAAACCATTCTGCAATTCTGTGACCCTCATTATCAACCTATTGTGTGGAATAACTTCTTGGATGTGACAGAATGATCTTGCTGAGATTATTTCGTTCCTTTTCTCAAATAAACAAGAATGTGGGGGGCCCAGATTGCTCTTACAGTGAGGTGATTCCTGGGATATTGATGGGGATTGACAACAGCTGTCACACACCCGTATCTCTGAAGAGCAGCCGAGGCCAGAGAGTAAAAATCACAGAATTATTAGGGTTGGAAGGGATTTCTGGAGATCATTCGTTTCAACCTCCCTGCCAAGGCAGGCACACCTGCAGCAGGTGACACAGGAATGCGTCCGGGTGGGTTTGGAATGTCTCCAGCGAGGGAGACTCCATGCCCCCCGGGCACCTGTTCCAGCGCTCTGTCACCCTCACGGAGTGTTCTTCCTCCTGCTGAGGTGGTGCAGGAGCTGTGCGGGATGTAGGACCATTGCCAGGGAAAACCTACACGGAGTGTGTGTCCAGTGATGTACCCAACGCTGCAGTGAGAGACTTGGCCCTGCAGCACAGCTCGGCTCTTACCATGGATGAGGCGAGAGCCCTGCGGGCAGGGGGGCGGCGGGCGCGGGCCCGACCCGGGCGCCTGGGAGCAGGTAGGGATGCTGCCATAGGCTGAGGGAGACGAGGAGTAACAAGGACACAGCGGGAGCTCTAGACGGAGAGATGGAGCCCCGGACGGGCTGGGGACGTGGCGAACCCGGTCTTACGGGGGAAAATGGCGTTTTGGGCCGGATCCTATGGGGAAAAAGGGGATTTTGGGCCGAGCCCAAGGTCGGGCGCGGCGGCCATGACGCCCTCCCGTCGGTTACCATGGCAATGACGGCGACGTCTCGCGAGATCTGCTGGCGCCGGGGATAGGCGGAGCACCAGGTCTCGCGAGAGTTGCGCGGGGGAGGAGGTGAGGGGACGGGCAAGATGGCGTCGGAGGGCGACCTGGGCAGGAAGTGGGACCGGTGTGTGGCAGACTCCGCCGTCAAGCTGGGTAAGGGCAGTACGGATACGGCGGAGCGGGAGGGTCCGGGGAAGAGCGGTGGTGGTCCCCCTGGGCTCCCCGAACCCGGGAGAGCGGCCGCCGGCGTGTCCCCGCGGCGTGGGGCCCACTGTCCCCCGCCGCCCCGGGTTCGCCTTGGAGCGGTTGTGAGCCCGGGAGGGGCTCAGGGTGTCCGGAGGATCCGCCCGCATCGCTGCCCCCGGCGTAGGGTAGAGCCGGCGGCCCCGGGCCTGGCAAGGTGACCTTGGCCGCGGCTCGGACCGCTGCCGGGCCCGTTCCCAGCTCTGCGCCCCGGCCCGGCCCCGGCTTACCGCGGTCCGGGCGTGTTTGACCTTTGCCTACTCCCTGTGTTGAAGGTAAGAGGTTTCCGTGGGAAATCTGGGCTCCGTAGGAAATCTGGGAGGCCTCCCGGGCGGAATGAATGAGCGGCGGGCAGGCACGACCGGCTCGTGGCGTGCCGCGACCCCGCCCGCCTCGGGCTTTGCTGCGACGGCGGGTCTGAAATCAGTCTGTGCAGAGCTGTTCGCAGCACTCCCTGTGCCAGGGGGGCTGCGTTTATTAAAAGCGATAGGCAGCGTGACACGCTGAGGGCTTTGGCACGTGTCACCTAGTACAGCCTGTGGAGTATGACATTGAGAAGCGCCGTCCGTGTCCCAGCCCTGGAGTTCTGCCTCTTCGTCAAGAAGGGGAACAGTTCTGTTGTTTTGTTTCCTTATTTATTTGCTTTTAAGGTGGAAGTTATGCACATACCTCAGTTAATGCAGCAAACCATTCACTGTGCTGTGAGTTTTAGGGGTGGTGGTGGCTGCAGTGGCAGCATCATGCTCACCCTGTGACCGGCAGGCAGAGCTTGTGGCTTCACAAAACGTGTTTACAAACCCAAATCTTCAAATACAATGTGTAGAGCAAGAAATGCAGTGTCTGACACAAAAGATATTAATTCCATTTTGGTGCAGGTGTCTCTTTTAGAACCATAAATAATATCTGGGAAATGTGAATGTTTATTTCTTGTAGCTGCAGTGGCCTTGTGCTTGAAAGCTGATGAGGAACTCGGGGGTTTTAGTTGCCTAATACTTTTCCATTAGAAAAGATGTTTAATAATTTTAAGTAAACTGAAACTTCCATTGTTTACAACAGACCTTTGAAAAGTGTCAAGTGCTCCAGAGCAGTGTTTTTCTTTATGAAATTCTACTCAGGTTTGTCTGACAAACATATCTGGACATGTTTATGTTTCCATAGCATTGGTTGCTTTATCATAAAGTATTAAGTCTGCCAAATTATAAACGAGAACTTGTTCCACGCTGCAGCTGTACATGTCAGAATCCTGTACATCCTCTGCCCTGGAGGCTGAAAGAAGTGGATACAGAGTTGATTTCTCAGAATCCCAGGCTGGTTTGTGCTGGAAGAAGCCTTAAAACTCATTTCATCCCACCCCTTGCCATGGGCAGGGACACCTTCCAGGATCCCAGGGTGGTCCAAGCCCCGTCCAGCCTGGCCTTGGGCACTTCCAAGGATGGGGCAGCCACAGCTGCTCTGGGAAATCTGTGCCAGGGCCTCACCACCCTCACAGGGAATAATTTTTTTGCATTATCCAACCATATCCTGCCTTAGTCATTGGGAAGCCATTCCCCCTTGTCCTGTCTCTCCAGCCCTTGCAAACAGTTTCTTACCCTCTTTCCTGTCAGCTCCCTTCAGGTGCTGGAAGGCTGCAATGAGGTCACCCCAAAACCTTCTTTTTTCCAGGCTGAACAATCCCAATTCTCTCAGCCTGTCCTCCCAGCAGACCTGCTCCATCCCTCTGATCATTGTGGTGCCTCTAATCTGGACTCTGTCCAGCAGCTCCAGGTCCTTCCTGTGCTGGGCCCCAGAGCTGGAGGCAGCTCTGCAGGTGGTGTCTCACCTGAGTGGGGCAGAGGGGCAGAATCCCCCCTTTCCTGCTGCCCATGCTGGGGGATCAGCCCAGGGCACGGGGAGTTTCTGGCTGGGCCCTGTGCAGCTCTCACCCAGCAGCACCCCCAGGTCCTTCTCTCTGGGGCTGCTCCTGATCTCTTCATCTCTCAGCCTGGGTTGATCCTGGGGGCTGTCCTGACCGTGTGCAACACCAGCACCTGCTCTTGTTAAGCACCATGGGATTCCCATGGGCCGCTCCTCGAGCTTGCCCAGGTCCCTCTGGACAGCCCTGTCCTTCAGGGGTGTCTGCACCACGGAGCTTGGTGTTTCACCTGCACTCCTGACTCTGCACTGGACCTTTTGATTTGTTGTTTTCTTCCATCCTAAAGTGGCAACAGAAGAAAGAGAACCTCCTCTGCCTTGTGCACTGGTGCTCTAGTCTGAGGATTCCCAGTGTTGGCTTCATGGGGATGCTGAGTAGAGATCTCAGTTCAATTCATGTTTTTCATTAGGCTGCCCAAAAAGGTCACATGTGCTGCATCTCTTAATCGTTGCACCAAACCCAGTGGGATGGGCTCAGACACGTGTTTCTCTTAATGTGTGAGGGCACTTTTCTGGTTTGTGTGCTTTTACAATTGATCAGTAACTGAAGCGTTTGTACTGGCAACCTCCTGCATGAATTGTGTGCTGACAACACAAATTTTTCTGTGGTATCCCAGTGGGAATGATTGTTTTCTCTGCAGGGACATTAAAACTGTGAGTGGTTGGGTTGATTGGTTTTGAAATATTTCTGCAAAGTTTGCTGGAGTTTCTAATAAATTATCAAGGGTAGTTGTTGTACTGGAAAGAAAGAAGAAAAGAAAATAAACTTTTTTACTTGAGGATTTAGTTGTTACATGGGATACACGATTTGGTAAACGTATTTCTTTGTCAGACTTTTCCCTTTGGTGGGTGCGATTTCCTTCCCAAACACTCCTTACATCCTTCCCCAGTGCTACAGCCAGGGAGATCTTCCCAGCCAATGGCTGGGGAAAAACAAACATTGTGATTAGCCCAGTGTTTTCCCATTCCAGACTCCCTAAATAAAGGAAAGCACTGAATTTCTGGAGCCTTGCATGCATGACATTTCCCAGTGTCTGTGAGAACTTTGGACAGATAACTCCTGTGGATTAGTTTGAGGGCTGATGGAACATGGGAAACAGAAAAGGGGGAGAAGGGGAGGTAGAGCTCTCAGGCTGGCTTTATTAGCAAAAATGTGGTTTAAATTCCAGCCGGGGCTGTGCTGCCTGTCCTTAGTCCATCAGGATTCCCACTATGCTGTGCAAGTCGGGGTTTGTCCTTAGCTCTGTTTGTAGTTGTGCAATACTGTTGTAGTTGGAGATCAGCCTCCTGAAAAAGACTTGATCTCCTGCCACTAAAACGTCCAAAATAAATATTTATCTTGTGTGGCAGCTTTTGAAATGCTGTATTATGTTTTTGAGCTCTTGGTCACTACCTGTGTGGATCTTGTAATTTAGTATTAACGTTTTCCTGTTAGTTCCAAACAGAGGATGTTGTTAGGACAGTATTTAATTTCAAAGAGTAGTTAAACCTTTTTATGCCTGTGCAGAACATTGAGCCATTGTTAAATGGAGCTTGTGGTCACCTCGTTTTTATTCGGATGGTATTTATTTGTTTTGCTAATGATGAGGCTGTATCCAGGTGGTTTTGTTGCTCTTCCATTGCAGATGTGGTTGTGAGCACAGTGTTTGTGTGCAGAGGCCTGGGTTGTGCTTTCTTAGCTGACCAGGGGGTTCTGACGGGCAATCCAGGTCCTGCTGTCTCTGGCTTTGCACCATCCTCAGGGCTTTTCACCCAGGCAATCATTCAAATAATTTAACTTTCTGTTCCTTTTTTTCATTCTGATACTGATTTTCAAGCAGAAAAGCTACTTGTTACTTTCTTACAGAACACTTGCTTGTTTGGAGTGTGGGAACAGAGACTTGAACTAGCCTGGCTTTCTTTTCCTTCCCAGTTTGCAAACTTTCCTCAGCTCCTGTGTCCTCTCCAGCTTTTTCTTCCTTTTCATCAGTAGAGTTCTGCAGAGGAGGGGTGATGAAGTAAACACTGCTGTGGTCTTCCTCCATCCTGCAGGCTCCAAACCCTATTCAAAGGGTTGGTTTGTTTGTTTAACTGATTGATAGTTCATGGCTGTTTATTTGGAAAGACAATTACTCACAAAAGATTGACAGAGGTGTTTTTTCTTGTTGAAAGGCTGTAATTTTGGACAAATTATTATTATGTGCTGTTTCCAGGGGACAGAGAGGTAATAAAGAGTAGGTGTGGAAGAGAGGGAGGTTTATGTGCCCACGTGTCGTGGTGTGTTTTGAAGCTGTTGTTATTTTAAATGAGTTGAACGCTGTAATTTTCCTGATACTGGAAGGTAATCCTAGGGAAGCTCTTTGCTTCTTGACGTGTGTGTGTGTGAAGTTGCTGTGTTGAAGTTAATTTTTTTTCAGGAGAGAAATGTTTTGATGTATGTCTGTGATTGACCAAAATTCAACCTGGAAGCTTGTAAATAACCCAGTGCAGTGATTTCATTTTCCTCTAATCCTCTGTTTTGACGTCTGAAAATAAAATGCTTCTAATTTCCATTTAATAGGGATTTTTTTAAAGATAAAAGGGCACTTTAAATTCTGCAACTGTTAACATGATTTCTTCTGCCTTTCATCATCTGTCCTGCTTGAATATCTGTTCTGTTAATGGCAAGCATGAAACTGTATTGTTTGTGTCATTCGACAGATTGGATATTTCAGAAAGAATCATTGTATGGATTGCAATGTCAGTATTTTTAAATAATGCTTCATGTGGTTATGAATAGGATAAAGTCAGTCCATATAATGATAAAACTTGATTACACTTTCTGAAAACTGGATTAGACTTTGTCTAAATATACAAAAATCCTGAAATTCCTGTTTTGAAGTGTTTTTTTGCTTGGCAGTTGTATCATGGCCATCCAGTCTTAGCTACCAGGCCAGAAGGCTTGTTCCAAACTCCTTTGGGGTTTTGTTTTCAGTGCTGGAGAACATGGATATTATGTGAACACACAACTGCATTGTTGTGTGAGCTTGGTTGGAACCCCAAGTTATTTTTCCTGGTTGTACAGAAGATCCAGCTCTACTAGTTGTGTCCTGCAGCAGACCAAGTAGTGTAAATATGAGCTGCTTGTGGCTCAGGCTGTGCAGGGAGGCAGCACGGACAACAAAAAATGTTTTCCTTGGAAGAGGTGGGCAAATGCTGTTCTGAGAATAGGCTTTTAGTCCAAAATCTAACAGCAATTTTTAGTTATGATGTTAGCAGGGCTCTGAATCCGGTGTCCATTTACAAATTAAAGCAGTATTATCTTCTGTTGGAAGAAAAAGACAGGAAACTCTTTAGGAATCCAGGTCTCCTCCTAACTGCATTGTGCCCTGCAGTCCTTTGGTTGGCACTCCAGATGAGTCAGGGAGCTGTGCCCTGCTGGGGTGTGCCTCATCCGCTGTGCCAGCCTGCTCTTGGTGGCCTTTGGAGCAAGAGAACCCGAGAGGAGAGCTGTGACAATCCATCTGCAGCCTTTGCAAACCCCAGACCTGAGCTCTGCTCTGTGGGAAATGAGCCCCAAATGCCCCGACTTCCTGAACTGCTGCATTAGTGCATTGATGAGATGCCAGCTCTGCCTTTTCTGGAGGTGGCATGCAGTGGCAGTGCCCAGGGGAAAGGGTCTGTAGCCAAGTGATATCCTGAATTTTGGTCCTTGAGAAGTTACAGCAGTAGGTGGGAACAAGACTTTGTTGTTTTTTTATATCAGAAACAGTTTTCTGAGAAAGTCTTTTCAGGGCTGCTGCCACATCCTTGGTGATAATAAATGAATAGTGAGAGGTTTGAGAAGGATCAGGCTCCTTTTCTCTCCATTCCTGCCCGTGAGATGCCCCTGAAACTCTCCTTGCCTCTGTTTCTGAGCTGGGCCAGCAGACGTCAGTACTGGCCAGCCTGTGCTGGGTGGGTGTGAAGCAGCAGCGTTGCCAGCCCTCATAGCTGGGCTGCAAAATCCCTGAGTGTGGTGTTTACTCCTGCTAAATCTTTCTTTTCAGCAATGTTACTGTTTTTATTAGCAGAACATGTAATTGCAGTAAGACAAGGTAAGGTTTCCTGTCAGAGGGGTATTTTCTGTGTTACGAGAATATTGCTGATTTCTTATACAGGAGCTTCTAAAGCAAGCACAGCCATGATTTGTCTAAAAGCTTGTTGCAACACTGATCACAGAATCCCAGAATGGTTTGGGGTGGGAGGCATCTAAAGCTCATCCAGTTCAACCTGGCCCTGGACACTTCCAGGGATGGGGCAGTCACAGCTTCTGTGGGAAATCTGTGCCAGGGCCTCTCCACCTTCACAGGGAAGCTGTACATCATAGAGCAGCTTCCACTCCTCTCCCCTTCCCCTTTTAAATGAGGGGGAAAACGTTTGTTCCCTCAGGTCTCACAGTTCACCAGACTCTGGTGTGAGGCTGAAGTTTCTGGTCCAGTGTCACTGTGGTTCCTTGGGCCATCACAGGCCTTTTGTGCTGCTCCTGTGCCTCTGCAACAGTGCTGATGGTTACCCAGGGTTTGCCTTTGAGCAGCACTTGTCCTGACCCTGAGTGCTTAAGGGTGAAAGCAACCCCCGAAAGCCTGTCAGGATTTTTGATTATAATTATATTTGGATATTAATACTTTGTTCCGATTTTCTCTGTTACTACAGTCAGATGCTAGTATAAAACAGAACTCTTCTTTTTTTCTGCTTCTTTCTTGAGTACTTGGTATGTAATTTCACTGTGTTTTCTTCTAGTGTCCATGCTCATTTTTCTGTCTGCTCTGCAAACAATCCACACCACAGGGGAGACGGGAATGAAAGCTTCAAAGTTGGTGTTTGAAGAAAATCTGATTCCTGCCACTAAGACCTTGCAAAGAGTCTGCTTAAAATTAATTCTCTCCGTAAATAAGTGATTTCATGGTCTTGGGTTTCTAACCGGTGCTAAGTGCTGCCCTGTGAAGGCCCTGGTGTATGAAGGCAACTTCCTCCACATTTTTACAAAGCAATTCTTTATGTATCTTGTCAGAGTGGGATTGGAGGCTGGAGCTCTCAGTTTTGTATTAGTGCGTGTGGAATGGCAAAGGAAAATAATAGTTTTCGTTTTGGGATTAAGTAATTGAAAACCTTCCAGCTGCTATAGTAACAGCAACACATCTGCCAGATGTCAATGAGCATATTTTAATGCTTCTATTTTAAGTTTCAAGCTATTGAGGCAAAGTACATCTAGGTGTGGCTGTGTTAGTAGCTGCCTCAGCCTGTAGCTACTTGGGTAGCCTAGGAAAGAACCGTGTAGTATCACTGTTGGAGTGACTGTTGATTATAGAAAAAACTTTCCCCATATGTTCTTAGGGGCAGGAGCCCATCCTGAAGATTTGTGTTTCTCTCTGAGACACTTTTATGATGTCCTGTTGGGTATACAGCGTGTGCTGTCCTGAGTGTTAGATTGATTGGAGGTACCAGGACGTTTTTCTTGGAAGGTGTAAGAGGCAAAAAAGCAGAAAGGAAAGGTTTTGGTGCGTGGGCTTGCTGCCTAATGCCAATGCCGTGTGGCTGGGATGCATAGTGGGGAGTCCACACAAGTGTCCTGTCCCCTGTTGACACTGTAAATGAGTTTAGGCTGAAGTGATGAATGTGGGGTGGAAGAGGCTGTTTTTCTAGTTAAACATTTTAAGCTGTCAGAGAAGGTGAAAAATGGGTTGTACTCTTTCCTGTGGCCTTTTCCTCCAAAGAGTCTGTCATGCAAGAAAGGGGGGGAAAATGTGCCTGGCCTGGATCAAGCCCTTTGCTTTTCCATGTTCGTTTGTTTTTATTGTAAGATAAACCTTTCATGTTTTATTGTTATGAAGTTAAAGCCTGGCCTAGAGGTGCTGATCTTTAGGAGGAGCAGCTGGAGTGTCCCCTGGTCAGGTGGGAGGCTCTTTGAAGCGACATGTTGCCTCTTTAAGAGGAAATGGAGCATGTGAGAACTTAAACCTGTAAAACTCATCATCAGCTCTGCCATTGTTTATCTCTGGTGTAACTTTATATAGAATTAAAGGGAAATGCTTTACTTTGCTCCCGAGGCAAGATGGTTTTGCTCTCCCTTGGTCTTGGAGACACAGGAAATGACCACATAACCACAAATACTTTCTAGTGGAATGAAGATGAGTGACAAACTTCCCACAGAAAGAGGTGCTTAACCAGACGGGCTAAGGAATGAAATGTAGCTGAAGGTTCTGGTTTTAAGTTAAAACCAACTTCTAACTGTTGAAACCAAGTAGAAAAGAGCAAATGCTGTACTTGCAGTGGCTGGTGTGAGGGACAGAGCTGGTGTTTCTAGTGGACAGGGTGTTGTGATCACAATGGTTTTGAGCACAGGCTGTAGTCTGTGCCTCAGTCAGGAGAGGAGTGACCCAAGCTGTCTGTGAGATGAGGAAAGCTGAGGTACTTTTTTGGCTTTGTTTCTCAAGCTGCCTTCTTGCACAGAAGGCCAGAACCCATTAGCTGTCAGATCTCCTTCACTCCTCTGTAGCGTTTTCATTACTTAAAGCAAGGTCTTAGCTATCTTCCCATCATTCTTTTGTACTCATTGTCACTGTAGACTCCTTATGGCTGGAATAAAGTGCAATGATAGCCTCTAAACTTGCACAAAAAGTGCATTTGCATGAAGAACAATCCCTTCAAATGAGCTGCTTCAGAAAAAGCTTTCTTAAGACGGAGTAGCTTTTCCTAAGTCAGTCATGCTGGACCACATCTGTTTAACAGTGGTGTTGGTGTGGGGGAAGGCCTAGTTTGTGTTTTAGGGTTAGTCTGAATTGGCAGTTGACATAAATAATAAATTTTTCACCTTTTAAGTGTATCCTGTAGCTTCCCCCATGGCCAACAGGAAGCAGCATTGAGGGCATGTGAGTGCAGCCCTTCCAGAGGGGCTGTAATGTGAGAGAACATCTGAAGGAGGTGAAGAGAGTACGAGATAATGATAATTTCTGGAAGTAAGTGGAAAGAAACTGTATTAATTGTAGCTGCTTCCTTAGTGCAGGGTTGTGTTAAGAGAAGACAGGAAGCAGTTCACCACCGGCTGGTGAGAAGAATGTGGGTTTGACTGGTAACATGGAAAATGTGGTGACATTAGAAACTGCCCAGGCTGTGCATCAAGATGATGCAGAATTTGTCATCCTGTAAATCATTTCTCATTGATTAGCTAAGCTGTTTGGATTGGCAGAGGGGATCTTCCCAGGGACGGGAAGCGTAGGACCGGGATTGCTCCCTCGTGGCAGGGCTGCTGAACTGGGCACTTCAGACAGTCCTGGTGCTGTCTGAACAGAAAGAATCCCCCCAACCAAGTCCTCATCAGCCCTGAAGTGCAACAGCCCAAACCAAACGGGCTCAACTACGGGTTGTAGGAACGGCCTGGCAGAGGAGCCAGGCCAGGGCGCCAAACGGGATGGATTCAGGAAGATAGTGATTACCCTTAATGGCATAAACACTTTGGGAGAGCCAGCACCAGCTGGACTGTAGCAAAGGTACGGCAGGAAGGCTCTGTTGGGAGGGAGGCAGGGGGCTGGGGGGATTAGAGGGGCGAGCTGTGGCTCTGAGGAAGGCCTGATGTCTCTTCCAGGCTGCGGGTGAACATTGCTCAGTGCACGGGTCTGAACGAGCTGCTCCAAGGAGTGTCTCTTACTGCCTGAAAGGCACAAAACCCCTGCTCTGGGCAGACACCTGAGGATCCGAGGCTTTCCCTGAGCTGTGCAAATGATTAGAGTGAAAACCTGACCTTCCACACAGCGCTCAGGCTCGAAAACGTCTGGGGGAGTTATGTCAGGATCGCTTGGCGGGCGGTCAGAGCTCTTCCTGCATGTTTTGTAACTACTCCGGAGCTGCAATGACCTGGAAAAGTAGTTACCTCTGGCACAACTGAAAATCTGTAGTAAAATGAAAAGGGTTTTCAAACCAGCTCTCTTTTCCAGCTCTCAGTAAATACAGAGAGTAAAGTCCTAACAGAGAGTGAACGTGAGGGGCTTTGCTCGATCCTGTTTGCTTACCTCTGTCCTAATGTTCAGGGGTTTATAATCAACAAAAAAAGTGGGATGCTTAGTTAAGCATTGCACGCAGTGGTGCATCCTAATGTACTGAGGATGTCAAGTATTTTTTGAGTAATCTGTTCTTCAACAGAAACTATCAATGTAGTTTTTACAAGGAAAAAATTTTGAAGAGCACAAGGGAACTTGAAAAAAAGAAACAGCATCCTATATGCCATGAGGGTACAGGATTCCTTGGCATTGTTCTGGACTCAACCAGCTTACTAATGCATTCAACAGGATCATGTGCTTGTAGGAATATAAAAAAAGGAGGTATTTTAATTAACAAATTCATAATATTTGATTTCTTGTACTGAAAGGAGAGAGTTGAAACCTGTAACAGGATGTGTTTGCTGCAAATAAACCTGAAGCTCTTGGTTTGTTTTTTTTAACGAGGATATGCATGACTGATTTTTTTTCTTTTTTCAAACTTTTTTACTTCCGTACCTTATCTAAAATTCTTCTCTTCAGTGGGCATAATTAAAGGTCAAATTTGCCCACTCAGCTGCAAGTTTTCACTGTGATATTTATTGGGTCCTGAGAGGAGTTCTGCAGACTTGTGTGACATCTTGCACAAAATCATAAGCTCACCTTCCAAGGAAAATAATTTTTAAATTATTTTTAAATATGCTGAGTTTTTTTAGTAGCGCTGAATAATTTTGTTTCAACTGTTGCAGTTATTTCTGTGTATAGTATAAGGATGTGAAAAGTCATTCATTCTTAATGTGTTTAAATATGCTCCATTTATGAACGTTGTGGATGTGAAAGATAAGCAGCCTCGAGCTTTCTCTGTAAGGTATAGGATAACACAAAGCTTCCAAGTTCTGCTGCCCTCAGGACACACATTGAAGCAGTTAAAGTAGTGAGATAAACGAAATACAATGAGATATTCATCTGCAGAATCTGAAGCTCAAGGACATAATAAGTTTTCATTTAAGTGTTTCTCATTTGCTGAGAATGAGCCAAATAAATTTTAATTCCACATTGTAGATGGTGACAGAAATTCAGGAACTTTCCCTAGGAGGAGAGTCTGGTTTGTTTCCCAGATACTTCTGATAATGTACTTATTACGTATGTTGGGATTCTAATCTGAACTAGCTGCTCACAGTTACTTCAAAAAACAAGAATTGTTTTTTTCAGATTTGTTATGTAAGAACTCTCTGGTTTGGTGTGCTGAAATAACATGTAGTTGGATAGTCATAGTCTGATATTCCTGAGTTGGAATAAAGAATTACTATAAAGAACTAAATAATTTTCCATTACTTTGCTTTATCTTTGTCCTCACCCACTGCATTTCTTCTTACAGGTGCTGGATTTGGGTTAGGAATTGTTTTCTCAGTCATCTTCTTCAAAAGTAAGTACATTGCAATAATCTTGGCTTCCCACTTTGCATCTGTTGTAGGTACAGTTAGAAGTCTTTGAGGCACATAAAAGTTAATCAGCTTGTTAGACCAAATCTTCCATTGTTTGGCCTGTCTTTTCCATTGAAATGGAGTTCCCAAAACTTCTGGCTGTTGTGTAACAAGGTTGTTATCCATGGCACCTCCCTGAGCTCCTCCTGTGCTCAGCTCAAATCCTGGAATGGCAGGAGACCCTGAGCCAAATCGCTGTCTAGACATCAGTTTATACCAGCCTCGCCAGGGCTTTAAAACTGATCTTAGTTCTTCAGCTGTGCTTTAAAACAGAACATTTTTCAGTAATACCTTGAATTCAGACATTGCTCTCTGTTAAATTCTAAACACGTGTTACTCTTCTTCTTCTGTAGTGGGCTGGTCTGGAGGATTTTAGAACTTGAAAATGCCTAGAATACATCTTCTAGTAATTTGTTCTTTCTTGGTGCTTATGGAACAATATATAACAAACAGCTTTCTTTGACTTCCCTTTTTCCTCTCTGCTTGCCTCTTCCACAGGAAAGACATGGCCTATTGCGTTTGGGTCAGGGATGGGGTTAGGAATGGCTTATTCCAATTGTCAACACGACTTCCAATCTCCATATCTTCTCCATGGTAAATTTGTAAAAGTAAGTATCAAGCTGTCATGGTTTGACACTGGCCCAATGCCAGGTACCCACAAAGCCTGGATTACCCTCCCCTGCCACAGCTGGGCAGAAGAGAGAAAAAAATTTTAACAAAGAGTTCATAAGTTGAGATAAGGACCAGGAGAAAAACACTTCAAGGGCAAAACAAGTTCAACTTAAAGTTTGCAAAATGAATTTATTACTAACTAAATTAGAGGAGGATAATGAGAAGTAAAAGAAAGCCTTGAAACCCCTTTTTCCCCCCAGCCCCTCCCTCTTTCCCACCGACAACGCTGGGGGACAGGAGGGTGGGGATCTCGCTCTGTTCATCACCCGAGGTTTTCTTCCCCTGCTCCAGGAGAGGAGTCCTTCCCCCGTGAGACCGTGGGGTCCCTCCCACGGGAGACAGTTCTCCGTGAACTTCTCCAGCGTGGGTCCACTCTCACGAGCAGCAGTGCTCCCAAAACTGCTGCAATGTGAATTCCCCCCGTGGGTAAACAGTCCCCCCAAAACTGCTGCAGCGTGGGTCACTCTTCCACGGGGTGCAGTCCTCCAAGGACAGGCTGCTCCAGCCTGGAAGCAGGGGCTCTCTGCACGGGGTCTTCCACTGGGACACAGCCTGCTCCAGCATGGGCACCTCCCCAGGGGCTGGGGGTGGATCTCTGCATCCCCCAGGGATCCCCAGGGGCTGGGGGTGGATCTCTGCATCCCCCATGGATCCCCAGGGGCTGGGGGTGGATCTCTGCATCCCTCTGGATCCCCAGGGGCTGGGGGTGGATCTCTGGATCCCCCGTGGATCCCCAGGGGCTGCAGGGCCACAGCTGCTTCACCATGGTCTTACCATGGCTGCAGAGGAATCTCGGCTCTGGTGCCTGGAGCACCTTCTCCTCCTCCACTGACCTTGTTGTCACCATGTTGTTTCCCTCACATGTTCTCACCTCCTCCTCTTCTCTGGCTAGAAGAAAAGCTGTGCACCTTTGTTTTAATTTTCTTCTTAAATCTGTTATCACAGAGGCATTTCCGTCATCTCTAATTGGCCCAGCCTTGGCCAGCAGCATACCCATCTTCAGAGTCATCAGGGAGTGACTCTGCTGGACATGGTGGAAGCTTCCAGCAGCTTCTCACAGAAGCCACCTCTGTGGCCCCCTCTGCTCCCAAAAAACAGGCTGTGCAAAACCAACAGAAAATGCTACCTACCATTGGTTGGTGACTGTTTATAACTCAGATTAGCCATTTACATGGATGTTCCTCTGCCTTTCCCAAAGGAGTGCTAGTAGGAAGAAACTTGTGTTGCCAAAGCTGGAATGTTCCCCTGTTCTTTAATATCTGCTGTGTTTAACAGTAAATTTACTAGACTAAATACATGGAATTAGTGTAACTGATCCTGCAGGTAGCTTTTCCCACAACCTGAAAACACAATAAAAATACATGTCAGAAAAGCAGAAAAACTAAACTAGCATTAAGGTTCTTCAGACTTTAAAAGAAATGAGCTGGGAAGAAACTGAAAGTCACATATTTCAGGCACGTCAGGTAGATCTGCCTGTGGAAGCAGATCTTTGATCTTCTGTTGGGTTTGGTTTTTTTTTTTTTTTCAATATGAAAACACTGATCACTTGTAAGTTTTATGGCTTGTTTGTCTGCATAGTAATATAGTAGTTAGTCTGGAAAAAAATGTATCCTGTAAGCAGTTTTGAAGAGGATCATTTCAATGAGTTCAGTATTAACACTGAAGTAAAATATTTTAAAAATATTTTTTGCTGAAGTAAAATTTTAAAGAATGGATTAATTAGCAGGAACCATTTGTGCAGTCACAAACTGACTGCAGTGCACCAGTCCACAAACTGACTCCATTAGTATTTTCTTAATTTCTTACTGTGTCAGAGTTGGGGCTGTTCTCATGGTATTTTATCACTGTGGCATCTGGAAACAAAAGGAATGTGAATGTGTGTTTTGGGTCCACAGAGCCATGGCCTGGTTAAATTGTTTCAGTGACACTGGTGGAGAGGCATCCACCACCACATATTTACAGTTACTTTGGCACTTCAGAAAGTACCGAGGTAAAATATTCTGCCAGGAGCTGCTGGTGCAGGACACAGAGTGCAGAAATCCCTCCTGTACCCTCCTCTGCCTGGTGCAGGAGGCCTGCAGGTGTTCCCAGGCTTTGCCTGGGCCTTGTAGAGATGCCAGTCGAGCCCAGTCCTCCTTCCATTTACTGGCAGATGAGCTTTTGCCAGCCTCTTGCAGCCCTACCAGACATGCCTGCTTACAAATATTCTCTCCAGCCGCCTGCTAAAGGGAAATGGTAACCAGATTCTCCAACAAATAAAATCTTTGGAGAGCAATATAGAGAAACTGATTTGGATGCAGCTGATCAGCATTGCCAGCTACTGCCCAGAATCAAAAGTCTGTGTGGCTCTTCTGGCCGGATTTGTTAACATTAAAATGTGTTAGTACTCCACACCATCCTGAGGTTGTTCCTCCCATTTATGTCTCCAAAAAAAAGCTGGAACGATATGTCTGTGGCTTCACGTGAGTGATAAATGCACTGGTCACATGTACTGAGAGAGCATTATTCATTCAAGGATGCTTGTTCCTAGGGATGTTGGGCAGCAGAAAACAGTGTCCAGTCACCCTAGAAAGGGATTTTATTTGGATTAAGGACTAATCTAGAGCAGGGTGGTCCTTGGAAGCATGAGGTAACTGGAAGGACACTTCAGATGCCTGCATGGCACAAGATAAATAGTTTCCAGTGCACTGTCTCCATGACTTTCTCTGGCACAAAGAGGCTGAGAGAGGAAAAATGCGGATGAAGCCATCTCATGGTTAATGTCATTAATTCCCTCCAAAATGTCATGTCATGGATAATGGCTCCAGGGTTATTACAAGAAAATTATTTCATTTCTCTTGGTTAGGAATATGGAAAATATTGTTGCATTATCACTCATTTGGTTTTTTCCCTAGAAAAATTTGTTATAACTAAACTTTGTAGGATTTCCTCTAGAAAACTGAGTTCTGTTCAAATGCTAACTTGTCAAAATGATAGAATCTGCAAAAAAAAATCTGTTTTATTAGAGGGAAATGTAACATGGATTAACTTGGTTGAAATTGTTTCTAGTTTTCTGAGCCTGTCAAGTTCACAGGACCACAGGAGAACTTGAGTCGGAAAGGACTTCAAGGAGGTCATGGAGGGTTAGCTGTGAGGTCAGACCAGGTTATTAAGGCCTTTACCCAGCTGGGATTGTTGATTCTTCAGGACCAAGTTCTTAATTCTGAGTCCTGAGTCAGAGTGAGAGAGGACAGAGGACCTTCAAGATACTGAATAATCAGGAGATGTCATAGTGACTTTGCAGCTGTTGTGGCTGTAACTTGGGTCATCACACTGCCTATCCTTTGGGTTAGAAATTCCATCATGGAACCCCAACACCAATGCAGGAGCCATTCAGCTAAACCAAAAGAATACTTAAAGTGCAGAAGAGTTCTAATTTGTGGTCAGAATATTCTGAGGGCTTTTTAAGTAATTTGATCGAGTGGTTTTCACTGTAACTTCAGTAGAATTTAAAATCAACATGTCACAATTATTTCAAGGCTTAAAATGCTATGGCTGTGAATTACACACCCTAGATTTCCTTGCAAAATGGAAGAGATCCTAGTTTTCAGGTTATTTAGTCTGTATTATCACCCAAATCTCACAATCCTGTACTTTGATAAGAATGTGAATTTATATTGATGTGCAAGAGCACAAGAAGGCAGCTGCAGCCTTTCCTCTTGCTCTTTGTGGCTTTGATTTCAGTCTGATTTCTCTTCAGCCTGTGAATAGTTAACTTGACCAATAATGTGGGGTTTTTGGAAGTACCCAGTTTATCAGAATGGAGGGTTATGCACACAAACATGGCATGGTTCTGGCATGAAAATAGCTGCTTAATTCCTCCATATACAACCTCTTGCTTTAGCAAAGGATGAAAATGTTCCCTTACCCTGTGGAAATGGTACAGAGCTCCGTGACTTGCTTTACATCCTGCAGCACCTTCCATGTAAGGAACCCAAATGGCTTTTTAATAATATAAGCCTTCTTGCTTTACAGGAACAGTGACTAATGGCTAAGACTATCCCAGTGGGAAGGAAGGAGAAATCAATGATTATTCCTCAGGAATACTGAAGTGCCCCTGGAATAAGCCAACATTCTTCAGTAACGATCACCAGTAACTCTTTATACTCCAACAAACTGTTTCTGTCTATGAAACAAAGTTCTGTTGCTTGTTTTGTATCGTGTCTGAAAAGTGCAAGGAAGAGCTCTTCTGGGAAATAAATAAAAGAAAAATGGCCTTCTCTGGTGTGTTGACTTTGTATGTGAGTGAGAGAGAGGGAGAATGGAAGGAGAGAACTTCATTTGGAGTAGCCAGCAGCTGGGACCACCTGGGCCACTGGGAGAGCTCCTTGGCAAAGCCAGCCGTCATCTGTTCCTCCCCACTCCTGAGAGCAACCCCCATCCACCATCCAGTTCAAAGAAGCATTCCCACCTCATAAATCACCCACTAGACCCCTGCTGCTTGTGCCGGTGTTTGGAGAGGAATATAAATACTCCTATGTCCTGTTTGTACAGTTGCCCTTTAAAATTGGAATTTTGTCCTCTCAGAAGAGGCAGAATCCAAACGGGTAAATCCAAACTGTGTGACGGATGCAGCAAGGCCCTGCTGTCTCTTGTAGCTTTGGGTCATGGAGTGACCCCTGTTTGAAACTTCCCAGGATAGTGGGTGAGTTAAACACATCCTCGTGCATCTGGCTCTCAGCTTACCCTGTAGGCTGATTGGTTTTGCACCCCTCTTCTGTGGGAGAGGTTTCAGTGTCTGGGAATGGGTCACTACTACTTAAAGCTCTTCATTGCCTTGGCAAGACACTGCTCAAGTGCTCCCTTCGTTATATCCACCCCAATCCTCGTGCTGCCTTGTTGGCACGTTGTCTGCTGCTCTTCCCCTGGCTCAGAAGCTTGTCTTCGCTGCTGCTTTAGTCAGCACAATTTTCTAGCTATGGAGATGGCTCTGGAGGATCTCTTGCCTTTGTCCCACACTTGTGTGTTGTCCGTGTAGCACAAGGAGTGAGTGCATGTCTCAAGAGGGAAAGGGAATGGCGTAGGTTGATGGAGAACTTCCCTTTACTGAGAGCCTGTCATGCTGATGGATGGAAAAGTGACACAGCAACTCCTCCTGTTTTGCACAGCAAATAGGAGAAAGGGAAACAAGTTGTGCGATACTTGTTTTTTAAACCATGCCAGGAAAGGAAGGGGGTGGACTGAGGGGTAAGCTGGAGTTCAGAGGCCTTGAGAAATTCCTTATCTTCCAGGCCTGAGGTGTTGGTGCTGCTGCAGGTCTGCAGTTCTCTCTGGAGGAACATGTTGAGCTATGCCCAGAGTCAACAGATGCTGAGGAGCTCGCCTGGAGCAAAGGACTTGTGAAATAAAATAGTTCCAGTGCCAGAGCAGCATTAAGACTGTCAGAGCATGATACCATCCAGGACCATTGCTCCAGCATGTCCTTGTTTTTCCACCTCCTCCCTTGCCGGACTGCATTAATCAGTCAGGTCAAAACAGCTTATTGAAAACAGGATATCTTTCTTTCTTCCCAATTTTGAATCATTTTATCCAGCCCCAATTTTTAATTTGAACGATGTACTTTGGAGCCATAGCTCCTCTGTGGTTTGGAAAGGGGGTTTATTGAGTTCTCCCTGTGTGTGCTGCAGTCTGGGAAGCCAGTGGATCTGCTGGAGAGAGGAGCACCAGCCTGGGCAGGAGCCAGGAGAACCAAAAGCGGTGGCAGCACCTCACATAGCGACTGTCAGCGTGCAGAGAAAGCTTCAGCTCTGCTGTGTCATTCAGGCTGATGATGAGTTCAATTTTTATTTAGTGTCCCTGGTAACCAGTCATCCTGCCCTTACATGCTCTGCTTCAGCTCAAATATGACTTCCTAGAGTTAATTCTTACCTTGGGCTGCTGTGGCCTGTGATCAAGTGATTCTTCTGGCCCTGGAACTAGGAGATACTGATTGTAGCTATCAATTCCCAGTGTGTCCTTTACTGCTAGAGTGAGAATAATCAGAACAAAGGTGTTCAAGTCAACATGGGTGAGTGTGGAAAAAATGCACAATTCTAAAAGTGGAATTTAAATTTGTCATTGCTCTTTAAATGAGGTAAAAGCTTAACCTTTTGGTTTTCTTCACAGCTGCCTTGCTTCTT
This sequence comes from Leptocoma aspasia, assembly GCA_013399835.1. NCBI lineage: Eukaryota > Metazoa > Chordata > Aves > Passeriformes > Nectariniidae > Leptocoma > Leptocoma aspasia. The sequence goes on from VXAX01000273.1 coordinate 222,683, forward strand.
GTTGTCTGTGTTGATGGATATATATATATATGTATATGCACACATAACTACCACGTGAAGGGTCTGTATTTGTTTTGCTCTATTTAATTAAAGATGTATTATCTCAAACCTATTTTTGAACCTGTCCATGTAAGCTGTGCAAAATATCTTCTTGTGAGGACAGGTCTCCTTTTTCCTTTTGTGGGATGGAGCCTGTACCCTTCCCAGCTGAGGCTGGAATAGGAATGGTTTCCTGACACTTGATTTCTAATTGCATAAATGGAAGGGGGAAAAGTGGAAATTCTAAGTACCAAAAGGCATGTTAAATTTAGTATAATACACTCATCTGGAAACTATCACATTTTTCCTTCTTTCTTAAGCCTGCTGAAATCATTGCTTCGTCTGTGGCGTGATTTGGATCGGGACCAAAAAGTGCAAACAAGATAGGGCTGAAAAAGGCAGGTGTCCCTACCCAAACTTAATGAGACCTTTTAGGAGAGAACTTGTATCCCTATTGTAATTGAAGTATACAGTGAGTAAGGAAACCATATCGCTACCCAGGAGAAAGGGGGGAAGAAAAAGAAGCTGTTTGCTGACTAGAACTGGTTTTGAACGTTTAACAACTCCCCAAGTGCTCGACTGACCACAAATCTGCCTCTTTAACAGCTTGATTGGATGTCTGCTGAGGCTTTGAGATGAGTAAACAAGTCACGGAAAAGCAGAGACAGCAGGGAAAAAAATATCAAGCTGCTTTTCTATTGTTTATCTGAGCTGTTCATGTTTGATCAAGATACCGTCATTGCTTTGTGTTCCAATCCTGCCTGGAGCCGTGGCCAAGAGCAGGACCTGGCTGTATGTGGTGCTGTACACACAAATAAAAACCAGCCTCTGCCCTGGAGAATTTACAAACTAAACAGATGGGCTGCAGGGAGGTAGGAGGGTTTGTAATTCCCATTTTAAAAATGGGAGAAGCTGTAGGCAAGGTCAGGGATAAGTCGTGCAGGGAATGTGGTGTGCAGCCAGGACTCTGACTGGAGTCCAGCAGCCCATCCTTCCCGACTGCTTTTTCACGTGGTGGTGGAGTCTCAGGGGAAGGCTGCCCTTCATAGGCTGGGAAACTTCAAAAGTGTTTGTGCCACCCTTTGCTATTTTCAAATTGCCCCAAATTCTTACAGGCAAATCCCCAAGAAGTTAGGAATGATGTTTTACTGTCCAGAGGCTGATATCTTATGGAATCACTGGTAGGTGTAAACCACTGTGATCCTCAATATTGACTTTGGTGATAATCTGAATCTGATAAGGAGAGAAAATACTGAAATGTATTCCCAGTTCTTTGTGCCTCATGGACAAGGACACTGCTGTGTTAGGCAGAACATAAACATAATACCAGGAGAAAGTAAATGCCTTAGTAAATCTACCTTAAATACGAATTTAAGTAACAGATCGAGAAAGAGGGAGCATCTAGGAGACAGCAGCATTCCAGTAGCATGGAATCATGGAATGGTTTGGGCTGGAAAAGACCTTAAAGCTCATCCAGTGCTGCCCCCTGCCATGGGCAGGAGCACCTTCCACTATCCCAGGTTGTTCCAAGCCCAGTCCAACCTGGCCCTGGACACTTCCAGGAATCCAGGGGCAGCCACAGCTTCTCTGGGCAGCCTGTGCCAGGGCCTCTCCACCCTCACAGGGAAGAATTTCGCCCAGTATCCAATTTAAACCTACTCTCTTCCAGTTTGAAGCCATTCCCCTTGTCCTGTCACTTCAGGCCCATGTCCAATGTCCCTCTCCAGTAGTGGAAACACAGCAGTGATGGTGTAACTCAACTCTTCCAGGGAGTTCACCTGAATAGTTCTCCAAAGGAGGAGGAATTGTTTTCCCAGCTGTTTTTCTTGGGTTCGGGTTCCCTCTTGAGTTTGGGAGCAATGCAAAAGAAATCACAAAGGTGCTGGTTTGCAAATGCAAATAGTGGGTGCACAAGCGGACTAAAGGTGACACGTCATCGTGGTAGTGATGTGCCACGAGGTACAGGTGATGCTGCAGCTGGAAGGGAGAGGCTTGTGGAGCTGGGGAACCCCTGATGTGTGAGTGGCCTGCTGGGAAAACCCCATTTTTCAGCAGGTTCTGAACCAGCAAGGCACTGCTGACCCTTCTTTCCGAGCCGGCAGGGTTTGGTACTTACCCCCATACCACACACACCCCACAGTAAAGAATAAACTTTCCCCTCACCTCTCACCCCACTCCTGCCTTTGGAAGTAGGACTGGTGCAAATTTTGGCATGCCAGCTCTGTAGGCAGCTGGATGCAATGTGCACTGTGTCTGTACTGCTCTGAGAGTCCAGCCTATAGCCCACCCACAGTGAAATGCTTAACTGAGATCGAAACTAAATGGGAACACAATTTATGGAAATTCAGCTGTGGATGGCCGTTCTCTCATGCCTTCTGGCTGTCAGCACTTTGCTGGAGGCTGCTGGAGCTGGATTTTCCTCATGGTGCTGGATACCCACCTCCTGGAGCTTATAAAGATGCTTAGAAAGGTGCTGGTGACTAGTAAATCACTCTTCATCTCTAGTCTTTATTGGTGGTGCTTGTAAAGCCTCCAGCTCTGTGTTAGGAGTGGATGCCCCTTCCTGGAAAAGGTCATGCTCTGATCAGTTCAAATTCAGTTCATAAATCATGCAAAGGAGTGTGTTTCTTTTTAGAGGTTTTAGAGGATATTCTTCCTCCCCCTCGGTGCTGCACTTGACGTTGTTAGCAGTGATAAACAGCTAAACCCAAACCCATTACTGCTCCCCAAGCCATGCATTCCCTGTGGATTTGGACTGAAGGACATGGAGCTGCTGGAGAGAGTCCAGAGGAGGCACCAGGATGATCAGAGGGAGAGAGCAGCTCTGCTGGGAGGAAAGGCTGGGAGAGCTGGGACTGTTCAGTCTGGAGAAGAGGAGGCTCCAGGGTGACCTAATTGTGGCCTTCCAGTGCCTGAAGGAGCCATCAGGAAAGATGGAGAGAGACTGTTTTCGAGGGCCTGGAGTGCCAGGACAAGAGAGCAGGGTTAGATGGGATATTGGGAAGGAATTCTATCCTGTGAGGGTGGTGAGGCAATGGCACAGATTGTATTTGTAATTTTAACTAATTATCTGGAAGTAAATCTAAAAGGCTGGCAGACAAATAACTGCTGTTCAGTGGGATGCTGTGTAAGTGAAAAAGAAAGTGGAGTGATGTAGATTTTGGCCCAGCCAAATGTGAAGTTCAGCATCCAGGTGCAACAAGCACTGATAATACCTGGAGATGGCAGAGACTTGGGGATTATGGAACCCTGGGAACTGAAGGGATTGCTGCTAACAGGGAGAGGCTCAGTGAGAAGCAAGGGCTGGAGGCCGAGGCCTGACCCGTGCAGATGAGCAGTGAGGCACTGAATTACAGACTGGGATGAGCTGGGAGAGCCATGGGAAAATTTTCCAACTCTTAACATCTTAAATGGAAGTTACTGAGCTGCACCTGGGAGTGACTGGGTGAAATCAAATGACTGTAACACACATGGATTCAGATCAGATGATCCAACTGTGTTTGTTGGCCGTAAATTCCCTGAAACTTGTAAGGCCACAAAGGTTGCCTGCAGAATTCCTGGTCTCTGTCCCGTGGCTTGATCTAGTCTGAACTGAAGTCAGAGTGTTTTTAACTCAAGGACCCTGCTCGTTGGACACTGCCTGAAGATGTCCCTGGTGTGGACCTCAGAGGGAAGACAACCTATTTCTGTGCTGTTCGTGCTGCTTTGTTCCTCAGCTCCTGCCTTTTGGACTGTTTTCCTTCGGTTTGTTTGAGGGAATGGCTGATGGTGTGCGCTTTCCTCGTTCCTTTTTCCAGGCACGGGGCCCATTTTTTGTTTAATTCTCTCTGAAGATGACATGGTGCCATAGATAATCTGTTGAGAGATGGGGTATTTCATATGTCAATAAATACATCTTTGGATGACAGATGGAAGCCTGGGGCTGGAGCTGCAGGAGGGTTAGTGGGATGGGAGTGGAGGTGCACTGGAATGGCTGCAGGAAAAGCCCACATCGTCCTGCTGCTTGCACCACAGGCAGGACAGGAAAAGTGAGTGCACTGGGTTCTTTTAAGGCCTGAGAAATAATTCCTTTAAATCTTTGGGAGCATCCTAGCAGGCAACATGCTTGTGGGAGGCTCTAGTTTACTATCTGCAAAGTCATGGATTTTATATCCATATTAGGTATAAATAGAGGTAGGCTGGCAGATAGAGGCAAGGTCACTGTGACTCCTCCAAGCACCGGATGAGCCTACGATTATTTCACTGTGGCTTCAGGTTTAACTCTTGTTGTGCACTGCAGCAGCCACTGCTGCCAAAGTTAAAACCTGAATGATGCAAAGTTGGTCTAACACAGATGTCTTAGCCTGTTCAGGAAATCTGTGATAAGCTGAGAGCTCATGGCCGCTTTCATTTTATTCCTCATCAGCGGCAGTAATAGTCTCAAAAATCCCAATCCTGCTCCAGGGTAGGAGGAGAGGGAGGCAACAAGCAGATTTCTCAGGGTCCCACATTTCTGATGTTAGGAATCAGACCCTTTAAATTATGAAAATCACATTATCACTTTAAGAATAGTATTTGCATTTGTATTTTGGAAGGTGGGGGGACTGTGATCTGAGGGCTTTAATCTGCTAACAAATGCATATATATACTTTTTTCTCAATCATCCTAATTCTAAACAACTCTGACACTTGCTGTAGCAGGGCTTTGAAAAACTGGCACTTTAAGGCCTTTGGTTTTGGGTGCTTTTCTTCAAGGCCAGAGAGTTTGTGCATGAGGCTCTTCCCATGCAAGAGCAGTGCAATATTGCTCTGTGAGTCACCCTGTTTCAGGCGGGTGCTCGTTTCCTTTCAGTAATGTGCAAAATGTTCCCTGCACACATGTGGATGTTCTAAGTTTGTCCTGCTGGTTGACAGTTTGGAGGAGCTTCGGTGCCAGAACTGTCTCTGAACACACACAAGCACCTATTGTGACGGGGCCTGAGCTTGGCTGGGGCCTTCAGGCAGTGCTGCAAGAAAAATAATTAATTTAGTAAGAGGTTCTGAGTGATTGCAGCAGGGGGAAGTTGTGCAGCAGAGAATAAGATGGTTATCAGAGGGGATTTAACTGGTTGTAATGGAGTTGGAGGAAACTGGTTATTTTTGAAGTAGAAAGAAAAAAAAGCTGTTTGAACTCGTAGGGATGAGGGCACCTGCAAATGAAGCCCAACAGCTTATTCCCAGCCCTCTGTGCTCAGAACTGCCCCTGCAGACATGAACTGAATGTGAGAAGGATTTTGCATGACCTGAATTGCTGGGGAAGCGAGGGAGGGAGGGATGGAGGGGCCTGGAGAGCCTGAGAGCAGGGAGTGCTTGGGCAAGGTGGAAAATGGAGTGATTAAACACACTTGGACTTCCTCAGGGATGGGAGGGGAACGTTTTTACTGCTGCCCCAGGGCCCCAAAATGCACTGGCACGGCACTACAGAGAAACCACTAATCCCAGTGACCAAGGGGAGGGAACGGGACTTTCTCGCAGCCCCCTGTGGAAGGCAAGGCTGATGGGATTAGAGGAAACAGCTGGCTCGAGTCGTGCCCTGCAGGAGCTCGCATTCCCGGGCCGGGCAGGAGAGGAGCACCCCGCTGCCGAGTCGCATTCCAGGCCATTTGCTGAGCCCAGATGTTTTCTAATGGGCTCTACGAGAAATCCTTTTCCTTCACTCCTGAGCAGTCCCTGCCAGCCAGGTCTGTCCCCAGATCTTGCCTTTGCAGTCCAAGCCAGCCAGCCAGATTCCCACCAGGACTCGTGCCTTTCCTCTTTGCCTGCACAGAGGGATTCAGCACAGAGCTCAGATCTGGTGTCCTAAACTGGCCTGATGGAGGTTACTGCTCCAAATTCCTCCCATGGCTGAACCTTCCCTCCAGCCTCTCCTGGCCTCCCTGCATGTTGTGAAGCTCAGTGAGTGCTCCGGGGGGATTGAGCCGTGCTCTGAAGGAGCGGTGAGGGGCTGTTGTACCCATGTGCTTTGGGGGAAGCTCAGGAAACAAGAGTGGTGCTTGTAAGGTTGGATTCACCCTTGCCCTGGATGCTGGCGCTGCACAGATGTGAGAGTTTGTGCTAGCAGCAGTGAGAGGATGTGGTCCTCACACCCTTCCTGCCACCACTGTCCCCTCCTTCCACCTACTTGAGGTGGAGATGGGAAACCATCCCTCAGCTTTTTTAGTTGTTAAATCCTTGTCTCTCTCTTCTGGCACGAGTGCTGCTCCAGTCACTCAGGGTGTGTGTGCCCTTACACACAGCAGTTTGGGGTCCTGGTATCTTGGAGATTCTTCAGGCTTATTTAGGAACCAAAAAGTTGGAGTTTAACCCCAGCAGGTGATGGTCTGGTGAGAGAATCATAGAATGGAATCACAGAATGGTTTGGGTTGGCACAGACCTTAAAGATCATCTTGTTCCAGCCCTTGCCAAGGGCAGGGATGCCACTCACACTAAATCAGGTTGCTCCAAGCCCCGTCCAACCTGGCTGTGATCAACTTTGATCCAACCTCCCTCAGAAGGGAGCTGATAAAGAGCTGTCTTTATTTCAGGGACCAGCAGTGCAATTCTGCACCCATTTGCAGATCAGATGAAGAGGCGAAAGGAGCTGGTTTGATGTGGGCAGGGTGGTCCATGGCAGACCCAGACATCAGGCCCCCAAGTCCCTCATGGGTCATGCAAGGGGCTTTATCCCCTGAGAGCTCTTCCTTGGACCCTGTGTCATTTATCTCAGGGACAGTGAAAAAAAAACACCCATGGGGGAAGAGATGGAATTCAGGCCCAGCTCTGGGATGTGTGCAGGGCCATTCTCCCCACACTGCTCCCTGCAGCCCTTCATGGACAAATACACTCTCTCCCCACTCATTTCCCACCCACCTTTCCCTCCATGTGTTTTCTAGTATCCCACTGTGGGCAGGCAGGGAGCCTTAGACTCTGCACTGACACAAATAAAAGAAATAGTTTTATTTTTAACATACAAATACACCCTTTTAATTCTCACACCCACAGTGCCAGGTCCTGTCCTGACAAGCGGGGAGCCCCTGGCACTGTGGGCGTTTGTCAGCAGCCCAAAACAGCAACAGTGGCTGAGGGGGGGACGTCCTGGCTTTCTGCTGTGTCCCAGTGCACAAAGCCTCAGTGATCCAGCAACAGGGCAAGGGCTGAGGGGGAAGGCATGGGTGGGGGACGTGAATGTTTTGGGCAAGGCTGTGTGTACCCGGTGGAAAATCAGGAGGGAAGGAACGGGCTGTTGTCGAGGTGAGAGTGGGGAGCTGTGTCGCACTCCATGTCACACCATGCCGTGGGAAAACATCACTGTGCTTTGGCATGGCTGTTCAGGGGCAGGCAGCAAACTCCCCCAAGCCTGTGGGGAGTGGGAGCTGGTAAACAACGGGGTGATGTGTGGAGCAGGAGCCTAAAGCTGTGCTGAAGCAGAGCCCCTGGCTAGGGAAGAGGGGCTGGCCGGTGCGCTCGGCTCCTTCCCGGCCAGCGCTGCCTCCCTGCTCTCCCTCCCTGCAGAGCAGCTGCCTCTGCTCTCTGCCTGAGCCTCTCCAAATGACATCTGCAGGCACCAGGTCATCACTCCTTGTTCTGGCTGTGATATCACATTGCCAAGGAGAAGGGAAAAAGTCTTGGCCCAGGGCTTTGACAGCCTTTCAGCAGCTTCTTTCATCCCCCAGCCAAGCCGCTCTGTCCTACAGCACCTCTGCTTGTTCCTCCTGACACCAGAAAACCTGAACCCTGCTCCTCCTGCCTCCCCACCCCCAGATCCACAGATTGCTGTTTCTCTTTCATGCTGTTTACAGAACTGGAACAGGGATGAATAGTAGGAAGCAGTGAATGAACTGCATGCTGGCTTACAGCTCCTTGCAGAGCAATCACACCCCAGTGCTGGAGCATCCCACAAATCCCATCCAAATACTGAACCATGGACCTCAAACACTCGGCTGAATTTCACCGTAATCCCCATGGTCTGTTGCTGTGTAGCTGGTTGTATCTACATCTTATTTTTCCTTGTGAGAACTTGCCTCAAAATCTCAGCTGTCTCTCATTTCACTCGGATTATTCAGAATAAAGTAGCCTCCTGGGCAGGCGTTTACTGCTGGTCATACTGGCCATGGGGAGCAGGTAGAGCATTGGTCAAAGGCCTGGGTTCAGCAGTGGGTGAAAAGTTGGGAAACCAGATTTTTGGCTCCTGTTGGGGTGTGTGATCATGGCTAGAGGCTGTTCCTCTTGTTGGCCCTTTTGGAGTTGAGCAGTGCAGTACAGTTCGGGGCTGGGTAGGTTGCATTTAGCAGGATAAGAAAGTGATGCTGGAAGCAGCTTTTTGCCACCCTGTTTACGAATCCTATTATCCTGGAGCTGGAAGGAACTGGGCAGCAAGATATCATTCCCTCACTGGCAGGCTGCAGCCTCCTCCAGCAAACACCCAGCCCCAAAGCCTCTCCCCACAGCTGCTGCCAGAGCACTACCAGCACTTCTCCCAGCACAGCTGCTGCTTCTTGCCATCTCCCCTTCCTGCTTCTCTGATCTCTATGCAAATCCTCACACCAACAGCAGCCAGCAAAACCCAGCCAAGCCTGGCAGGTATCTTTTGATTTGGGTAGTGTTTAACGTAGGGGCCTCTTTAGATTAATTGCGCCTTAACAGAAACAGAGCCCTTCAGTCTCCAGCAATTACCCTATCTGAAAGATAGCCGTGAATAGGGCTTCACTGGGGTGAGGTTTGACTGTTAGTTTTTTAATGGGAAAGGGAAAGAGGGAAAGAAAAAAGAAAGAGAAAAGGAAGGGAAAAGAAAGGAAAAGCAAAAGAGAAAACTGTCATCTCTAGTGCTGGAGAAATTTCCCAAAGTCTTTTCTGCAGCCAGGACTCTGCCCCACGGACTCTCTATCACGAATTATGTTTAAATAAGAGTTGTTGGCGTTCACTGAGCCCAATCCAGATTGTTTATGCCAATGCAGGAGCAAGTGCTGGGACATTCCCTCAGGCTCTCCTGGCCGACACAGCCCCCTCGTTTTGTGCCCGGGAGTTTCCCGGGATCTCCCCGTTAGCTCGAACACTTGCCGGGCGTTCCACGGCCCAGGTGGGTGGGTGAGCTCCATGCCCGGGTTGCTGGGGCTCCGGCTCTCACCTCCGAGCCGGGCGGCCGCGGGGGCTGCGCGGGGCTCTCGGTGCGCCCGGAGCCCGGCGGGGCGGGCGNCGGACCCCATGGGATGCGCCCGCCGTCGCCTGGCTGGTGAGTAGTCCTTGGCTTTGTGTGCCCTCCGCCCCCGCCCCGAACCTGCTGCTTTTTCCCCGCACCCGATTTTCCGTCTCTTTTCCTCTCGCTTCTCTTCTCCCCCCCCGCCGGTGACGGATGGCCGGGAGGATGAGGATGTTGCCACGGGCAGAAATCGCTTGCAGATGAGGCGGACTTGGGGGGATCTGCTCCGCAATCGTTAAACTATTTCCACCGCCGCTTTAGCTCAAGTAGAATAAAAGCCTGGGAGCCGGGGAGCCGCGCTGTGTCGGTCGCACATCTGTGGTACAGAGTCCTTCCCTCCTTCCCATCCCTGTCGGGCTTTGAAACAAAAGTGCCGAGGGAAGAACGGGAACGCTCAGTATCGATTAACCACACCACCAGCGGACGCAGGGTAGTTCAACAATCATAAAAGAAAGAAGTTTTCCCTATGGCAAGGCAGTAAACTTTTGTTCCTTCAGAAGTTCATCCCGGGGATTAATTTACATCCTTGTTTCATGGAAATACTTTAGGCACTTACTATAAAGCTTATATCCAATATATCCCTACCTGTTTTTTAAACCCCAACGTAGCATTTCAATTTGTCTCAGTATTTCCAGCAATTTTTATTTGTTCTGTACAATAGTCTCTGCATTTTAAGATCAGTGGGGATTTCTCTTTTTCTCTGGTAGGTGTTTTGGGAACAGAGCATGCTTTAGCTCGCTTTCGGGCTGCATTAAAGTTGATCTGGACAATCCCTTATTGCCTACTAACATTTCCCTTGTGAGGGCACCAGCAAGTTCTGCTCCACAACCAGCAAGTTCTGCTCCACAACCAAACCTTTGCATATAGGAATAACCCCATCAAATTAAAAACTCAGCCTGTGTGAAATATTTGTGGATTTAGGACACGGTAGCTTTTCCATGCAGGCTTTTTTGGGAAAAATCTGCACCCTGCTGAAACAAGTGGGAAAGATCCTAGCGACATGGAGAGACCCAGATTTTCCCTTGTATTTTTAGCCCAAGAACTCAATGCCTTGTTTGCAATGTCCAACCAGCCAAAAATCAGCCGCATACACTGGGCACTTCTGCCTTTTGAAGGCAGTCTCCCATCTCGTAAAAGGCTGCTCGCCTCAAATTTGCAAACCGCAGGATGGGAAATGGAATTTGTCTTCAGTATAAAAATCCCAAGTGTTTGCAAACAGCCCTGAGAAGAATCTGGGCTCTTGGCGTGACCTCTCTGTGCTGAATTCCAGCTTGGGGAGTTTGCGGTCTCACAAAAAGGGCAAACGAGCAAAGTCTTCTCAAGTGCCCGGTCGTCCTTCCGGAACAAGGAAAACAGTCGAGCTGGAGGGAATTTTGGGTGCTCTTGAGGTGCAGGATCAGGCCCTGAGCCAAAGTGCTTTTCAAGGAGCCTTGAAGACCTGCCCATGTTGGAGTAACTTTGCTTGCGGCGTGTGTTGGCATTGCTGAGGGCGGATTGAGCTGGTGCAGCCATGGGAAACCTGCCCAAGGAGCAGAGGAAACTCCTGGGCAGTTATTCCTGCCCAAAATCCATGCTGTTCCCATTAAAGCTTTAGCAGTTCCTTTGCCAGATCCCACATCTGACCATGGGGCAGGCAGAGCCAGGTTCTTGCTCTGTCCTTGGGCCTTGCTCCTGCTCTCTTTGTTTTGAAGCCTGCTGGAAAAAAACACCCTCCTCTGTGGTTGCACGGGCTTGGAGATCCCCTGTGACAAAGCAAGGAGCAGAGTAACAGGGGTCCAGCATGACTGAGGGCAAAGAAACTTCACACCCGCTCAAATCAGACTCTTAAAAACCTCAACAGCTGATAAAATTGTCCTTCTGGGGGAGTTGCAGAGTGAGAGTGAGGGGTGCTCTGTCCTCTGTTAGCCCTGGCAGGGCTGTGCTTGCTGTTCTCCAGACCTTTGTTTCTCGTGCAGTGCTGCTTAGGGAGGGAGGGCCGTGGGGCCATGGGGGCCAGGGCTTTCCTGGACATAAATTAGCACCGAGGGTGGGAACGGAACAGCCTAGCACCCATCCCAGCCGTTGTGGAGCTGGGCTGGGCTGCTGCCCCATTCCAGCCAGGATCACAGCCCTACGGAGCTGGGCTTTGGAAATGGCGTCAGGATGGAGCCCTTGCTCGGGTCACTCTTAGATGTGGTTTAAGCCTCCTTCTCTGACACAGAGCTCAGGCAACTTGTCCAGAGGGAGGAAGGGAGTGCTGTTCAGGTCATAGTGTGATTTCTTTGTGGGCCCAAACCCGCAATTTTAGAAGAAACTGTCCAAATGTCAAGTGTGAGGTCAGCCCTGGTAGCGACTGAAAATACCAGTTGGGCCGTGAGCTGCTATATTACCTCCAAACCCCTCTGGCCTTGCACTTCCATGTGTTTTTCTGCTTCAGTCGGTGCCATGGGTAAATAACACAGACGTTGGGTTTGTGCCTTAAGAACTGAGGAGGCTTATGTGGTGTAAAGCAGAGACTAAAAGAGGGCAAAACCACATCAGGTCAGTGAATTTCTGCTGCTGTGACCAAGATATGGCCTGAATGGGTATGAAGGGAGAGGGAGACAGCAGGGAGGATCCTGAAAGATCCACAGCTCCATCCACAAGCTCTTTTCTCCTTTCCTCTTTCCCCTTCTTGCTCCAGCAGCTGGGAACCTGATCCTGCAGGGGCAACCCTGCTGTGTTGGGTTTTTATGCAAGTTTGGTAATGAATGACCGAGCCAGGCGAAAGCCAGCGTGGTTGGCATCCGAGACAGCTCCCCTCGCTGCCTGCAGGAATTAAAAAAATCATCATCCTGGTGGCCACTCTGCACTGGAACTGGTTTTATCTGGTTCCAGTTAGGCTTGTTTTGAGTAAGACGAGCGGTGCCAGATTCTGATCTCATTTGCACCAGTGGAGTCATTTGGAGGAGCCGGTCCCAGTTTACCTCACTCTAAGTGAAAGCAGAACGGGGCCTGCCGGGAGCAGCTCTCCCGGGGCAGCGCCCGGTGCCCGAGCCGGGGAGCAGGCAGCGGCCCCCGGACCCTGCCCGCAGGCTGCGGGGGTTCCACAGCTGTGCTCCCACGAGGGGGGAGAGGCTCCGGCCGCCCGGGGAACCCGAGTGACCGAGCTCCAGCAGGAGCCAGGCGCGCCGGGGAGGTGCCGTGGGCGAGGGGTGATGCTCAGGGTCCCGATCGCGGGGCTGTGCTGGAGGAGGAGATTCTCCCTTTCCATCCGGGTGGGAAACCGCTGCTCGCAGGGCTCGGGGGCAGCCTTGGAGAGAGCAGCGAAATCCCTGTTGTCCATGGGATTTTCAAAGGAGTTGTTGGACACCTACCACCCTCCTGCACGTCCAGGTGCCCTCGGCCCCAGGCTGGCTCTCTCTCTCTTGCTCTGTGCGGGAACCACCAGCTCCAGGGAAAAGCGGGAGCAGCCGGGCCCCGCTCACGTCCGGGCATGCGAGCGAGGCCTCGGGCTGGAACGCTGCTCCCAGCTGTGCTGGGAAGCGCCTGGTGCTCAGATCAGCTGCACCGGCTCCGACCCAGCGCTGGGACCGCTCAGCCACAGCTCCAGAGCGCTCCTGGCCCTGCGGGGCTCGGGCACAGCCTGGACCCGAGTGAGCTGAGGCTCCCCAGCAGCTGCTCCCAGAACCGCCGCTGCTGGAGGCTGCTCCAGGCTTGTTTTCCAGCTCCTTATAAAGCTGATCTGGTCCCAGGCTTGTTTTCCAGCTCCTTATAAAGCTGATCTGGTCCCAGGCTTGTTTTCCAGCTCCCTATAAAGCTGATCTGGTCCCAGGTTTGTTTTCCAGCTCCCCATAAAGCTGATCTGGTCCCAGGTTTGTTTTCCAGCTCCTTATAAAGCTGATCTGGTCCCAGGTTTGTTTTCCAGCTCCCCACACAGCTGATCCTTGCTCCCATCTCACTCCTCCAGCTGCTCTTGGGGGCTGCAGAGCCCCACATGCTTCGAGAAGAGGGGGAATGGAGGTGTGGGGCCAGGATATGTTCCTGAGCTTTAGGCTGATGCATTTTCCTGGCTGTGATTTTTCTTAATGCTGAAGAAATTGAAATAAATTACCAGAAACTGTTTATATGACTCTTGCCTCTTCTACAGGCCATTAGTGTGTCACTTTTCCAGCAGAGCTCCTTCAGGACCCCATCCTAAGCCTAAGTCCAGAGGGAGCTTTCCAATGACTTTTGTAGGTAAAGCATCTTGGATTTTTTTTTTCCAGCTGCAAAAAATGAGTTTCCCAAATGTTCAGTGCATGGTTGACAAGCCAGATTAAAACTCCCAATGTACCAACACCTTTTGACATTCTGGCCAATATGAGGAGGGCAGAGGGCTTTAAAAATACTGCACTGCTTTTTTTTTTTTTATTTCTGCTTTATTTCTGCGAGTTGCCCAACCATGCTTGAGTGGAAATTAATATGTTACAAAAAGGGAAGCTCTAACATCTGCTTCTGAAAGGAGCAGACACAGCCAGGTCCACAGTGAGAAATGACACAGCTTTTGCTCCACTATCAAAAAGTTCTTAGGATGGATTCTTGTGGTTGTTAAATATCAAATGTCTTCCTGTGGTAGTTCCCTGTTTATTTTTTTGTAATTTCTCCCCAGATTTTGCAGCTCAGTGAAGCAAAACTGGAGCTCTGAGCTCAGGAAAGATTTCTCTGCTCAGTTAAGCACTCTTGTATCTTCCTGTCCTGAAGAACTACCTCCAGACATTCTCTGTGCAGAGTTCTCTTCCATCTCCCCTGCCCATATCGTGCCTCAACCAGATGGTTTTGGGCTGTTACAGTCACTACAGTAAGGGTCCCCAAAGTTGTTAAGTTTTAGCTAAATGCAAATTTCAAAAAGGGGGAAGTATTTAAGAAGAACAGGTATTAAATAACATCTGTTGTTTTGATAGATGTTTCTCAATATACAGTGACTTTTCAATTTTTTTGCAGTTGAGATTTAAGCTTTTCCTCTTAATAATGCTGGCTTATAAGTTGTTTTGTTCCATGTAAGCAAATATTATTTGAGTTGAGTTTCCTGAGACCCAGTCCCCAGTGGTGTTCAGAAGTTAGACCTAATCCTGTGCCTGAGGAGAGCCCTGCTCTGGATCTTTCTAGGCTGTTTCTTTCCAGTTGCTAACCAAGCAGAGACTTTACTCTGGCTTTGCGTCGTTTTGGGTGCCTAAATAATAATTTTCCTTTTAGCATTTCCTGCAGTAAGATGTCTCCTGGCCACCTGCACACACAGGAGTGATCCCCCACGAGTCCTTGCAGAGCTCCCTCCCCCTGCCCTGCAGCGCTGTGTCCTGGTGTGACTCCCCCACACGCTGTCCCCACCTGGCTCCCCCCTGCCCTGTGCCTTCCCCCAGCATTTTCCACTGAGGAATGTGGGGCAAGGGCTGCTGGCAGCCAGCCCTCCCTCCTGCCTGGGCAGCCGCTTCTCTCCGAGGGAGTCGCTCTCCTGTGCTTTCCACACTCCCTGCTGCACCCCTCAGCTCACTTGGTGCTGCCCTGTCCCTGCTCTTGCATCCAGGGAAACTGAGGCACAGAGCATCTTTGGGCCCTCCTCTGCTCCGTGTGGCAGCTCTTGTCAGCAAACAGCACAAATAACCAGTGGCACACCAAGTGCTGTGACACCAGCCTGGGGTGGCTCCTGGCATCTCGGCCCAGGGAGGGCAGAGCCCGGCTGGGTGGGAGCTGGCTTCATCAGGAAGGACAGCCCTGTGTCCAGGGAGGCAGGACGGGGTGGCATCCCAGCTCTGACCCAGACCAAGAGCCGAAACCTTCACCTTGTCCCTCTCTGCTGAGAGCTTGTGTCAGGCACTGAGGCACAGCGTGGAGTGGGCCCTGTTTCTGTGCTGTGTTCACAGGCTGCGAGCCCTGGCCAAGTGGTGTTTGTAAAGCTTTGGGGGTTCCTGTCTCTCAGAGCCTGCGGTGCCTCGTGTGTGGCCCTGAGCACAATCTACCTGTGTTTGTGGTTCTCTGTATTTGGCAGAATTGCAAGATCCTGGATAAGAAAAATACCTATAAACACATTAAGCAACTCATGAAACGTTCCCCGTGTCCACCTGCAAGCTTGTCTTGTGTTATGGTGTAAACTTCCCACTGGAAAAAGAGGGTAAAGCTGATTAGATCTGTTTTATTTTCCTCCAGAAGTGTTTGGTTTCCAAATGTCTGGGAACAGCTGTGGGCTGGATGGTGGGAACGTGGCCTCCGAGGTAATTCCAGTGATTGTCCTCTGGCCGATGTAACGATGGAGATTTTCCCAGCTGCTCCCAGGCATTGGTGTTATCCTGCTGGATGGACTCCTGCGAGTACTGGGATTGCTGGGATGGGAGGAAGGAGCTCTTCTAGGTGACACAAAACATCTGAGGTGGTACCAGAAGGTCTCCACAGCGGGAAGCTGAGCTGCCGGCAGAACTCCCGGTCTCCCAAGGGGGCCGGGGTGGTACCCTGAGACCCACCTGCCCCTCAGCTCCCCGGGCACGGGCTGGAAAAGGGCTCCGGAGCCACTCACCGCCAGGCTGCAGCTGTGCCTGCGCTGAGAAGTTGTTTGTGTCGGGAGCTGGGATGTGCCAGGTTCGGGGGCTGAGTCATTCATTTCCCAAATGCTGCCGGAGGGATGGCGAGGAAGCTGCCATGCGGCTCCCTGCAGAGGGAGCGGGGGGGAGACCCTCACGGGCCGGTGGCTCTGCCGGAACTGAGCTGAACTTTCTGCTTGAAAAGCTTTGACTAGCGGGAAAAAAATGTGCCTCGGTTCGGGGAAGAGAAAGAAGCCCCTGTGTGCCGGGAAGTGGCTGCTCCCGCCGGGTCAGCCGGGGAACACGCTTGTTCCTTTCGGGCTACAACGTGTAATTTAGCTTGTCACGGAGGAATGTGCTCAATGCCTTCATTTAATCGGGAGTTTGCAAACCTGCTCGGGTGCCTCGTCTTCCTTTTTCCCTTCCCTTCCCAGCCGGGGGGGAGAAGGAACACGGTGCTTTTGTCTCCATCCCTGTGGCTGCTGTCAGATGAATGGTGTTGGTGGCAGCTCTGTTCGCATGACTGGTTTGAGCTACGGACGCGCTGCTCCCAGCCCCGGCTCCCTCCCAAACTCAGCTGCATCAGATGTTTTCCTAGGCACTGGCATAAACCTTGTTACTTACTAGAAAAGTAGCCCCGCGGGTTCCAGGACATTCCTGGGAGAAGGAAAACACCATGTGTTGTGGATGTGGTGTGTTCAAGGCTGCAGGGCAGTGGGGGACAGCAGTGCTGGCCACCAGGGTGCCCTGAGGAATGGGGGACACTTGGAACTGCTCCAGCTCCAAAGGGGTGCCAGCTTCCCCTTCTGGAGGGTACCCAATTCCCCACTCTTCCACCACCCCCCGCAAAGGGGACCGGCGTCCTGGCTACAAACACACCCCTGCTCAGGAAAGGAGAAGGCTTTGTCTAAGTGCTTTCCTGAATCCAGGCCAGGTCCTGTGCTTTAGCAGAGCACAGCCTCACTCATCTTCCTCACGGGAGCCCAGATGCTGGGAGAGGGAGAGGATCCCTCGTGCCTCTGGCAATAGGACTGCTCTGAGCAGCAGAAACATCTCCATGGAACACCTCCCTCCAGGAACACAGATCCCAGGACACAGGACTTGTCAGCACAGACAGGAATGTTTGCCTCTTTGCAGCTCGGTAGAGATGCACAGAAATCTGGAAAAAACCCACCTTTCTTAGGAAAGAAGGAAATTGCTCCCTAATTGGGCATGTGGAAGTGAACTTGTGCGCTGACTCCAGAGGAATTTGGGCTGTTCCCCGGGGGTTGTGATTACTCTTTAGGTCACATCCCAGCTCTGATCTCGGACTTGCCTTTGGGAGCAGGATTCCTCAGCACAGAGCTGCTGGCATTTGAGGAATGAGTGATGCTTGTTTTGGAAAGCAAACCAAGTGTGTGTGAGTCTGTGTGTACAACTTAGCCATGTTCTTCCTTCAGAAATTGCAGAATTACCCCAATGAAATGGAAACAAAACCTCAGGCACAAGAGTCCTCTTCAGGACAGAAGTATTTAACCCCACAACTCTCATTAGTGGCAGTGCAAGCTCAGGAGTTAAAACCCTCTGCTTATCTCCAGC
The DNA here is from genome assembly GCA_013399835.1 of Leptocoma aspasia. Classification (NCBI taxonomy): domain Eukaryota; kingdom Metazoa; phylum Chordata; class Aves; order Passeriformes; family Nectariniidae; genus Leptocoma; species Leptocoma aspasia. The sequence continues at coordinate 240,001 of VXAX01000273.1, forward strand.
CAACACCTGCAAAATCTTCTTTGTGCAGGTATTCCCACCAGGGACCCATGGGATTCACATCCCACAAGTGCTGGGAGGATTACAAAGCCAGGGCTTTGCAGGTGTTGCTGCATTATATTACTGTGGGTCTTGTATCACCAGAAAATGAGGAAATTTAGCAGAGACCCCACAAGATTCCTCCAGAGATCCCGTGAATGAGGATGCTCTTTTCTGTGTGCCATGGGACAGAAGACAGGGAAGAATCTTCCTCGTCTGTCTCTTGATTCAGATCCAGGAGGTTGAGCTCAGTGGAAGGATTACAGGGCAAAATCCCATAACAACCTTAAAATCCCTGAGTGCTAAGGAGGGCATCTCAATCATTTAGATAAGTCTGATGGTCCTGCAGCCCATGCGGTGTGGATGAGGACTCTGGAGGAACATGGCATTTTTCCTCTCCTTCCCAGCAAGGGAAGTTAGAGGGCTGGGCCCAGGAGCCATGGGAATCAACAGGAGTCTTTCCAGTGTGGGCTGTGGACTGTCATCTGGATAAATAAATAGAAGGAAATAACAAATAACATGGTTCTAACAAGTATTTTAGGAAGTACAAATGCCTTTCACCATGACTCCATCCAAACCCCACACAGGAAAAAATTTCCATGTTTCTGTGCTGCTTTTCCATCTACCTTTCCCCAGCAACTTGGGAGTGTTAATTCAGGCACCTTGGCTGGAGAGCAGAGCAAGGAAAGCCCGTGGGGATTTCTCGGGGGGTGGGGAGTGACCTCCAAGCCGACCACCTTTGTGAGTGAGGTTTGTCCTTGTGACAAGGGCCCCCCTTGTCCGCAGCCCCAGTTCCTGTCCTCGGAACAACCCTTCGCAGGGTTTGAGTGGCTCTGTACAAATGCACGTTGTATTGTTCTTTTCTGCGGCTGAAGTTCCCGTGCCCTGCGTGCTGCTGCCTTGCAGCGACACCTGCTGCGCGCTCCCAGGAGGAGAGGGGTCCCCGGCAAGGCTGGCAGCAAGGCCAGCTTTGGCTTTCAACCTGGAACAAAAGGAAGCAGGAAAGCTTGTTCCTTCCTCAAAATAAAACATTTTTGTGGTGTGAGACTTCTCCAGCCTGGCTCGATTTGTGGCGGTGATACTTTTGGTTTGCAAACTTCTCCCAGCCCAGCTTTGGGTGGGAAATGGGGAAAAGCCTGCTGTTGTTCCAGGCATGGAGTGTGGGAGAGGCAACACAGGTATCTGACTGGCCCAGAGCCCGTTTGGAAGAGGAAAGAGGCAGAGCAGCACATGCCACTGCACGGGCAGCGTTCTGGGATCTGTCCTGGCCTCGGCAGTGGCTGTGGAGGGGATCTGGGGGTGGACCTGTGCTTGTAACAACCAAGTGGGCTGCTTTGCCAGTTTTCTTTGCTGCTAACGTTTTGCTCTCTGTGTCCAGGTGTAGGATTTTGGCAGAGCTGGCCATGATGATATGGTTCGTGGTGGGGGCCTTGTTCCCAGCGCTGCTCCTGGCTGCTCCACCCCCCATAAACAAGCTCGCCCTCTTCCCGGACAAGAGTGCCTGGTGTGAGGCCAAGAACATCACTCAGATCGTGGGGCACAGCGGCTGTGAGTCCAAATCCATCCAGAACAGGTACAGGTCTACCCTCAGCCCAGGGCTAGAGGCAACTGGTGCCACTGGAGTGGCTCTGGGGACTGTCGCTCGCACAAGAAGCCAGGCACAGTGTCCTGCCTCTGTCTCAGGGAAAGGGCAAATCTCTGCCTTTGCTGGGAAGAGCGGCACCTCCCCTGAGCCCCCACCCCTCCTGCTGTCTTTGCAGGGCCTGTCTGGGACAGTGTTTCAGCTACAGTGTCCCCAACACGTTCCCCCAGTCCACAGAGTCCCTGGTTCACTGCGACTCCTGCATGCCAGCCCAGTCCATGTGGGAAATCGTGAGTATCTGCTCTGCTCCATGGGGCCTCAGCTCTGCTCTGACACCACTTCAGGCCCACTCCTCCTTCTCTGGGCTTTTCCCACTCATAGTTTCCTTCCAGGGCGTCTCTCAGGTGACTGTACTATGTCTTGAGATGGGTGGAAGGAGCTGCTGGAAGCTCTGCTGAACGATCTGTTATCCCTCTCTTTGCAGAACCATCCCCTGTCATTCCCTGCATTATTTATCCCTATGCTTATCCACATGCCTGCTGTCTCCACTGCTCTCTTTGTCACCTGCACGCTCTTGGGAGATTTGGCTGTGTTTGATGTCCAGAAGTTCCTCCCACAGTCAGTCATCCTTAGACCTCACAGTTCCGTGTCACCTCTGATCCTGGCAGAGCCATAAACCTGGGTCTAAGAGAAGCCCAGAGCCCAGGGAACTGGCTCTGCTCTCTGCCTCACTTTCAGCTCACATTTGATGAGAGGGTTCAGTCCAAATTACCTGGGCTGCTTGGCATCCCCTCTTGTGGGTGGCCTTTGCCGTCTCACTGGTATTCCAGTGCCAGCTGTGTCCTGCTGGAGTCGGTGCTGAAAGGAGGTGGGGGTTGGTCTCTTCTGCCATGTCTCAGGTGAAAGGAGGAGAGGAAATGGCCTCAAGTTGCACCAAGGGAGGTTCAGATTAGATATATGAAAAAAGAATTCACTGAAAGGGTAGTCAGGCTTTGGGAAAAGTTCCCCAAGGAGGTGGTGGAGTCCTTGTCCCTTGGAGGCCTCCAAGGAATGTTTGGACATGGCACTCAGTGCTCTGGGCTGGGTGACAAGGTGGGGATGGGTCATAGGTTGGTTTTGATGGTTTTGGAGGTCCTTTCCAATCTTAATGATTCAGTGATTCCATGGTTATTCCGTGGTGACTCTGGTGGTGCTGTGTTGATGGTTTGACTTGATGAGCTTGAAGGTCTCTTCCAGCCCTGAGTGTCCGGAAAGAGACATTCCCAGAGAACTCCCACCTTGCAGACTGACCAGGGGTTCGTTTCTATGGATAGAAACCCATCATGTCTGGCCTAAAGACCCCAAATCTGCAGGGCCTGGGCCAGGTCAGACCTCCCACCATGGGAGCCTGAGCACTGACCCGCTGTGTCCTTGTCCCACTGCCCAGGTGACACTGGACTGCCCAGGCAATGAGGAGATCCCCAGGGTGGACAAGCTGGTGGAGAAGATCCTGCACTGCAGCTGCCAGGCCTGTGGGAAGGAGCCGAGCCACGAGGGAGCCCTGTTCAACGTGTACCTGAATGCCGAGGAGAACATGCCCCACGAGGGGCCCGCGCCCCACCACTACCCCCACCACCAGCAGGAGCTGGAGGAGCCGCCGGCCTCCAGCCACCACCACCACGAGGAGGAGGGCGAGGAGTGACCCGGCCCATGCAGACTGTCCTGGCAGGGTGGTGTGAGGGCCAGGCTTTGGGGAGGGAGGGGGGTGCTGGAGTCTTTCCTGTCAAATCGCTGCCCTCGCGTCGCCCTCCAACACCCCGGGACCTTCTGAGCACAGGCAGGGCTGAGGCTGGAGCTGCAGGCTGAGACACGAGGGCTCAGCCTTTCTGGATGCAAAACTACTTGCACATAATAATAATAATAATAATAATATATTGAGAGGAGTGGCACGGGGGGCTCTGGCTGAGAGCAGGGGCTGGGCCGGGCTCCCAGGGCTCTCCGCAGGCTCCTGGCCCTGGGGGAAGTCCTCTGAGTCCTGCTGGGTTTTCCTCATGCCCAGCGTGGGGGAAGAAGGGAAGCAGCCTCCCCACAGTCCCACGAGGGATCCACATCTCTCCTGGGGCGGTGGGATCAGCAGCAGCCCTTCTGCCTCCTCTCTCCCTGCCTGCCAAGGGCTCAGCATGGA
>VXAX01000273.1:243810-327385 GCA_013399835.1 Leptocoma aspasia
TGCTCCTGGCACCCACTGCATCTTAGTCCAAGCTCAGCCCTTTGTATCAGGTGGCTCTCGGGGAGGATTTTGCCCCAGGATGTGCCTTTTGGGGGGATGTAAAGGGACTGGGAACAGTGGTGGTGACAGCCCTTACCTTGCTGTCCCCAGGGCCACCACGTCGCTTCCTGGGGACGAGGGACTTGGATCGTGAGCACTGGNTTTCATGGTGGTGGAGGGAGAAGGGGGCTGAGGGCTGGAACATCCCTGTGCAGGGAGTGCTTGGGCAGGGCTGGGGGTCGGGGTGGGCACGGCCTCTGTTGCCCCTCTCTCTGTTGTATAAAGCTGATTCCTTGGCGTTGTCCTGACAAGAGCTTCCAGAGCTTGTAATCGATGCCTCCCCTTCCTTCTGACAAGTTTTGGGGTTTTTTTTTTCCTAAATAAATTAGTTCTGACTTCCACTGCTCAGTGCTCTGCCGCCCGTCTGGTTTTTGGCAGTGCTGCCAGCAGCCAGGACGGGACGGGCAGCGGTGCCGGAGGCTCCGGCCGGGGCAGAGCCGCGTTCCCGCAGCTCTCTGCGGCATTCCAGCTGGGAAGAGCAGGAGAGAGGGCTGCTGGAAGGAAACCCCAGCCCAGGACTGAGCGGATGGGCTGCATGTGGCCCGGGGAGCCGCGGCCGGGCCTGGTGGGTCCCGCCTGTGTGGCACTCCTGTGGCACCTCTGGCATCGCGCGACCTTCTCCGGCGCTGCTGCCACTAGGTGACAGTCTCGGTCCGGCCTGGTCCTGGGCATCCAGCTGCTCACGGGCTCCGGGAATGCTCCGGAAGGCGAGCCCGGCCAGGCCCGGCCGTCCCCTGCGGGGAGGAGGGCTGGGCCCCTCGGCTGGAGCCAGCGGGCTCTTCCCGAGGGGTTTGGATCAGGCAGGGCAGGGCACTGTGTGCTCCTGCAAAGCTCTGGTCCCCCTGGTGCCAGGGCAGCGTGGCTGTGCCCTCAGCACTGCTCAGGGACGCTCCTTGGTCTGAGCCTGACCTGGGCAAGGTCCATCAGCTCCCGGATGGGCTGGAAGCTGTGCTGGGCCAGCAGAGAGCTCTCACTGTCCCTTTACTGTGGCCAGCTCTCACTGTCCCCTTATTGGGGCCAGCTCTCACTGTCCCTTTACTGTGGCCAGCTCTCACTGTCCCCTTATTGGGGCCAGCTCTCACTGTCCCTTTACTGGGGCCAGCTCCACTGTCCCTTTATTGGGGCCAGCTCTCACTGTCCCTTTACTGAGACCAGCTCTCACTGTCCCCTTATTGGGGCCAGCTCTCACTGTCCCTTTATTGGGGCCAGCTCTCACTGTCCCTTACTGAGACCAGCTCTCACTGTCCCTTTACTGGGGCCAGCTCTCACTGTCCCTTTACTGGGGCCAGCTCTCACTGTCCCTTTATTGGGGCCAGCTCTCACTGCCCCCTTTATTGGGGCCAGCTCTCCCTGCCCCTTTATTGGGGCCAGCTCTCACTGTCCTCTTACTGAGGCCAGCTCTCCCTGTCCCTTTATTGAGACCAGCTGTCATTGACCTCCTCCTTGAGGCCAGCCCTTATTGCCCCCTTATTGAGGCCAGCTCTTATTGCCCCCCTCTGTGAGGCTTTGGGGACTCTGCACAGGTTGGGATGGCAGGTCTGTGCTTTGGGAAGTGGGAGAGGGTTTGCATTAAGGCAGGAATTGCCACAGCAGAGGGCATGGGCTGACCAGGGAGGGCCTGGCAGGGCTAGAGGTGCTCCGTGTGTTACTGTAATATTTTTAGGATGTGAGGTGTCTTCCCAAGGAAGGGAGCTTTATCTGAGAGCTAGGCAAAGGTGGAGAAACCTGTGGTGGTCACTGAGCACCATCACGGGGCCCTTTTACTGGTGTACAGTGGAAACAGGCTAATTTTAGCAGGGGCCTGTTCCTGTAAACTCCAGGACCTGCAGTTCAAGGTGTTTGGAGCAGGACATCTCCACCTCCATTCCACACAAGCTGAGCTCCAGCAGAGGCAGGCAGTGGAGGGCTTGTGTGCAGATGAAACCATAAGTTGAGGTAGTTAGCCAGGCTCTGCCCAAATTCAAGCCCAAGGTGCCATCCCAGTTAAAGCCTGGAAGGATGTCTCAGGAGTGCATTGCACTATTGGGCACTGCTGTGTTAAGCCCTGGACTGCCTGGATGTTCTCACAGAAGTCTCTCAGCTCTCAGTTTGACTCTCTCTGTCTCCCCCTTTTTTTTTTTTGCCATGTTGACACTTGGGTGGCTGTTGACAATCTGGTTTTGCTTTCCTTGCTAGTGGTACTGGAGAGCAGAGCTGGTGGAGTCCATGATCCCTGCAGATGTGTCCAGAAATGCAGTGCAGGGAGACAGCACAGACAGGCCAGGACAGCTGCCAGCACACAGAAGCTTTTGCAGGGACAATGGTAGGATTTGGTCTTCATTTTAAGGCAGGTTTTTTTTAAACACGTTTTGTTTCAATCAGTTCAGATTCGCTTCCCCAGCAAACACATCCAAACAAGTGTACAAAACCTCCCATTGGGAAGAGGCTGCCTGGAGAAGCTGTGGCTGCCCCTGGATCCCTGGCAGTGTCCAAGGCCAGGCTGGATGAGGTTTGGAGCGCCCTGGGGTAGTGGAAGGTGTCCCTGCCATGGCAGGGGTTGGGAATGGAATGAGCTTTAAGGCCCCTCCACACCCAAACCATTCCACAACTCCACGATTCTGATCCAGTCTCCTTCTCAGAAGCAAAAGCTCTGGAGACAAACTGGGATGTTCCTGATGCTGGGATGCAGCAGGGCTGAGAAGGAAGGCTGGCTCTGCACTGTGGCATCACTTCCTCACTGTGGATCCAGCTGGGATAAATCTGTGCTGCTGCCTTCACTTATCCTGGCTGGGAGGCTGCTCAGGGTGGGCTCAGGGTGGGGTTTCTCTCTGCTCCCAGCACAGATGGGCTGGGGAAGTGAGTGTTTCCTGGGGCAAAGGCTTTTCTAAGGAACCCTCCTGCTGCAATCAGAGCCTCGCATGTGCGTGTGCTGCCCTGGGACTGCTGCCAGCACACTGTGACACTGAGGTGGCTGGGGAGGTTTGGCTGGAAGCACCCAAGGAGACGGTCCTGGGAAGGCAGAGGGAGGGCAGAGCCTGTCCTGGCAGAGGGAGAGCAGAGCAGGCCTGACACAGAGATCTGGGGGGATAACTGTGTGTGTTTGGTCTGGGTCCCTGCCTTCCACCTCCCCATGCCTTGCTCAGAGATGGTTTCCAGGCCTGGAATGCCCATTCAGGCACTGAGAAAAGCACAACAAATTTGTTGAAAAGGTGATTGGAAAAGCAGGACTTGGTAAAGAGGCTGGTTTCTGTCCCAGGCTGGGCAGTGCTGGGGGTGCAGCGTGCACAGCTGGCTCTCACCCACACATCTGCAGCACAACCTTCCCAGGGAGGCATGTTAAGGAAGGCTTCAGTGGGCACTTGGGGAGGAACAGGCAGTGTCTGGCCCTGGGAGCACAGGGTGGGTGCCAGGAGCACACCCTCAGCTCTGGTCTGTGCTGGAGCCACTGCCCTCAGTCCTGGTCTTCCCCAACAGAAATCACAGCCATTTGTTGAGAAAGCCCCACCTTTGGGCAGCTGGGTAATTAAAAAACCCCATGCAGTCCCTGCCCAGCACCCTGAGGTGTTTGCCCTGAGTGTGGAGGTGGCAGTGTGGAATTCCCAGCAGCACACAGAGACTCAGGAGGGTTTTCTGAGCTGGTTCCTCTCACATGTTGCCTCCCACTTGCTAAAGGGCAGGTTGCTGTGGGTCCATCCAGGATCATCCCTCAAGCAGGGAGCTGGGCTGCCCCGAGGCCAGTCCAAATAACCCAGGAGCAGAGGGGCCAGGCTCTCCCTTGTCTCTGCTCCCCCATCCCTGGCTGCAGATTGCTGGAATATTTCCCAGCAAGTCTTCGGGCTGCTTCCTGAGGGCTGTTCTGTGCAGCTGTTTGTTGCTTTTTTATTTGACTTTGCAAGGTTTTGCTTTTTATCATCCAGGACGATGGAGCCTGGAACTCAGTGCTGCCGGCCGAGTTTGGCCACTGACCTGCTAGCCCAGATGCCAGGTGCTTCCAGCCAGGGCTCCAGTGCTGGCACAGATGGCAGGGATGACAGGGGTGGCAGACACGGGGCTGTCTCTTTAAGGCAGAAACGGGAACTGTCTGGCTGCCACTTTGTGGAGTTTAGCCCAGATCCCTGTTTTCCTTAGCGCTTCATTTCGTCTCCTCCTCTCCCCCCAGCCCCACCTCCTCGATCGGCATTTCTGCATCTTTTTTGTGCATCCACAGCAGCAGGTGAAAGTCGGGCTGGCACCTGCACACCCTCACTCTCACACCTCCCTGCGGGCTGGACGCTCCTCTGCCGCGGGAGAGATCCCTTCTACACTCCGGATCTTCCTCCTGCCGGGCGGGCTTGGCTGGGAGCATCCCGGTCCTCGCCTGAGGCTGCTCTGCCCCTCCTGACGGCTCCTCCGGCTGCAGCAGCGGCAGCACCGGGCAGGGAGGAGCTCTGGGGCCCCGGGGACAGAGCTCTGCAGGGACCCCAGCTCATCTCGGGAGCGACAGCTGAGCCTCGGGGGGCTGGAGCATCCCCAGCATCTGGAGCATCCTGGAGTCCAGAGCATCCCCAGCGTCCAGGGTATCCTGGGTACAGAGCAGCCCTGGCATCTGGAGTATCCTGGGATGCGGAGCATCTTCAGCATCTGAAGTATCCTGAGTGCAGAGCATCCAGAGCATCTCGGTGGTCCACTGCATCCAGAGCATCCTGCCATCCCTGGCATCTTGAGAACCCTGCCATCCAGCTCACCCCCATCATCCAGAAGCAGCAACCAGAGACATCCCAGAGCAGGGGGATTTAGAGGCACGAGGAACTACTGTGAGTAATGGGGAGGGAACCTTGGTCCTGCTGATCGGCTCCCGGGAATGTCACTCTGCCCTGAGTGCCAGTGAAGAAGAGAGTGGGGGAAGAGAGGGAGAGGAGGAGGAGGAGAGGAGAAGGGAGGGCAGACACAGAGCAGAGAGAGATGAGCCTCCTTCCCTGACCCCGGTGATGATCACGTAGCTCAGGCCACGCTGGAGAAGGTCCCCAGCCCAGAGCCAGCCCTGCCCCTGGCTCCTCATGGAGGGGGACCTGGGGGCCCCCAATGCCAGCGTGCTGGGGGAGCACTCCCTGCTCGTGGGCAGCAGCTGGGTGGCCGCCTTCCTCTGCTTCATCATCCTGCTGACCACGGCAGGCAACTTCCTGCTCATCCTCCTCATCGTCACCCAGCGCTCCCTCCGCAACACCTCCAACTACTTCCTGGTGTCCCTGTTCATGTCGGACCTGATGGTGGGGCTGGTGGTGATGCCCCCGGCCATGCTCAACCAGCTCTACGGCCGCTGGGTGCTGCGGGGGGACTTCTGCTCCCTCTGGGCCTCCTTCGACGTCATGTGCTGCAGCGCCTCCATCCTCAACCTCTGCGTCATCAGCCTGGACCGGTACCTGCTCATCACGTCCCCGCTCCGGTACAAGCTGCGCATGACGTCCTGCAGGGCCCTGGCGCTCGTCCTGGCCACCTGGACCCTGGCCGCGCTGGCCTCCTTCCTGCCCATCAAGATGGGGTGGCACGAGCTGGAGTTCGAGGTGCGGCCCCTGAACGTCACCGGGCGGGCGGACGAGGAGCAGTGCCGGCTGCTGGTCAGCCTGCCCTACGCCCTGGTGGCCTCCTGCCTCACCTTCTTCCTGCCCTCCGCCGCCATCTCCTTCACCTACTGCCGCATCCTGCTGGCAGCGCGCAAGCAGGCGGTGCAGGTGGCTTCCCTCACCTCCAACGTGGCCACCGCCAACGAGGCCACGCCACAGGTAAGGTGCCCGCGGGGACATTGCTCTGGCAGACCCCACAATTTGGGTGCCTGGGCTGTTTCTGCCTCCTGGACGGCCTCGGGGTTGGAGCCAGCTTTGACAACTGCAGGGAGGGAGATTTTGGGCAACATCCACCTCCCCGACATCCTCTGAGGTGCCCCATGCCTTGGTCCAGCAATGGAGAGCCCTGAAGCTGCTCATGAGCACAGAAACAGCGTGAGCAGAAGCAGAGAAATAAATAAGATTCAGGCAAAAATGCTCAGCAGTGCAAAATAAATGCAGTTTTGCCCCCCTCTTGGCTGGCGTCATCCCCGAGGGGTTTAATCTTATCTGACTTTCCACTCATAAATCTTGGCTGTGGTGGGTGTGAGACATATGGGGGAGAAGTATTTTAACTAATAGCAAATGCCAGATTCCCAAGAGCACCTTATTTTGAACAGAAGCTTCTATTTTTGTTACCTGCTCTATAACAGGAGCTGCCAAACCCCTCCTCGTGCTCTCGCCGGTGGAACCGGAGTGTGTGGGTTTTATAGCAAAAACGTGGCTGCACTTGTTTGTATTTCTCCAGGAGAAGGTAATTGCCACTAAATCTAACAGCTTTAATTCCCTGTAATAGGCTCTATTGACCTCATATCCTACAGGGAAAAGGCAAACTTAATTGCCTTTAAATACCTTGATTGAGTTTGTTCTCTCCAAGAGCAGAGCCAGAACTCTGGCCAGCTCTCCCACATGTGATAAGCTGCACCAGACGGTCAAAAGGAAAAGGAGAATTAAAGAATAAACAGACAATATCAAAAAGTGTTTATCTTCTCGCAGGATGCCAGGTTTTTGGACTCCACAAACAGAGTCAGGGGATGTTCCCACAGCTTTGCTGTGCCATGCAGGAGCAGCATCCATCCCCCTGTCATTCAGCTGAGGCCTAAAAGGTTCCTTGAAGACCCAAATTGGCTGAGGAACGAGGTGTCAGCCAGGGAACCCTCAAATTTCATCTTTTCACCTGTTCCAACTTCATCTAATTTTAGAGATTTTTGTTATCTTTTTGGGCCAGAAGCTGAGTTGCAACAGGGCATCATTTAATTACAGGGGAGGGCTGAGATAATAATTTAATTTTAGATTGCAGGAGGGGATGGAGGGCTGGGTTATGGTGTTTGGAGGCTGAAATATTTCATGTCCTCCTTTTAAAACCATAATTAGTTTGCTGCTGTAATCAGCAGCTGGAGCTGCCTGTTTAGGGCAAGCTTTATCCTCACATGGACTGAGCTGCGTTTTTCTCTAAAGAGCAGTCTAATGACAAACATGCAATTTTACAGTAACTAAAATAATACTCTCAGTGTTCAGGGTTTCTATTGCTTCCCCTTCCTAATTTTTGCTTCAGGGCTTGCGCTGTGTGCCCAGCTCCTGCCTCTTGGAGAAGGGAATTACTGGCAGGGTTTTTGCAGGATCTGGAGCACCAAAGGCCGCTTTTCTTGGGCAGAGGCCAAGCTGCTGCTGGGGAGAGTTGCCCACCACTCCCTGTCTCTGGCCGCAGGTCCCACGTGCCCCAAGCCACCCCCTGACCGGCAGTGAGAACAGGAGGTTCACCAACAAGCACAGCAAGAAGGCTCTGAAGGCCAGCCTGACCCTGGGCATCCTCCTGGGCATGTTCTTCGTGGCCTGGCTGCCTTTCTTCGTCACCAATGTAGCCCAGGTAAGAGCCTCTGGGGACTTTGTCAGGTTTCCAGATGTTTCCCTTTGGAATCCAGCTGGGTTCAACTGGAGGCACTGGAAGGTCTTGCTGGACCTCCGGGACCAAGGATGCAGTTCCCCAGGGAGCAACAGCAAGGAAAAAACCTTCAAGAGGGATTTGAAGGCTTCCTTTGAAAGGGGAATGTTGGTGTGCCTGGGACCCCCGGCTGGGTTGGGGCTGAGGCGGGAGGTTGCTGACCCCTGCTGTGTCCCCCCCAGGCAGTCTGTGACTGTGTCCCGGCCGGATTCTTCGATGTGCTCACCTGGCTAGGCTACTGCAACAGCACCATGAACCCCATCATCTACCCGCTCTTCATGAGGGACTTCAAGAGGGCCATGGGCAAATTCCTGCCCTGCTGCCGGCGCTCCGCGGAGCCCCGGCCCAGCGCCATCTCCCTGTCCATGAGGAATTCCAACAGCGGGCTCCGCGCTGCCACGTCCCTCAAGAACGTGCTCACCCTGCAGGCTGACACCGACTCTGTGGACTCCGGGGCACCGGGGAGCGACCCCAGGCCGGTCCCGGCCCCGCCGCGCCCCGGCGCTCGCTCCGTCAGCCTTTGGGATGCGGAGCCCCCGGACGCGGAGCTGCAGCTCGGCACCCCGGTGGCCTGAGCAGGGCACACACAGCTCTGTGTGCTAGCAAGGATCCCCCAGCAGCCCAACACAAGCCCTCTGGGAGCTGATTTGCCACCAGCCATCTCCCAGATTCCCTGTTCCTGCATATGGTGCAGCTCATGGAGGGGACGGTGGCCTGGGCACTCTCACAAGGAGGATCAGACCGTGCAAAGCCAGGTGCTGCTGCTGAATTAACCTGCTTTGTCTCTCTCTCTTTCATCCCTCCTGTGCTCATCCCCTAACCCTTCCTGTGGCCTTTCCATCTCTGGTGAGTCTGAACCTCAGATTCAAGACTCTCTGTGTCCCTAACCTCAAACCAAGGCTTGGTTTTGCACGCACAGAGCTCAGCAGATCTCCTCCAAGTGGGAGTGGTGGAAAAATCCCCTCCAAGCACTGAGGGGAGTGGTGGAAAAACGTCCTGTGGCTCATGGGCAAGGGGTCTGGGGCTGCTTCAGCAGGAGCACTGAGGTTTGGGGCTGCTTCGGCCCACAGAACATCACATCTTCCTGGAGCTGGAGCTGGATGTCCTCACTGGAGTTGGGTCTGTCCCAGGTTCCTGTCACACAGTGCACTCCAGCTCAGCAGCACTGCCGTGTCTTGTCACACAGAGCTGCACTGCAGGCGCTGAATTTGGTGCAGAATGTCCAACACTGATTTTTGGATGTTCAGTGGGGGTGTGGGGTGTCACTCACGGTGGCTCCATGGGTGTTTCTCAGTAATAATGGCATCAGCTCCTCCCACAGGCTCCATCCCACAGCTTCCCACTCTGGCACGGGACCATCTCACTTCCCTCCGACAATCCATCATGTCCTTCGTGATGCAATTAGAAAATACACTTTTTTCCCCCTTCAAATAAGAATCTAAGGGAATATTGTATTTTAAATGACAATGCCAGCCCCCTCCCCAAAGCCATAAGCAGAGGGAACACTGAGTAAATGTGACAAGTGGGCACTTCAAAAAATCAATATAACAAATTATTTCAGTAAATTCTTCCTCAAGTGCCTTTGGGCTGGCAGTTGGCTGCTGTGCCCTCTCTGGACCCTTCACTCCAAGCTTGCTGCCTAATTCCAAGACTGTTCTCCTGAACTCCCTGATATGCAAATGGACACAGAGCATCCCCTGGATATGGGATGCTGGAAGAAGCAGCCACACGCCAGGCCACTTGCAGTTTTCTTTCCACATTGTCCACAGACGTTCCAGAACTGAACAGGAGTTTGTATGACCAACCCAGCATTTCTTTGCCACAAATCCCTTGGGAGCCAGGGCTGAGTGACTGGGACATGCTGAGGGCCGAGCACAGGCTCAGACCTCAAACTGTTCAATGCATTTTGCCACAGATGGAGCTTGGGGCTGGTGTTGAGCACCCAGATCAAGATCTTCCCACAGTGGCTTTATATAGATACAAGCTTGGACTACAACCCAAGTTAAAAAGGAGCAGAAAAAGGTACTGTGGAGTCTGGAAGTTTGTTAGGTACCAAATCAGCCTTGGGAGATGGACAGAGAGAGAGGGAGAGTCACCTCTTCAAGCCAAATGTTCAAAAGCAATAACTCCTTACTGTCTTATCCAGGCAGTTCTGTGTTAATTAGGTGTCTGCTTGTGGACAAACCCTTGGATGAGCACAGGAATCCCATCCCCACCCTGCAGCCAACGGCACCAACATCAGCTGGCTGAACAGCCCCATCCCTGTGGCATCCCACAGCCAGTCCCTCCCATCCCTGCAGCGAGGCACTGCTCCAGGTCAGAGCTGGGCAGGTCTGAGCCCTCTGGGATGCTGGATTTAGGGAGAGGAATTGCCAGGCATTGTATCTAAACCATGGTGCTTTGCTGGGTCACAGCATCGCCCCCAAATCCAGCCATGTCTGACTCCATGAGGAATGACCTGCAGGTAAGCTGGGAATGGGAGGGGGGATTTACATGCCTGTTGGGTCAGGGAGGAGGAGGAGGGGGACAATCCTGTGTGAACCAAAATTGGAAGGTGCAATCCCAGTATTTTCCCTCTCATGAGTCAACAGGACCCCCCAGACAGGGGTAGGAGAGTTTGCACCCTCCTTTGTGGCAAAGCATAAAATCCCAGAGGGGGGTTACCCGCCTGCCACACTCCTGCCTGATGCACTTGTCTGGGCTCAGCAGCAAAACAGGCCAGAAAAGGGGCTTTTATGGAAGATGTGGATCATTCCCACAAGGTTCTGGGGCTGTGCCGGCAGGGGATGTAGAGCTGGGTCCTTCCCTCTGCTCTGAGACTGGGGATGAAGAGAGTGGAGCCAATTCACTTTTATGGAAGGAGGTAGAAACCAAACAGATCCATCTTTATCCTGTGCCAAATATTGGTTTTGTTCTAAGCCAATTAAAAATATGTCTAGATGGGGCTTTTAAGGCTGGAGATGTCTGTGGGACACAAAAGGAAAGTCTCAGTGGGTTGCTGGCTTGAAGAGCCCGGGAGGGCTCTTCACAAACCATCCAAAACCCCCTCGGTTTTCCTGCTGCTTTTACCCAGGGTCCCAAACATGTTTCTAACAGGAATAGGGCCTCCAACATCCACCAGCCCCAGCCTGGACACAGGGAAACCATCTTGGAGATGGGAAAGTGCCTGAGCCCTGGCAGCAAACGTGCAGCAGGCAGGGGAAGGAAGCCTGGCAGCCCGAGCCTTTCCCCTCCTGGTCAGCAGAGCTGGAGAGCATATGCAGATCTGTCCAGAGTGGGGCAGGTAGAGCCTGGAACACACCTGAGACCCTCAAACCAAACTCATCTCCAATGGAAAAAAGTTTTTAATTTCCTAGTAATGAACCCCTCTCTGTGAAATGCTTAAAATCCCCTCAGAGCCACCTGCTCCCCCCAGTCACAGCAGGGACACGGTGCCGAGGGGTGCAGCTGCTTCCTGCAAGGGTTTGGAGGGGATCTGTCTTGTATTCCTGAGGAGCAGTGCAGACTCAGGCAGGAATCAGCCCTCCCTCGCCTCGGGGAGGTGCCGTGGGCGGCTGCTCCAAGTGCTTTGATCCAGCAGTGTGCCACACCAGTGCCACACTTTTCTCCGGAGGGGCTGGAAATTGCAGCTGCAGCTCCGCCAGCTCCATCCTCTGGGAATCCCAGTGCCACAGATGTGCTGACAGCGGTTTTTGTGCTGGCTGAGCAGCTCTGCCCTAATTTGCTCCCTTCCCCACTGCCTGGTCCTTGCTGTCTGCGCTGTGTGAGCAGTCTGGGCAGGGAGGCGAGAGTTCTCCCAGGGCGGAGCTGGAGGAATTCTGTCGGTGAGCACAGCTGGCTGGGAGAGCCTCACTCCCAGCCTCATCCTCCTCTTTTCTGGTGTTTTCCTCTCCCCGAGCCTCGCTGCCAGCTGCCCGCTGGGACTTCTTGGCTTGAGGGGGAAACAGACTGCCACTGCCCTTTTCTTCTGGCTGGCATTCCTTGGTTTTAATGCCCACGGCTTTTAGGATCGTGTCCATCTGCTTCATGTAGTCCAGGTGGCCGTTTACCTGCAGGGAACAAGAATCCTGTGAGTGGGGAAGCCACAGGGATCCAGCTCAGCGAAGTCCTTCATCCCAACAGCCACCACCACCGAGAGACTTGGGTTTGGCTCTGACAGATGGAAAGAATGAGGTTGGAAAAAAATCACAGAATCATGGAATTGTTAAGGCTGGAAAAGATGTTTATGATCATCAAGTCCATCATGCCAAGGCCACCACTAACCCATGTCCCCAAGTGCCACTTTCACATGTTTTTTTAACATTTCAGTGATTCCACCACTGGGTAAGTGCAGGTGTCCATGGACTAGCCTGAAGTGGCTGCAGCATCTGGGGCACACTCTGGTGCTGGATGACTTTTCTTCTGAGATGTTTAAAAGCCTGGGCCTGGCTGAATTCCACCCCCCAAATCCTGGGTGCCAGGAGGGTAAAGGAGGAGCTCTGCCATGGGGAGAGACACCCAGGCAGGAGAGGTCTCTTAGTTCAGTTGCCTGCTCTTACTAAAGGTGTCCTCCAGGTGCCTCAGCTCCCTTGTAAAAGCCAAGATTATCTTATTTAAATGAGGATAGAGTCATTCAACCTCACACAACTCCCAAGCTGAGATTCTCAGCTGGAAGCTGCACTGACCCATCCCGCCCTGTATAAAACCAGGAGCCCAGGATTTATGGATTCATATACCAAATAAAGGTCAACAGTACATGTAAAAACCCAGTTAGTTTTATTGTAAGGTGAATTCCACGACAAGAAAACCCCTTCTGAGATGATGTTGGAAAGTTCCCTTCCAATCACAGCACAGGAGGAGAGGAAATCTCCTCTGCAGGTGATTGTTCTTGATGCTAAAAGGCACACGGCTGGAGAGGCTGAAATTCCTTCCCCATTCCAGGTGTCCCAAGCACTTGATGTACCAACAGCATCCTCAGATACTTCAGCATCTCTGGTAAATCCAATTTTTAGCAGCTTAAATCTTCCTGACCCAGCCAGAGAGCTGTCTTGGCCTTTTATTTTCCCAAACCTTGCTAGTAATTATGGAATTTCTGTGGCAGGGAATAGCCATAACCTCAGTCCCAGGATTCCTGCTTCTCAGACACAGGGATGACACCCCCAGGAAGGGATGATGATGGTAAGGGCTTTTCACAGAGCTCTGTAAAGACCCCAGCCCTGGACTCTCTGCTCATCTCCTGCTTGCTCCTGCCTGGTGCCAGAGCAATCCTTCAGCTGCCCCATCCCTGGAAGTGTCCAAGGCCAGGTTGGATGGGGCTTGGAGCAACCTGGGATAGTAGAAGGTGTTCCTGCCCATGGCAGGGGGTGGCACTGGATGGGCTTTAAGGTCCCTCCCAACCCAAACCACTGTGGGATTCATGGCTGTGCCAGCACCAGGGTTCCCAGCACACCTCTCCCAAAGCTAAAGACAACCTTTTCTCCACAGATCCAACCCCCTGAGCTGTTTGTGTGAAGCAGCTTTGGAGGGGCACATTTGGCTGCACTGAGGGCTTGGAGCAAATGGAAGGATTTAATCAGCACATCAAGAATACAAATATGTGACTTGAATCTCTCCAGATGGCTCAACGGGCTCTGGATGTTTTGAACAGATTTGATAATTAAAATAATTAACCATGGAAAAACTGGGATCTGTGGACATTGTCCTCTGAAAAAGTACAACCCTTTTACTTCTTAGTCACGGGGGCTGGAGGAAGGAATGAGCACAGCCTTGGGCAGCGTGGGCAGAGACAGGAAGGAATTGGAGTTACTAGGAGCAGGAACTGAAGGCTCTTGGTTTGCTGCAATCAGAACCTCTCTAGTCACACCATCTGCCTGCCCTGCCTTGGGAATTATCAGCCTGTTGTTACTGAGTCATTAATCAGAGAGAACAAATTTCCTCTGCCACCCTAAGGACTGATTTTCATTACACCTCAGTATCCAGCAACTTCCACTATAACACCAGGGAATTCCTCTTCCCTGAGCACCACAATCCCTGAGAGATGCTGGTATGAGCCATTCTGAGGAGCTCATGCAGCTGAAAGAAAAGCTGAGACCTCGTCTGTCTCTCTTGCAGCTCTGCTCAATCTCTTCCAAGGAAACTTACTCCTGTCCCTAGGATAGCAGAGGAGAGGATTCCATAAAGCTGGACCAGAGCAACCCCTGAGAAGTGTAAGGGGAGGGAGGACTCTGCTGCACTAAGCCACCAGCAAAAGAATAGTAAACAAACTGCCTTGCCTCTTTAAATAAATCCTGATGGGAAAACCCAGCAATTCCAGCTCACTAAAGCCTGTTTTCATCTTCAGTCTGAATTCCTCTGCTGGGCAGGTGGTGCTGGAGATAGGAGTGGAACGCGTACAATGTTGTCAATAAAAACTTAAAAGAGAAATAAAGAACTATTTTTATATTTGTCAGAACGAAGTGCAGGGGGAATTTACGACAAAAAGGAGTGTGCTTGGCACCAGAGCAAATACATTTCTGCTTGTTGTAAGGAAAGTAGTGGGGTGGATTTATTTGGATTGCTTAGGTGACTTCTCCCAGCCATATTTCATTGACTGATCCCAGTTAACCATTTGACTTTATGGTTGCTTTGACTCACTGGGACCCACGAGCCAGCTGCCTCTGGCACTGCTGCTGCAGGACTCCAGTGCCACATTGGGGGATCTCCAGAGGACAAAGCTTTGCCCAGGGGGGATCCATCAGCCAGTCCACTCAGCATGTTTGGAAAGGTTTTCAAGTACAAATCCACCCAAAAGTATCAAAAATGTCACTGAGAACAATCAGTTGTGAAGATTAACCTGCCAGGGAAATGTTTCTGTGGGACACAGAGGATGAAGAATCCTGGCTTCTCTCCGGTTTGGCCGCCAGGAACACAGCGTGTCCCGGAGCAGGTGCTGCCAAGGGCAGGGCAGAGGAAGGACCAGGAGAGAGGAGACATTCCCCACAATCCTGGCTCTGCCACAGACTCAGGCACAGGCACGACTCAGTCTGTGTCACTGATGTCACAACAATGTCACAGGGAGAGGCTCGACACAGCAAGATAATACTTCATTGCTCACTCCAGAGCCAAGAACCTCCAGGTCCCATCAGTGTCCTGCAGCAGAAGCTCCTCCACCCATCCCGGGCAGCCAGCACAGGAGTGCACATGGCTCCAAATGCTCTGCAGGGCTATGGAACTGCCAGAGCTCAGCTGAGTGTCCCTCACCCCTATGCTCCCTGTGGGCAGGGGAAGGACAGGGTAGCTCAGCTGTGCCTTCCTCCTGCTCCCCCTCACCAAACCCCCTATGGATTCACAGGGAATCACTGTGGAGGCAAGCAGTGTGGTGGGGAATGCACAGGTCACTCATGCACCTGAGAATTCCACTGCTTTGGTGTGTTTTAAGCCCATCAAGTCCACAGAGCAACTTTATTCCACAGCAAAAGATCCCCACAAGTTCCAACACCTCTGCAGAGCTTGGTTATTTCAGCAGGAGCAGCAGCAACCTTGGAGGGAATCCTTCAGGATTCCCTTTTGGCTAATACTGTCTGTTTTCATAGCAAATGGTATTTTAAGGGGGGGTGAAGGAGTTCCTGGAGTGAGCTGCAGGTTCTGGAGTTCAGTGGATAATCACAGCTCACCTCCCAGGAGCCCTCACCTGCCCCAGGTGTCACACACAGAGTGAAACCAAACAGCAGAGCCAGCTCAGCCCCTCTGGGTGTTGTTATTGTTTACTCTCCCTTTCCCAAAGCTACAGGGAATGTGTTGCGCAGGACAAGCCCTGGAGTCCAGCCCTGCTCTGAACTGAACTGCCAGGTCTGGGAGCTGTCAGTGCAAAGGGGAAGAAGCTCAAATGTCCCTGCTGCTTTCCAAAAACTGCTCAGTTCTGGGTGCTGCCTCAGAACCCACACAGTCCAAATGGTGGCACAGGCTGATGGATTGCAGGGCTCCCAAGCTCTGCCAGGCTATCTCTCAAAATCCAGTCAGCTCTGCCAAGCTGGCAGGCTCCTCCGGTCACAGAAATTCCCATATGTCAGGGAAAGTCTTAATTCTGAGTCTGGCCTCATCCTGCATGACAGAGGGCATCCACAGAATCCCAGAATGGTTTGGGCTGAAAGGGACCTTGAAGATCCTCCAATTCCACCCCTGCCACAGACAGGGACGTTCCACTGTCCCAGGCTGCTCCAAGCCCCATCCAGCCTGGCCTTGGACACTGCCAGGGATCCAGGGGCAGCCACAGCTTCCCTGGGCACCCTGTGCCAGGGCCTGCCCACCCTCACAGGGAAGAATTTCTTCCCACTATCCCATCCATCCCTGCCCTCTGGCAGTGGGAAGCCATTCCCTGTGTCCTGTCCCTCCATCCCTTGTCCCCAGTCCCTTTCCAGCCCTCTTGGAGCCCCTTTAGGCACTGGAAAGGCTCTAGGGTCTCCCTGGAGCCTTCTCTTCTCCAGGCTGAACAATCCCCTCTCAGCCCGGAAGAAAATCTCAGCTGTGCCTTCCTCCTGCTCCCCCTCACCAAACCCCCTATGGATTCACAGGGAATCACTGTGGAGGCAAGCAGTGTGGTGGGGAATGCACAGGTCACTCATGCACCTGAGAATTCCACTGCTTTGGTGTGTTTTAAGCCCATCAAGTCCACAGAGCAACTTTATTCCACAGTCTTCTGACAGTTCATGGCAAAGCTCTGATGCTGTCTGGGCAGAGGAGCTGGAAAATCCAGAGACAGAGCAGACTGCACAGCAGGAAACAGAAAATATTCAACATACCTTGACACAGGCTGTGCTGAGTGAAGTTAGAATAGGAACAAAATTCTTCTGTTTGGATTCTCAGGAAACGATGCCAAAGTGAGAACAGCGAATACATCCAATAATTCAGAAGCTACAGTTTAAATGGATTTATTAAAAAATTGATTCAATTCACAAATTGAATTTGGCACCTGCAGCAATGGTGCATCCTGGGCACCAGCAGTACTTGAGAAACGAATAAAAAATATATTTGAGAAAAAATTGATAGAGCTGAATTTATTTTGGAAATCCTGACAATGCCATTTGCATTATTCCTCTTTAATGTTTCTATTTCTGCTCTGCCAAATTGAGGGAATAAAGACTTATTCTGCTGAGGCTCAGAGGCCTTGCTTTCACATCATCCCTTTGCACAATCACAGTCCTTGTGGACAGAATACTCAATTCTTATTTTTCTTCTCATTTCAAAACTCACTTGACTGGTAAAAGTTCTCCTTTCATTGCAGTGATATTTTTTGAGCCAGACTGTAATTTCTCCCTGCAATCATCTTTCAGCCACAATGGATTGATCCTGTCATTGTCACCTCTGGGGTGGTAATTGAGGGATGTTCCCCTCAGACACCCTTAGGCAATTGCACACCAAGGCAAGAGCTTTTTCCAAGAGTTTTTCCATCAAACTTTGATATGTTTTGTGATCAACGTTGAAAATTCTGAGTAATCAATGGCTTTTGCTGGATTCATCCATTGCTGAAAATCTCTGCCAGCTTTACTCTCATTTTACCTTCAGCATTTCCAAGAGGAAGATGGAGAGGAGTAAAATACAGAATATAACAAGAAAACTCAGGAAGCAAATGGAGGAATCAAGTTCTGGAGGTCTAAGGGACAAATGGAGAGCAGCTGTACATTAGTAACAGGCAGCACAAAAGTGGGAATTAATATTCTGAATTAGTAAAAGAGTCCTTGAAAGAATTTCAAGGGAAATGTGCCTTCACAAATGTCCCTCTGTTGCCAGTAATACACTCCAAGCCATCCCACTGAAGGAAACAGCTCTTCCATTGATTTTTCAACTGCTAGTGGAGCTGCTGTTGACTATTTTTTGTTGATGCTCTCCCCAACAACTGCCACTCATTTGTAAGTAGCTACAATTAAATACTAATTTTTTGGTGCTAATCCAAGTGGGAATTATTTAAATTCAATTGTTTTAAAAGACCCAGCATAAACTGTGTATATAATTATCACTGGGGAATAATTTGAGCGTAACGGCTTGAGCCATGGAGGACAAGAGATCCCAAAAATAAAGACTGGACTGATACATTGAATTGGAGTGTTCCTAGAAAGAGCTTAGGGGACCTGGGTGTCTGCCACTAGAAACCACAGCAGGCCACTAGTGACCGAAAATACTGGACATACTGATCACACCAGGATTATGGAAAATTTTTCAGGATTCCACACAAGAACACTGAGATGACGTTTGGTGTCCACAACCAGAAGGATGCATCAGGACCAGCCTGAAGCAGAGGGTGACTCCTAGAACACCCAAAGGGGTTGTCACCCTTCCTCTCCCTATCTTGCTCCAGGAATACACAAGATTTGGCAGCTCAGACATTACCATCTCTGCTGTTTTCAACCAGGTTCTCAGCCCAACCCCACAAAACAAGGTCACCTGAGATTAACTAAAGGAATTTTTGCTGGTTTCGGGGACAATGACCTGTTCTGACTCATCCCTCATGAGCTGATGGCAATAATGTGTCTGGGCAAGAAGTCTTGGGCATTTGGAAAATTCCAAGAGCTGTGGAGCAGCGCCACGTCTCTCCTCAGCAATGTGATTTCCTATAAATCCACCTCACAGGGATTTGCAGTAGGTTTAAGCCCTCCCCTTCCCCCAGTGTCACCGGGGCAGTGACACCTTCATGGTATTTCAGTGACATTCAGCTCCTATCAATAATTCAGCTGCTCTAATTGCAGCATCTCAAACACATGATGTGCACAAGGTGTCAGCAAAGTCAGCCTTCCCCTTGATTAACACTTCTAATTGGCTGTTGTGCTGGGATTTTGTTTCCACGTTAGCTGAGAAGGTCAGAATGGGAGCTCAAAGGGAGCAGAGAAATAATACAGAATCAGTGCTCATGTTCCAGCAGAAGCCAGGAAATTAAAAGCTGAATTTTCTATCCTTAATTCACCTGCCTGGGCTCTGTGTGGCCATTCCTGAAGAATGCAGCTGAACAGTACTTTGGGAAAACTCCCACTGCTTTGCTCCAAGAAGGGCTGGGATGGGGAAAGCTGCCTGCAAAGCCAACAGCTACAGACCTGCCCACTGCAAACCAGGAAAGAACAGGGGTGCAGCGTGTGCACTTGCAGGAACTGTCACATTTCCACATGCAAAGCACTCTAAGGGAGAATAGAAAGTCTGCCAAAGGTGATTTGTGATGCCAGTTATGTTCCACAGGAGAAAGATGTGCTGGCATCACAGCTTTGCTGGCTCTGCAAAGGAACAGTGAATTTCCTCTGTTGGACTGCATTTGATGGAAATATCGACCACCTGTGAGTCGCTCAAACGTGGCACTGGTCCCCTCAGCTCTTCTGAAGGAGAAGCTGCAGTCCCAGGAATTGAGCCCTGCCTAGGGCAGCTGGGGGCTGTGAACACTCTACACACTCCACAGATAACGTGGGAATCCCCTGTGGAAGGATACACATGTGTTCCAGGCACCATGGGGGAATGGGAAAATCCCTCCTGCAGATCTGCAGGAAATTGTGGCACTCTGCTTGTTCCCAGTTGTGGAATTTCGGGAATCTGGGCACCAGCCTTATGAAATATGAGTCCTGTAAAATGGTTCTCTCTGCCTTTAGAAGCAGCTGAGCATCCCCAGGCTCCCAAAAAGCACATCCAGCTCGAGCAGTCTGTGTGTGCTGGAGCGAGGAGGGACATCGGCCTTTGAGGTTTGTCAGCCACAAAGCAAAAACAAACTGCAAGTTATTAATGGCCTCATTTGCACTTTTTTTTGGAAAAGCTTTTTCAGTCTCTTCCTCTGTTCTAACACAGTGACACTGCCAGCACCCTCTGCTTGTGTCCCAAAGGGAAAAACATCTTGCATATGTATTTAATGTGGGATTCTTGGAGCTCCCAAATCAACAGCAACGAGGAGCACAGAAGATGAAGGCACTGATGGTTCCAGGGGTGTGGAAGCCATCCCTGTGATCTCACAGCCTAACAGACAGATGGAATTGTTTCCACAAAGCCCTGCATGTTCCCCTGAGGGGAGAGGGGCTCTCCCAGCTCCTCCAGGCAGCTGCCTGAAGCCAAGTTCTGCTCCAAGCTCTTGTTCATCTGATCCTGCCCTTGGGGAGGTGGCACTGCTCACTGGGGAATGAGTGAAACAAAGGAGCAATGACACACTGGCAACCTTTTTTTGCCTTTCCAACTTCCCAGGGTTCTTAATTAACCCACATTTTGTAACCACAATTAATTCTTTGCTGCAAGTCTTGGGAATACAGTGGGAAAAAAACACAATTTAATGCATTTGGAGAAAAAAAGCCTGACTCACAGAAGTGCCAAATCCATTGGATTTCACAAAATTCAGACTTTCCATCTGCTTATGGTATTGATGTACCTGACTGCCTTGAATCTGTCTTCCCTCATAATGGGAATTTTGGTATTTTTTCTGAGAGCTGACAGGAGGGTGGATCCAGGTGTGGGGTTGGTCTCTTCTCCCAGGTGACAAGTGAGAGGACAAGAGGAAACGGCCTCAGTCTGTGCCAGAGGACATTTAGATTGGATATGAGGGAAAACTTCTCCATGGAAAGGGCTGTTCAGCCCTGGCACATGGCAAGGATGGAATTCCCTTCCTTGGAGGCATTTAAAAGCTGTGTGGATGTAGCACCTGGGGACATGGGTTAGTGGTAGTCTTGGCAGTGCTGAGGGAATGACTGGCCTTAATGGTCTCTTGAGAGCTTTTCCCCCCTCACCAATTCCACGATTCTAAGATCCATCCCTGCTCTCTGCTGGACTTCCAGCTACTCATTCTCACTGCCTCTAAACCTGCAAGTTCACCCCTAATTGCTGCTGCTGTGAAACTGCCCATTCCTGACTTTTGCTGACTCCTGAGCCTCCCTGAAGGTGCTCCTTGAACAGTTCTGCAATATTCAAATATGAATTCAGACTGCACTGAACAAACTCTTCTGGGAACAAACAGCAATCAGGATAATCCCCTGCAGCTCCATGTCTTCCTTGGTCTCTAACAGGTGCTGTCAAATAAATCCACAGAATAAATCAGCCCCTTTGTAACCATGAGGAAGGATTTTATAACTGCATTTGATGAGTGGGAGGACAATTTTCTTTCTGCTGTTTTACTGACAGTCAGATAAAAAAGCACACTAATCAAGAGAGACATGAGAGGGAGGCCTTGGAGGTGAATTCTTGTTATACTGAGGGCTCCTAATCCTCTACTCATTTGGGGATTCTGATGCTACCACAGCAAAGAGAACCAAGCTGTTTGGATACAGACCAGTTTTCATTATGGATGGACCAGGAGATGCCAAAAATACTGACAGTACCTTCGTAATATTTTCATGTTGAGCACCTTTGCATCAGCTATACTTTATTCTTCTATCACAGCTTTGTCCTTCTCCTGGCAGGACATTCACAGGGACCTCCAACAAGGGCATCTGCAGGGGTGGAGCTGGTCTCCATAAAGAAAATACTTGCATCTCTATATATCTCTAAACATCACTTTGTATTTTTCTGTTATGCTACTGCACTGTACTTGCAGCAAAATCCATCTTTGCTTTCTTGCCACTTTAAAAAATATTGCCCCTGGATATTTCCTTCCCCATTCTTGCTCCTTTTATTTCTAAAATGTTCACCAGAATGCACTGTATTTCTTCCCATGGTCTGGAAAATGGATCAAGGCAATGACACCTACTTAACATACATTTTTCCTCCCCAGAGCTTTGCAGTGAGATGAAGGAAGTGTCAATTCCTTCTGAAGGAGAGCAGCACTGGGACTGACTGCTGGCACCAGGCAGCCAAGATGCAGACACACAGCCCTGGGAGGTGAGCAGAGAGCAGCTCTGCAAATGTTATTAATTCAGCTGAAATGTAAATCCTGCTCCTCTGAGGGGAGTGGAGAAGCTGCTGTGATCCAGGCAGGATAAAGTGTGCAGGGGGGTTTCATGCTTCAGGAAGCAGAGGGTCATGAGAAGGAGGGTCTCTGAAGAGACCTCAAAAAGAGACAGGTGACATGGACTGACTGACAGGAAATGTCACCCCCGTGCCGCCACTTGGCATCTTGGGCCATTTTCATGCCAGCAACAGATGTCAGAGAGCAAATGAGTACTGGCAGCTCTGGGACAGTGAGAAAATGGATGTGGGAGTGTGGAAATGCCGACAACTCAGAGAGATGCAAAGATGCATGGACCATGCTTAAAAGCCTCCACTAAACCCCTTCCTCCTGGGAGGCCCCTGTTTTGTTCCTCCAAGTGTCTGTTCTCTCTGCTCAGCACCAAGCCCTGCGTGTGCTGCCAAGGGCTGTGCAGAGCTTAGTTATCTTGAATGAAATGAGTTGAGAACAGTTGGGTATTTATAGGCTCAGCAAGCTGGTGCTCCAAAAAATCTAAAAGCTCTTCAAAGTGCCTTTAGCTCCAGAGCAACACTGACAGTCCCTGCCAGCTTGTGGGGACACTTGGGAAGAAGAGTCATGGCAGGAATGCTGACCATGGAAGTGTCCTGAGCTTTGTGTTGGGCATCTTCCAGTTTGCAGAGAGTAAGCAATAAATTAAAACATTAAGAAATGGAAAAAACACAATGGTATGTCCAAGATTTCTGTGGATCTGGATACACAAGATAAGTTCTGCATAGTTTTCTGTGGAAGAGCTAACTTCTGTGGAAGAGACAGCAATGTGGTGACGAGTTTAAGATAATTGAGCTGAATATTGCTTAGATATATTGCCAGATGTTCTAAGAGTGGCTTATCACTAATGACACCAGATAGCTTTGAGGAAGCTAAATGTTTCCCAGATATACCAGTGAATCTATCCCTGTTTCCTGGAGACACACACTCCGAAAAGGCAGCAGGACCTGGCAAACCAACCGTTGCTATCACAGAGCTTCTGTAATTCCAAACCAGTTCCGGCTCCTGCAGCCCTGGGGACCAAGGTACAAGGGCCAGGAGCCTGCCCCTGGCTGAACCTGAGCAGTGTGGAAGGCTCCACCAAGATAAGATAGTGGGTTGCACCTGCCGTGCGGGCGCGTGTTTGAGATCCACGTTTTCCAGCTGCTGATCCCACCTCCCTGGGATCTACACTCACAGGGCTTGGGACTAGGCTCTTTCCAACCCAAACCATTCCCTGATTCTATAACATACCCCTTCTTGAGGAGTAATAGCATTTTCTACCTCCACTATGAGGTATGTCAGAACCAAAAAAACCCAAACATATCCAACAGGCGAGGTAGATTCTTATTGTTTTGCTCAGTGTTGAGAACTAGCTGGGCCAACAAAATCCAGAGGGAAGACAGGAAAGAGGGACAATGTACCTAGTGAGGCTCTCTTCAGTCCCCAGCTTCCGCAGCGCAGTCACTGTGGGGTTACAGTGCTGCAGGCAAAGAATGATGGAGAAAAAATGAGAATATGAGAACTCACCACAGAGGAAAGATCCATGTTCACCATCCTCCTGTCATCCAGATCAACTGGCTGGAGGCCTGCGACGTTGAGCTGGACAGAGGAGGTTCTGTAAACAAAGCTCAGCAGCCAGTCCCCACTGGAAGCAGAGAAGAGTGGGAATAAATCCTGTTGCCCAACCAATGCCATGTGGAATCACAGAATTCCAGAACAGTTTGAGTTGGAAGGGACCTTAAAGCTTATCCTGTTCCATCCCCTATCACGGGCAGGGGCACCTTTCGCTAGACCAGGCTGCTCCAAGCCCTGTCCAACCCGACCGGAACACTTCCAATGTGTTACTGCTCAGACCACGAGGAGGGTGTGATTTGCAGGAAAAACTTTATAACTCCACAACTTGTAAAAGTTGGGAAGTAGGTACGTATCTTTATTCAGCGCTGGGCGCATGGGGATTATTCTTCCAAAAGACATGTGCGCCCTCAAAAGTTTTCGAGTTTTTTTAATCTCTCTTACTTGGGCATATGCATAGGGTTTTACAATAGGTTCATGCATATTTATTTTACTAGTTATAATTAGTTCTTATCAGTTTTTGTACAGAGGGGTCTCTGGTCATCTTGACTATCTCTTGTACTTTCAACTTTGGCTCTATTTTGCTCTAAGGTTCAAGGGGGGGCCCTCTTCTGTTTAGCTTGGAAGTTTACATTCTTTTCTTAAGCAGCCTTGAATCTTTTTTGTCTTTTTTGCAGGCTTTTGTGCACAGCAAGTTAGTAGACTACACAAGTTTTAAACAGCACCCTTTAGCTAAATCTAAAATTGGTTTCGACCCCAAGTCAAATTTCTAACCTTGTTTCAGGTGGAAGTGCTGGGAAGCACAGTGACGTCTGGATCTAGACCTGCTGCAGGTCTGTGTGATGTAGCAATCACACCAGGAATCACTTGCTGGATTCAGGGCAGGTTCCTGTGACACAGGGGTGTAAGTCTGAGCTGAAACCTGATCCATGGCTGTCGTCTCTTTACCTGCAGTGAGTTTAAAAATCTGACCCTTCTGTTTATTTCTATGTTTGCTTAGGGTTTGCACATTGACGTATTTCATCTTTTTAATGTACTGATAGCTCTCCAGCCCATAAAGCTGTAAAGGTGATGAGACCTACAACACTGATGTTGTGACATAAATATCACTGTGAAGCTCCTGGGAGTGCTCCTGATTTATTGGTACTGTAGAAATACATTACTTCAGTGACAGAACTAGGAAGAGTTTGTTCCCACTCTAAAGCAGTGCCATAAGTCACTGTGACAGTTTCAGGGTAGACTATGGCATGAGGAGAGAAGGAAATACAAAACTCTTCTGAGCCAAACAACAGCATAAAATCTGGGCACTGAAATGTCACTGAACTCTACAGAGCAGATTTAAGTGGGATATGTGGTCTGTGATGGCAGCAGGTGAAATGCTCCTGGCACAGGTGTCCATTCCTGGCTGCTCCCAAATAATCCACACGAGGAGTTGTAAGTCTATGCAGAGCCCTGCAAAACCTTTACAACACATTCACACTGCTCAGGTGTGGGTTCTTTCATAAGTTGAGCCAGTCCAACTGATTTGGGTGAGGTTTCCCACTGGGAATTTGCAACCCTGCTGTTAAGTGGGAGGGGACAGCTCCGACAGCTGACAGGGCTCTCACTTGCCCTGTCCCCTCATATTCCAAAGCCAAAGGAGAACAAGGACTGAAGCTCAACAATTGGGCTCAAATCTGATCTCACAGGAATTCTATTCAGTGTAATTCATCCGACCTAAATAGAGTTACTCTATTGTTCTGTCACTCTAAGTGACAGAGCAAGGCCACCCTTTGTACAAGTGATCAGAGAAATCAGAATCGGGAAAGGCCTTATCACAAAATGTTTGTATAAACTTTCCCTCTACCTCAATCCTCACAGAAATTAACCAAGTGTCTTAATTCCCTCTTCTAGCTGCCCCTCATGTTACCTGAATAACCCTCTAGACACAGACACAGACACACACACACACACACACACACACACACACACACACAGAGTATTTTATTCCAACAGCACAGGCAGGCTTAGAACTATAACAAGATCTTTTTTGACTGTCTGTGTGTGTGTGTGTTAGAGGAGATGGATATACCGAGCTTTTTACAGTGAGATCTCTTTTTGTAGAACACAGACAGGAACAATATTTTCTGGGTAAACTCAGTTATATGCAATAATTTTTATCATTTATGGCTTCTTGGAGGAACTCAGAGCACTCCCAGGGAGGCAGCTTTTCCTTATGGCACAGGAATAAACACTGCAAGTGGTGTTTACATGTGGCATCCCTGAAAATCCTGGGATCCAAAGAGGACAAAAGCAACAATTTACAGCCTAGCTGAGAGACAGGATTGATAATTTGTTGTTTTAACCTTGAATACTTTTAATTGATTTATTTATTCTTTTAAAGTTAAAACACTGTTAGAATCACAGTAACACAATACTTCCCCACCTTCCATGTACGTGTGTAGACATCCATATGGATGCGTGCATGGAAAACACCAGCAGCATTTTCACCTGCCCCTGACCCGAGGGCTCACAGCTTTATCAACTGTCTCAACTTGCAGGTTCTTTGCTAATTTTCTTGCCTGGTTATTTCTCAATTTATTTCCCCATGCTCTTAGTCTTCCCCGCTTCATTCCCTGGTTTTAATTTGCCCTTATCTAATTGTTCTGGTAAGCAGTGTTCCTGCCACAATTATCTTCCAAGACACACTCATTAGGTTTGAAGCTGTCACTTGACTACTTAATAGCTTCTCTGAAATTGCTTCAGCTGTTTCAGGCCTCTGAACCTTCTTCTTCTCACCCAGCAGCTCCCATAACTCTGCACAACAGTTGTCTGCTTTTATTTCTAAAATGTTTTAAATGTGGTTTTAAAAGGCTGGTATTTGTTTTGAAGGCAATCTTTGTATTCTTTCATATTCTTACTAAATTTGCTACAGCTATTCCAACTATTCTTCCTTTGCAAGTTAAATATCTTGTTCATTGTGGACTATCTTGACCAGAAACTCACTCCAGATATAAAACCCTTCAATTTGCTTGAGGTCTTTTCCTTCCATTGTGATTGTCGCATCTTTTTCCCCATAAGCAGCCATGAGTGAACTGCATTTTAAAGCTTTTACAGATTCTAATTCCCATTCTTTAAGTCAGCAAACTTAACTGCTGTATTTATAGTCCTTCACACAAAGCTGAGATTTAAAGGGGCTTTAGGATATATCACAAACACACTAACCCAGCTAATTTAGGCTGTGAGTGGTAGAACACTGTCCCTGTATGAACAGGACCTACATGGGCTTCCAGTGGCACAAAGAGCCAAGAGCTGCATCAAGCAGCCTCCAAGTGCCTCCTGCAGCTGCCATCTCAAATGGTCTGAGGGAGAGGCCTGGAGGGACGAGGCTCTGGCACTGCTGAATCAATGTCCTCACCAGCACTTACAAAGTACTTGAAAGGGATAAATATCCCAAACCATTTCCAGGCTAACAAGGCCGGGCACTGAGCGCACACTGACCTGCAGAAGCCATTTATGATCCTGCCTGCCACCACTCTGGTGAGAGCTTTCCAGTGCTTGGCTTCTCCTTCCACTGGAGCTCCCAGTAAGACAACGTCTTCAATGATCCCTTGTGAGTCTGTCGAGGTGAAAGCAGAACAGTTCAGATTTAGAAGACGGATCAGAAAATAATCTCATATGAAGTGTGTTCAGATGTGCACTACAGAGAAATCATAATTTAGGTGGCTTCAATTTGAAAGACAGAAACAATGGAAAGGAGGATCATAAATAAAACTTTGCATGCATTTTAAGTGTCCAAAATTCACCTGGAGTTAGTAAATGTGAAAAATTGAGATCCTCAGACAGTGCAAAAGACCAAGCTGATGGCAGGAGGGAGAAGTGGCGTGGCCTCTGCCCAGAAAGGTGCTGTTCAAGCAGCAAAACTGTGGAAAGGTTTGGGAACCCCTGGAAAGGTCTTTCTGCAGACTCACTAACATGGGTTTGCACAGAGCTTTGAAACAGATGAATGGGTCTGGGATGCTGCAGAGTGAGCAAGTGTTGTCATACATGAAGCATGAGGAACTCCTCCCACAGCTGATTCTATGAAAAACATGACCTGAACACGCAAGATGAAATCCCAAATTGTTAATATTGATTTGGAAGTAGCAACAGTGGAGGCACTTGCCAATACCCAGTGAAGATCTACCAAACTGGTTTGATTTCCTTCTGCTGTAACCTGAATGCCCAGAGCCTGATTTGCTGAACAGCAGTGTGGACTTTTAAGCATAATAAATCTTCCTCATTTATCAGAGAGCTGCAGCTGGGCAATTTCAGGAGGAATAATGATGGAATGAGAAATACTGGGCAGCTCTGCTACTTTCCTGAACAATATATCAGTATCTTCCATAAATCTTTGTAAAGAGAGATGAAGCCTCTGATGCCACAGCAGTTAAATGGAAGACTCATGAGCAGAACATTCCAAATCCATACTCTGCACCTGTGGGAGACCAAGCTCCACAGACCTGAGCTAAACCCAGCATTTGAGGGAGAGGTGCTGCCTGGGTACTTTTCAAATGTCAATCAGTTAGCTTCCTTTCCCTGACAGCAGTAAAGGATTGGAGCTGCCTGCAATGCCTGTATCCTTCTCTGCCATGTAAGTCCCGTGCCTGACAAATCCAAATGAGCTGTCCTGGAATTATTTCCTATTGCAGAGCAATTTTTGCACCAATCTAAAAGAGCAAAGAGCAATTCAATATTGTGAGTGTAATCTGTGAGCAATAAGGCCCTGTTCCCATAATCATGGGCAATGAAAAGGAAACCTAGAGTCTTGCGGGAAGCTTGTTCCAACTAAGGTTCTAAATTCCATGTCCATGGTGTGAGCCAACTGAATAAACAAGCAGCTAATTCGTCAGGATTTTGAATATTTGGGCAAGGTGTTGGAAGCTTTTGTTTCTCCAGCCCTTTGTTCAGCTTATTGCTTGCTCAGAACAAAAAAAAATGTTTAGCCTTGGCTGGAAAATGCTCATTTTCTTTGAATGTTGACAGGATAGAAACCTGGGAACAGATCACTGGCCTGCAGAGCAGCTGAGGCTCGAGATAAATGAAATGTATTTCACAGTTTGTAAAGCTTTTAGATGATTAATAACAATAAAGTCTGTAAAAGCAGTGGAAAAAAAATTAATTAATTAATTAACCATTTAGCCTCATAGAGAGTGGCTAATGAATAAGGAGTTTTATAAAAGAAAATTTCCAGTCGAGTCCAAGCAGGTGAGAACAGAGTGAGGTGAGAATGAGAGGCCAAAATTCAAACCTGATTAAGATGATTTCTTCAGAAAAGGTGTGGAAGAAGGAACCTGTCCCAGAGACCATAACCAGTCCTGGGATTTGGGCTTTGCTGTGCCCTTGGGATGCAATTCACTGGGAAAGGGAAAGCACCTCAGCACATCAGTCCTGACTGGAGGGAGAAAAGGACTGGAATTCAGCTCTGGCCGTGTACAGATGTTCCAGAGCAGAGCTGGCAGCAGTATTCCCAACACCAAGCACAGCAGGGATCACAGCCCAGAGGGATACTGGTCACATGAGCTGTGAGCAGTACCAAACACCCAGTGTGTGACACCTCACTCCTGTCACACACAGCTGGGTTTCAAGATTCGGTCTCTGGTGGTAACAGTCATTATCAATTTGCATTAGTTTGCTAATTGCTAAGTATTTACTAAAAAGCATGGGAATCACGATGAAGAAACCAGAGCAATGATCTTCCCACGCAGTGACGTGTCTCTGATAACTCATTTACTCCAGCTTCTGCCATAATGTTGTTTTCTGGAAACCTAATGAGCTCTGGCTCCTGAAGTGATCCATGATGAAGTATCCAAAGGTTATTCCATTGCTTTGTAGAGAAGCATTTGAACAGAATCTGCGTTCCTGCTATGGTGTTTCACTGGCCAATCCATCACTAGCTATTTGTCCTCAGAAATGCCACTGCCATCTGGATACAGAGCCCTGCATGACGAGGCCGTATGTTCCTTTCGTGTGAGACATCCAAGTACAAACCCAAATCAGCCTCAGCTGTCCCAGGTCCCAGCTCTGTTCCTTCTGTGGCTTGCTCTGGAATGTGCCTGTGAGAACGCCTTGGCAGTCTCTGCTAAACATGCTGCTTCTCATCTCACAAACAGCTCAGCTTTCAGAATTCAATTAAGAAACTGAAAAATCGGTGTATAGTGGGAGCTGTTCTTATACATCACCACAATACTTGGATTTCTTTGGAGTGGCAGCCAACCTTCCAGACCCCTAAGGATTTCCTCCCTAAGCTATGGGCTCCTGTCATTCCAGAGCCTGTAGACTGAAATAAAAACCTAGAAATACCTCAGCCCTTGGCATTCTCAGGACACAAAAAGTGTAGATCTAGGGCCAGATTAGGATCTGGGTTCTGGCTCCAGTGTAACTCCATAAGGATTATTCTGGATTTGATTAGATTTATTTTGAGAACAGAATGCCTGTATTTGAAGACTTTTATCTTAAATCAGAAGTGAAGTTCTGGCACACAGCTATCAATCCTGACCTTCTCCATTCTCACTTGACTCTGTTCCCACCTTCTTGGACTTCACTGGACATTTTCCTTTATAAAATTCTTTAGTTATGATTTATTGTGAAGCTAAATGGTTAATGACTTAAATTGCTATGTGGGGGGAAGGCAGGCTGCACACACTCACTGCTGACTCAACTCCAAGATACAATTTCCATCAACTGATCATAACGATTTTACTCTTTTTTTTTCCCTAAATTAAAAATAGAAATCTATTAATAAACAGAACCACAATGGGTAATAAACTGGCAGATGGTTTTATACTTGACTTTGGGGGAAAATTACCATGAAAATAGCAGATGACAGTGGCATTTCAGTGACTTAAATGGAAGGCAGGACTCAGGGAATCAGATAGAAGAGCTGCAGAGAGCTCCCAAGAAAGGCAAAGCATCCTCTGCTGGGATCAGGCAGTGCACAGGCAGCTCCAGACTGATCACAAATGTCACGTTGTTGTTTACAGACCAAAATGGTGCACCGAAACCCCTCAAGTGAAGACAGTAGATTTTTTCTGCTGGACTGGGGGAAATGACAGAAGAATTTGGCACCAAAGGTGTTCAAACCTCTTTTTTTTTTGGTTTTCATCCTATCCTAAAAGAGCCAAGCTGTGTTCTTCCTCTTTAAAGAAAAATTTCTCCACCAGGAGTAAGAAAAATAAAAGAAAAAATGGTTAGAAGGTGAATGTTACCTTTTTCCTGAGCCATTTCCTGCAGGCAGAAGTAAATAACTCTCGCACCCAGGCTGAAGCCAATCAGTGTGACAGGTCTCTGGCCCTGGGAAAGGAGGAGAGGAAAAAATGCCACCAAATGGTGTTTTCTCCTGAAAGAGAGACTGGGCTTGGGATCCCTGAGAGCCTGAGACACAGAACACCTGCTTGTGCGTCACCCTTGAAATACTGCAGCAATGTGGTCAGTTTCAAAGCAATCAGGTCTCCTCAAAGTTATGCCCAGTTCAATATGGAGAATGCTACATATCCAAGTATTTTGTATGTTTTGATCTTCAGAAAATCAACTGAAAACAATCTAAAGATCAGAAGTTACAACAAAGCGGATGTTTCAAACAGAACCAAAACAGATGCTGTCATTGGTTTGAAATTTCCAAATGAAAACCTTATTCAAGGAACAAAATTTTCCTAGAAATTTCCTAGAAGAAGCCGCCATAATACAAAAATACTGACCACTTCCAGATTTCAGGCTGAGTGACAGCAGCAGCATGCAATGGTTATAAAAAATGATGGGGCTTTTAAGCTTTTAGCTTTTATTTTGAACAGCCTAATAAGATTTTCTGTAAAATGAAAGGGAGCTTAATCCCAACATCAATGAAAAATGGTCTTTGTAATATCCAGGGAGCAGGTGTGCGATGGGTACCCCAGACATCTCATTAACTAGTTTTAGACTCTCACTGCAATGTGTGTTTTCACAACAGCAAGTGCTTAACAGGCAAGAACAAATGCCCCATAGCAAAAGAAAAGGCTCGTATGAAATAAAGTTTATTGAGTTTTCTAGGATTGGGTTTTTATGAGAAATCAAGTTTATTCCTCCTCTGCTGTTGCACCTTGCTGGGACACATAGCTCTGGGGCCACAGCTCCCCTTGGGCTCCTCTATAATCAGCAGTGGCTGGTGTGAGACAAACACATGGCCAGCAAAAACCAGCGCTGGCCCAGCAAATGATGGCAGGCTCTTGGTGGGCAGAAATGTCTTTTTTCAAGCCTTTTCAGAGAGACTTCTGTCACTTCCTTCAGGTACCAGCCCATTCCCCTTCTCTGTAGGTAAAGCCATGGCTCACTGGGCATTGGCTGCCACCCACTTTTCTCTCAAGTTGTTTTGCAGGTGCCTCTTAATGATCAATAAATATTTTTAACACTTTGTATTCTCCTTTCCTTTTCACCCATCCTCACCTCCTGCTCTCTGACTTCCCCTAGGTGAGTGGGCCTGGCTGTGTTGTGATATGGTTAAGCCATGGGTCATTTATGACCGGGATCTCTTTTTCCTCATTCAGAAAAGCTTTAGGTTAAATGGAACAAATCTCACCACAACTTCTCTGATCCATCTGGGACCTCCTCCTTTTCCCCAGTAAGCCAGATATCTGCTGGTCACCTTCATGCAGCACTCTCTGAGTTTTTGTTTTATTAATTTTTGTCTCCTTAGAAAGACACCATTTAACCAGCACGACTATAAAACTTCACCTCCCTGGGCCAATTCCCTTCCAGCCATTCCTCCTGGCTGCTGTGGCCAGTTACCTGCTGTCGGGCGAGCAGGATGTGTGCAAGGTGCTTGCCCACTTCAGCAGAGCGGTGCAGACACACTCCCCACGGGTTGTCAATGACACTGGCAACAGTCAGGAGCGACGCTGGCCAAGTCAAGGCTGTCACAATCCCTGCAACACACAGAGGTTTCTTAGAAAACATCAAAATCAAGAGAGTTCACAGAAGTTAAAGGCTAAGCCTAGGAGCTTATGTCATTTCCAGCTCTTCTTTCCCAATAGCTGTGCTGAGAAATGCTTTGCTGGACTAAAGATAAGGAAGAATCTGATGTTCTGGCACAGGGGGGTGAGTTTAACCCGCGTGTTGGGACTTTTCTGTACAGCAGTAAACGTGTAATAATATAGGGAAATGAACAGTCACAGGTGAAGGACGGTGTTTCCAGCTGTAACTTTAACAGAATGATGCAATGACATGGTGGCTCAGCAGTCAGGAAAGCACAGCTAAATTACAGGTGTGGTAGAGGAGGTTCTCAGGTCACTTCTGCTGGGCAATGCCAGCACTGCCTCCTCCAAAACACTCCTTCTTTAGGAAAGCTCCTTTAATACTGAAACTGCATAAGAGCCACTCAAGCAGATCTGATAGGATTTAGTTTCTTACCTGACAAGACAGTGAATTTTAGGGCTTCTTGAGCCATCATGTTCACAAAACCATTCAGCAGGGAATCCAAGGCGTTGCCAAGCTCCATCAAGTACTTGGATTCCCAGGCCAGGCAGTACTGCTCACTTGAGTGCAACATGCTGCTCCACGGGGCTGTGAAGCTTCCTGGGAAAGGTTACAAAGATGGAATTCATGTTTGGAGAGAACATAATGGCTAATTCCTGGCAGGAGGAGCCCAACAGAGGATCAGAACAGAACCTGCAGGACACTGGAATATTCTAGCAATGCTATTAATGACAGATCAACACTGACGGGCAGAGCAGAACTGTCATCTTAATTAACTAAAAGCCTTCCCACACTGTTCCTTCCCCAAACAACGCAGGTCAGGTTGAGGCAGCTGCTGATCAAAGTGACACAAGATCCCCACAGTAGTCTGTCTTATTTGGGGACATGTGGATTGGCAACTACTGGCAGCTCCAAAATCACAAGGTGGCAAATTCCATAAAATTCTTGTCCTCAGTCCCTCTGTTTGAAGGAGTGTGTACACAGACACTGCTCTAAGGAGGAAAATTGATGACAACCCTAGTTTTGTTATTTAAAACATTCTAGCAGATTGCTAGTTATGGAAGAAGAACGTGTGTCATGTGTAACTCCCTTTTACGGGCAAACAGACACAAAAAGGTTCCTGGAGGGACACACTTGCCTCTCTAACTGTGCCTGGGAGCCCTCCAGCTCTGAGGATTTGGACCTCTGGCAAGCAAAGAGAGAAGCCAAAGCACAGCACTGCAAAGTGAGAAGCAAGCTGTGACAGCAAGCTGCAGCCTGGCAAATGACAGGGCAAGGCATCCTTCTGCATTAATGATATCCAAAGTTAATTATGGTGCTTCCCAATAAACTGGCAGCTGTTCAGTCAGCTGAAGCTGAGCACATTAGCAGACAGGTGACATATTTTATATGACAAACTATACTGGAAAATAAAGCACTACAGACCTTTCAAGGTTTCCCCTGTAAGTCACCTCCAGAGTGCTGTGCTTAACAGGATTTACTTGACAGAACTTTCTTGCCAATAAACCTCATCAGCTGGCAGATACAGAGAGAGCAAAACCACACTATTTTCTGTTAATTCCTGGCAGATAAACATAAGGTCTCAGAGACACTTCGTACTAGTGCTGGCAATCATCTCCCCAACAGACCTTTTCTGGCAAAACCATGCAACAGCTCCTAACAGAAATGATCCTGCTATGGCTGCTCCCAGTCCTGCTATCACCACCAACACAATGCCCTCTTTGTTTTCCTCTGTTTGCCTGGGATGGCAGATTGGGTTGCAAAGTCTTATGGTGAGAATTGCCGTGGTTCAGTTACCATGCCATGGAAATGTGGGGCAGACAGGGTGCTTTGTGAGCACAAACACAGCCTGGAGTGGGACACAGCCACAGCTCTTGGAGCTCTTCTCAGCTTCTTTATCATCTTCTTACCATATTTGCCAGTGCACAGCCATCCAGTGATTGCTATGGTGATGTGGAGCTGCTTCCCTTCCGTAAGTGGGAGGAATTCAAACTCTTCTATGGCTCCCACACGTTTCTTCATTTTGTATCCTACACACAGCCAGGAAGAAACACATGGCTCAGAGATGGCACAGAAAGGACACCCTCTGCTAACAGTAGGAGTTCGTTAAGAAATTAATTGGGTAACACGGAGAGGGTTTTTTTCCTTTCCAAAACCCTCAGTCAGCCCACGCATTACTTATAGCTTGGTCAGGAGCCAACATGATCTTTCTGAGCTTGTGTGATCTGAGGGAATCCAGCAGAAGGGGTTTTTTTTCCTGCAACAGCTGCTTTTCTCCATGGCAGCATCTTTCTAACCCAAAGCAGCAAGTCTTCATTTCCTTCATTAACCACACACCAAATATTCTTTCCCTGTTTGGTCACCAGGGGCTACACAGTACCTTAATCAGCACTGAGACAAAAATCTCAAAGATTACACCCCAAATAGCTTCCCTCACTCTGCAGAGAGCTCAGTGAGGTCATTAACTGTGTTTGCAGACATGATCCTGTGCCCCAGTGGCTGAAAATGGTGTGGTCACTCTCTTACCAGTAAGACCAGCTCCTGCTGCTCCAAAAAGGGACGCCATGACAGCAATCCCAGCAGTGGATCCTAAAGCAGCTGCTCCAGCACTCCCGATGATCGTGGCAGCTCCTGCAGCAACCAGAGGGGCAGCCAGGCCTCCTGTCAGACCTGAGGATGCAGCAAGAGATATCACAAACTATTATCCCTTAAAAACCCCAGGCAGGCATTCCCCTGTGCTGGGAGAGTGCTGCTACTGCTGCTGGAAGAGCCTTTTGCATGTCCAATAAAGAGGCTTTCTGAGACCCTCCCCAGGCCCTGAATCTCTGCCCAAATTCTTTGACTGACTTCAGATGAATGAAGAATAATTTCAAAGTCAAAGGAAGACTATGTGGTGATCTGGGGTGAGCTGTGCTCTGTTTGCTCAGGAAACATTGATCTAATCTTACACTTTTGATTTCAGAGTTGAAGATCTGATCCTC
Organism: Leptocoma aspasia; assembly: GCA_013399835.1. Classification (NCBI taxonomy): domain Eukaryota; kingdom Metazoa; phylum Chordata; class Aves; order Passeriformes; family Nectariniidae; genus Leptocoma; species Leptocoma aspasia. Next base: position 278,767 of record VXAX01000273.1, read on the forward strand.
TTATAACATGAGAGCAAAGAAGGAGAAAACATTTCTAAGGGTGACAACCTCAGTTTAATACTTCCTCCAGCTAGTGAAGCTATACTGGAGTAACTTTTCCAGCTAACTCTTTCATGTTTATTGTTGTGGGACTGAAAATACTTTTCTTGGAGTCAGACCCCTCTCTGTCCCTGGTGCTGTGTCCCCAAAATGCCAAGGGCAGCCTCACCAATCACTGTTCCACCCCCAACAGTTGCCAGACCAATCAGCAGGTATCTCTTCAGCTTTTTCCTTCTTTCCTTCTTTTTTCTTGAGACTTCTGCAGTTCTGTGTGGGGATTAAAAGTACAAAAACTATGGGAGAAGCCCAATGGACAACAATGCTGCATCAGAATCTGCTTTTATTCTCCTCAGTGTAACTTCACCCCCAGGAACAGTAAAGAGGAACATGCAGGTATGGACTGTGACAGCACACTGAGATTTATGAGCATGGATTTAGAGATTTAAATTGAATGGATTAAATGGACCACAGATTTAAATTGCAACAATTTAATTGCTGACAAAAGCCAACAGATATTACTTACTCAGAAAACCCTTCCTAATAGGGCTGAAGCTTGTAAAAAAAAAAAAGAAAGAAACAACAAGTCAAGAGCATTTCATTAACTGTATGCTGCCTAAGTGTCCTTAAACACCACAAGAAAGCTAAGAAGAAACTGGGAAAAGTGTTTGAAATAAAAGGGAATAGGGGTAATTTGTGCTAACAAACAGAGATGCAATTAAACTGTTTTCCAAAAGCAGTGTTTACTACAAGCTGCTTTCTAATTGCACATCACAATATAATAATATAATAGAAATTAAACACAGTCATCAGTGTGCATTTAAGATGTATTTTAACAAGCTTATCAGAAAGAGGTAAATAAACCTAAAAGGAACAAATACCACTTATTAGCCACTACTTTTGACTTCTCTCCAGTGTCTTTACTTTCTCTCTTCCAAGAAGTGCTTCCATTTCAGAGGAAAGTGGGAGAAATAGAGGATACTGGAACAAGTTGTTTCAAGAGGAAGGTTCCTTCTGCACCGTTTACACAGCAGTTAATCCAGGCCTTGAAACATGACAATTTATCTTGCTTCCAAACTTGGATATTTTCCCTGTTAATCCTAGCCTAATTTTGGATTTTCATTATCCGTATAATTGCTTAATCCTTCCTGGAACCCCCTAAGCACACTGTAATTTTGATTAAGACAATTTTATACAAGTCCCAAACAATATGCACTTTGTGAGGCACAGCAGGAGGGGAATGGAGCTCAGTGGGTGAAATCCCTGAGTCACTGCACTCATTGGCAGAACTCCCATGGACCTGCACGTCACGGAGACTTTGCCCCCACAGAGCCCCTCCAAAAAACCATTGCTCATTACCTTCTGCAGCTGCAAACGTGGTGTCTGCAGAGAGCAACACCTCTCCAATTTCTCCACAGCCACTGCTGTGGACCAAGCAGGGTTTGGCTATCAGAGAATCATGGAATCATTGAGGCTAGAAAAGATCACCAGGACCATAAAGTCCAAGCTGTGCCCAATGGCCACCTTGTCACCCAGCCCAGAGCACTGAGTGCCATGTCCACTTGTTCCCTGGACACCTCCAGGGATGGGGACTCCACCACCTCCATGGGAGGCCCCTTCCAATGCCTGACAGCCCTTTCCATGAAGAAATTCTTCCTGATTTAACCTGAACCTCCTCTGGTGCAGCTTGAGGCCGTTTCCTCTCATCCTTTCAAAATGCTCTACTTTGTGCCTTAGTCACCAGTCCAAATGCTTGGCTTTGGATAAAATTGCTCCTGGAGTTCTTTATAGAGTGCTGCAGCCAGGCTGTTCATACCTAAGCTGGCAATACCCAGCAATTTCTGTTCTACACGAGGTTCATCAGCTTTTACAGTCACTGCAGTGTGTCTCAGGCTGAGAATAATGACAGGAGAGCTGGAACATGTCTAAGTTGGAGTCAGTTGGAATAATGAGCAGTTTGAGTTATGTTATGGGGAGAAAGAGAGTGGCAGCTAAATCTTGCCTGCCGATGCAGTAAATAAAAGGAGAAGTTTTGCCTGTCACTGCTTCCCTTCTGGAGCTGCCAGCAGCTGCTTCCTAATGGTCACTCCATTACCATTATCACTGGATTACCAGACTGCTTTTATCCACTGTGGTAATTAACTGCTGCTTCTGGTATTTCTCTACCCTCACTGAGCTCAGATGTGCAGCTTCTTGCCTGAACCACAAATTATGTTCAGAGAGATTGTTATGGGGAATTTCAGGTCATTTTCCAATAACAAAAAGTGCAGGAGCACTCATTAGCAAGCAAATGTTGTGATGTTTTCCAGTTTCTTACAGAACTGTGTACAAAAGAAAGGTTCTCACCTGCAAGTCAGAGCACATTTGGTGCAACTAACATGGATTTAAGTGGTTGGAGCATTATTCTTTAGAGGATTGTACATTTAATCTCGTAGATTCTGGGCCTCAATCCAACATATCCACAGCAGCAAAGGCAGGAGCAAAACCTCAGGTTAACAAATATCAGTAAAAACACCTGTGCAGGAGCTGTCAAACCCCTGGTTGGTTATTTCTGTTTCAAAACCTCTTGCAGGTCAAAGCTGAAAGCATCCTAAGCACATAATTGTATTCCCAGCCCCAAAATCTGGGAGGTCAAGGTGGTGACAGGTTTATATTTTGCTTCCTTTCCCCATTGACTCCTGACTTCAAACCAAAGAAGGGGTCATCAATACCCCACAAATCTCAGCCTCGTTTAAGCACAGCAATAACAATGTGTTCATACTGTGGTCTTGGGCTCCTCCCGCCATAAGGATTTTTCTTTTTCTTTTTATCCAATAGACATTTACTCCCATGGCTGCAATTTGGGCAAAGGAGAAGATAGGAATCCCACAGCAGATACACTGGAACCCCACTGGGCTGGCAGCAGGGTTTGAAATCCACGCTGTTCTTCTGCCATTATCAGACACAGCTTAAAGGCCGAGCACTGAGTTTGTTTCCACAAACTGCAGCAAAACAGTCCCCATTAATAACAACCCTTGCTCCTGCACACCAAATGTTTAGCAGTCCATGATCTTTGAGATTATTCTGACTTTCCCTTTTTACAGTGTGCTATAAAGTTAAGCATTATTTAAATTCAGCTGTTACTGGAAGATATCCATCACATGCTGGACCCCATGGTAACATCTGAGCTGAACCATGGCAAGGGTGTCAATTAAAGCCTTTATTAGCATTCAGTGTAATCTCATAACCTGTTTGCTGAGTTGACAGATGAAAATATTTCCCTTGAAAGTCCACTACGGTCATATTTACTGCCTTAAATATTGCTAAAGAGTCACACAATTCCTGCCTGATGAGAGGAATACAAAGATACTCCAATTCTTATAGATACCAAGAATTAAGCAGGAGGGGATTGGAGCTCAGTGGGTGAAATTAAGAATTTCAACAACCAAGAATTAAGGCTATGTTAATAACATAGAATTATGACCCAGGTCTGTATGTATCTGAAGATTCAGACTGTTGCCCTCAGAAATCTCCCTTCAATAGCAGTTATCCTGCTGTCTCTTAAAGATGCTTAAAGACAGATTCAGAGACAATGAACAGCTGAGGATCTAATCCTGATTATCTGTAGGAACTTTATTCTGCAAGAGGCAGTTCTAGCTGAAGGATATTGGGCCAAGAGACAACAAGATCTTTGTGATGTATTTACACAAAATCTACAGTCTCTAAAAGGCACCTGGAAAGAGGAAAGGAGGCAGCTCAGTGCAGAACAGCCCTTACCAGTGTGCAAGGCCAGATCTCAGCTCTGATTTTAAGAATGCTGAGCTTTTCTGCTTGTCAGTGCTGTGAGGGCTCTGCAACCCTAATCAAGCCATAAATTATTACAGTAAGAGCCATGTGGGGAATAATCAGAGACTGAACTTAGGCACAAGTAATTACTGCTAAGTTTTTGAGTGCTGGCAGTGTTTTTTGATCCCATATCAACCCAAATGTTCTTACTCTGACTCTTCCTCTTTTTGTTCCTTCAGGCTCTCAAGCAGAGATTCCTCCAGGACTTCCAGATCTTCCAAGGGAATTCTCAGCAGCCAGCTGACACGGCAGAGCAACACCCTGGCTCGAGCATCATAGGATCCTTGAAGACAGAAAAGCCCAGGAAATCAGTCAGATCAGTCTGACCACACAGTTTAGTTAAGGAGCAGAGTGCTCAAGGAATATGTCACAGAGCAGCTCCTTCCCCCAGGCCCTATTTTTTTTCCAAGAACATGACAAGAGACTGATAAATGGAAAATCCTTCTTCTCTGAGAAGAGAGCCACCACACCAGGTAATGCCTCTGTGGCAGGAAAAGGATCTCAGATCCTTTGCTCTCCATCCTCTCTGGTAGAGGCCTGCTGGCAACTTTTCAACAGAAAAATGCTGCAGCTGGACCACAGCTAACTGGAAATATCGAATATGTCTGTGTGGGTAACTGGGCACAGCCCAGCTCAACTGCACCACTGCAGGAAGGTGGCATTTTGTAAAAATGCGCCTCCATGCAAAAGCTTTATCTTCTTCTTTGGTGGCAATAAGAGGCACTCAGGAGCGTAAAGCTACACACTAGCTCCCCCAGCAGCACCACGGACAAATGTTTGCTTTTACACTCCCTGCTGGAGATGCAGGAGTGGACAGTGCACTCAGACAACAGCAGACAACAGAACTGATTACTCCTGGTATTGTAAGGAGGTGTTCTTGAAGAAAAGATATCTTAGAAGAAAAGACATCTTAAATGTAATGGATTTTAAATTATTTGTGCCAACTCTTGCTTTTTTAATGTGTTTCTCTCAGCAGCACCTACCACTTCCTGATGTTTGGCTTTTATGAAGGGTTCTTGGTGCACTCTGGGATGAAAAACACAATTGCTTTTCTCAGGGTGGGCAAAGATATCAGCAAGACCCAATTACAAAGAATGTTTGCGATACCTGCTGCACGTAGATCAAATATGGCATTGGGCAATCTATTGTTTATTTATTACCATCATTACCAAGATACCAAACTAATTCTGTAGCCTTTAATGACACCCTTGATCAGGTTTGTACTTAGCTGAGAAATAAGAACAGGATTTATCTTGACTCCTTCCCGAAATGTGGCATGTCCTGCAAGTCCAGGCAGGTGTAATGAGCCCCCTTCTTTTTTCTGTCTGCTGACACTGCTGGGCTTCTTCCTCACCAGCCTGGTGGGAAGGCAGCGAGGCTTGGAAAGATATTTTTCCTAAATTCCAGCTTCACAAAATAAGCAGTTTTGCAATAACTGACTTGTCAATTTTCCATTAAAAATAAAGCAAGAACAAAACTTGTTTTGTTCTGCAGTGAAAGAGGCTAATTAGCAACTAGCGAGTTCTTTCCTGTGAGGACATGTTAAAACACAGAGATTTAAAAAATGCACGTAGTGATAGAATCCAGGCTTCTTTCAGAAATGAACATTCTGTTCAGCAGACCATCTTTATTCCATTAATTTTATCAGACTAATCCATGTAATGGATTGCAAACCAGAGAATTGTTTTATGTGTAATATAATACATGAGACAAATCAAATTTATTTATTATGGGCTTCACAGGACACTCTGGAATTTATACCCTGTATTTTTTTTTTTTTAATGCAACCAGCAGAAAATATTTAAGGCTGAGATTTTCATAACAGCTTTATGCCTTCCTAAAAGAAAAGGTCACCTGATTCTCTGGAAACATTGCAGAAAAACCACCCCACTCCACCACCATTTACATCTGCTTGCCAATGCATGGTGTGTGAAGGTAAGGAGGTGAAGAGCCGTTCAATTTTCAGTGGATATTATTAACCATTCCTAAAACAAGAGTTGTTTTTCCTGAAAGGGATGCAGGGAAGGAGTGTACAGCTTTTGCCAGAGAGGAAGCTGAGATGAAATAGGATAGTACCTTTTTGAGCAGTTTAAAGTATCAGATGTAAACTCAACGATATTATTTTCACAAAGAACAAATGGTAAGTAAACTTACCATCTTGAAGAGAGAAGGATAAAAGGTCCTAAAGAGAAAAAAAAAAAATCCATTTAAAACGGATGATGTAGGTCTGGAGGGATCAAAATAGAGGCATAAAACCCATCAGACTGATTGAATTACTGCAGCAGCTGAGTTCGTAAGTGAGAAGCAGAAAGTTACAATTCAGTGAGGCAGCACAGAGCAAAACCAGCCCAATATTCTCCAAAGGCCAGTACAAAGGGTTGGACAGAAGCAGATAATGCTTGGTATATGCTGAGGCATCCCACAGTTTTTGTTATTTTGTTATGATCTTGATCTTACACCAGACTTCAAAGTTTGGAGGAACAGGGCTCTAATCCTCCCACTCTAATGCCTTCTGCTCCCTACAGTCACATGGACTCACATATGCAACATCACTAACAGGTTTGAATGTTCCTCTAATGGCCCCTATTTTCTTTGGCATTCTGGGAATTCACAGCTTTAGGCAGTAAGGCTGAACTGGCATGAAGTTCTTTTGGATTAAGTGAGTTTAAAAACTCAGAATTTATGGCGGTCTGTCAAGATTGAGGGACTTGACTTCTGTGTTGGCTCTTTACCATAAAAAATGAAAAACAAATCAATTCAATAGATGGTTTCTATGGATAAATCCATGAAAAAGAGGCCAGTGTTTTTACAACTGTGTTCTCCTCTTTTATTGCCACTGGACAAATTCTAAGCTCTTTATGTGACTACATTAAGCACCAGCTCAGCTGAGCTGCTTCCCTCTCCTACACACAAATACAGCACAGCTGAAGTTTACACGGAATCCTTTCAGCCCTCTGGGAACACAAAAAATGCAGCCAAAAATGTAGGAGGCTGCCCAAGAGTTTATGATTATTAGTCCTGTAAGCTCCCAAACACAGTTTGTATAGTAAAAATGTCTCTAATCTGAGAGTCCTCCACATGAGAAGTGCAGAATGCAGAACAAACCATCCTGAACCAACCAGAAGAGGGACAAACTGCAGACTGCTCCCCAGGCTGGCTGGTGGGATGTGAGAATCGGAGACAGCAGTCCAGAGGGAGAGATGTAAGTGGTTTCCCAAAGCCTGAGTACTGGGAGTCCCCAGGGATCACCTATGTGGGCACCATCACCTTCTCTCTGGGTGTGTTTCTGGGGGAAGAGCTGGCACAGGGGTGTCAAAGCCCAGCAGAAGGTGCAGGGCTGGGAGCCTTGAGCAAAAAGCTGACCAAGCAAAGGGCCTTGAGTCTAGAATAAGGTGAAGCTTGTGACCTTGTTGCCACAATTTTCCATGGACTGACATAAGCAACCTCTGGAAGAGGGTGATGGTTTGTGGGCAATAAACTCTCCCTGAGTGAGGCTCAGGGAGCTGGGGCTGTGACTCAGGTCTTGTCCCGTCTGCCCAGTATCACCTATGGCACCTCGTGTCAAACCACCCCAAATTAATCTGGCCTAGACATGTACACACATGCCTTTCAAAAGGTCAGGGATGCATGTAGGTAATCAGGTGATAAACTAGAACCACTGTTTTTATGGCATCTGTGCCAGTTAGCACACTCAAATAGGCTGCAGTTAGGCTGCAGTTTAGGCTGTGCACGTACTGCACATGCAGGCAGCTGGAATCCAACCAGCAGTGATTAGATTAGTTCACAACTGGTTTGTTTTCTTCTCTAAGCAGCAGTTGTTATATTGCAGCCTTATTTTGAAGTCAGTATTTTGAATCTCCATGAAAACTCATTGACAAGACAACCACCCATATGACTGAGAAGCCTTACAAAAGAAGGGAATCTTTATTCAGTATTTGCCAGCTTTTTCTGAGTTGATGCAAGTTCAAAACCCATTTCCCTAACAGAGAGCCCCAAATCCACATTACAGTGAATGTGAGTAGGAATACACTGGAAAATGGGCATTCTAGGTAGTTGAGAGCAAAAAACATATTCATAATAAGAATTTTCAACGTCTAATCACCTATCACAGCTTCTACACCACTTTTATTGCATTGCCTTCCCATACCACACCCACAGCCTGCTATGACTACTGTCTTTAAAGGATTCAGTTACCACCATCTGCCTGTGTTAGTCATCTGCAATGAACACAAAGATAACTATCCATAATCCTCACATGTTCATTGAATCAATGGTGAGCTCACATCTAATCTCCTGACTTCATGGATCATCTCTTCAGCTCCTTTGAGATGAAGGGCCTTCAAAAATGCAGCATAAGTGCCAGCAAGGCCCTGCCACTGAACACGCCGAGCAATTAAAGCAGATACATAATAAACAGTAAATACTGCGTCAGCAGCAGCTGAATACAAAGGAGGACAAGCACCATAAAGCAAAAGATCAATAATTCATAAAGCTTTGTCCTGTAGCTTGTTTATTTCTAGGTAAGAAGGAAAAAGCTTATCTCAGCTTACCGTTGATGTTTGCCACACACCAGTGTTTTTTTCCAGACACATCTCTGCTGCCTTGCTCTACTGATGTCTTTCATTCTGTCTCTCCTCTGACAAAATCAATCACCTTGCTCACATGCAGATGACTGTGTAAGGGATTGCTGCTGTGGCATTAGACTGATAGTTATTCCTCATCTTTGCTTTCAACTGATCAAAGTTGTCTATGGTTTCTGTATTCCACCAAAATCCAGGGGATATCCTCAGTTTCCTGTCAGAGCAAAATCCCGTGTGCTCCCGCTGATCCAGAGCCACTTTTGTACATGCACATGGAGCCCTCATGCAGCATAAGCTTGGAGCAAGCACAAGCTAAATTTCACCCTTAATAAACTCAGCAGCAATGCAGGAAAACCTGCCTCAATGCAGAGAATCCATCCTGACACAGAGAGAATGAGGGAAACTGCAGGAAGCACCTCAAGGCAGAAAGATTAATGAGTGTGGATGTATTGAATTTCAGAAAACAGCATCCAAAGAGCCACTTTTATTTTAGAAGATCTGCTCTAAATTATTAAGATCTCTGTTGTCATCCTTGTGCTATTGTAGGACTTTGGGCACTGGAACATTTGGACCAGGAGCAGATCCTCTGAGGCATCTCATGGACTGACAGGAGGCAGGAAAAGGTGGCTGAGGAAATGGGAGCTGGTCAGGGTCACCAGAGAAGTTCACTGCTCTCTTATCTCCCCTAACACAGCCAAGTTCTCACATCTGCTGTTCTGCCAGGCCATTGCTCAAGGTGAGAGTGTGATAACCCTTAATCAATCAATACCAGAGCACTGGATGCACGCAGGGTGTCTGGCACAGGGTGACCGTGCCCACCTTTTGTGCGACACCAGCAGCAGCCTAACACTCTCTTCACCCTGCATGGCATAACATGAGGTTGGATGAGGAGAGATCATCCCCAGCAAAAGCAAATGCTGCCAAAATGCTTCACCTCTTTTATCTTTCCATCAGCTTTTACAGCAGAACATTATGGAACAGTCCCAGTTTCACTTCCTCAGTGAAAGAAAATAAAGTCACAGTAATTTCCTTCTGGTCAAAGTGTACTCTGGGAAAAAGACTTTGGAAATTGTGCTCCTTGGAGCATGTATGTGGAGGTGGTTTGTGATACATATATAGTGAAGGGGCTTTCAAACAAGTGAAAATGATGTCTACTGTGTTCAGGGTATCACTAAAATATGTACAACACATGTATGAATGGAGACCACTCAGTAACACAATCAAAGTAAAAATTTGTCAGTTCTCTTGAAATCATCAGACACAATTCGGCAGACAGTGACCATGCTTCGCATTCATCCTTTCCATGAGATCTTTATGAATAGACTGTCAGTCCCCCCACAGCTGCTTATAAATAAAGGCCTATCAGAAATAGTGATTTTATTTCCCTGACTGCACAAACAGCACTTCATCTCCAAACAGACAGGTATGACAAACCTCTTTTGCAAAGCAAACAAGGGCGAGGGGAGCACATGGACTTGCCTGGGTAATGAGAAGTGGATTTTCTTTCAAGACGGGATCCTTCAGCAAAATTTCAGTGAAAGTTTCCGTGCCCTCACCTCCTAAGCCATCAGCAAAAGCTGTCATGGCAGGTAGGACAGCATCAGGCAGGTCCAGCCACTTCACAAACCCCTTGATGAATTCTGTCCTGAACGAGCTGCAAGGCAACAGAAGCAGTTAAAGCTTCACAAGTGGGTATTTCAAGGCTCCACAACTGGGTATTTTTGGAAGCTTTGAGCAGTCCTTGGTTTCAAACATTGATTCACACAAAAATCAAAGCATCAGTAGTCAGAAGAAGGTGAATTGCTAAACAAACCAGCTAAACAAACAAGGAAACAATCTGAGTGGGACTAGACCTTGCTTCAGAACACGCTTTGATGTTTGCAGTGTTAATGGATGTGTTTTGTGCTGAATTGTAAAACCCTTACAGGTGCAAGAGAGAAAGGATCTTCCACTCCCCCAACTTCAGAAGACCCCACACAGAATCTGATACCAGCTCTGGCTGAGCCACCACCCCAAATCCACCTGCCCTGCCCAGGCCTTGCTCCACTTGTACCTTTGCTCGTTTTCAGGGAACAGCCAGGCGAGGGATGTCCCGCAAAGCGCGGCGTACGCGAATCTGCCGGGCTCCCCCAGCTGCCGGCCCAGGAGCGCACACGGCTCCCTCTCCCCGCCGTGCTCTGCCTCCTCCTGCTGCTTCAAAGCCCAGCCTTTCCACTTCTCCCCTGCAGCCATCTTCACCTGCAAGTTCAAGGAGGAAAAAGCAGCAGAAAAAAACAACAGCAAACAGTTGGAAACCAGGAAGTGAGGAGACAATTTGCCTTTGTTTTTACTGCCACACTTGCTACTGGAATTAAGTCAAGTCTGACCAGGTCCAGCTTGTCTGTTGACTCCAACACACTGCTGTGACCAAAGAAGACACAGGAACAGGACACAGATTAACAGTTCACCAATTCTCAAATGTTTTGCACAAAATTAGCTGACAATAAATATTTCAGTCTGCAAAAGGACAAGTTCCCTTTGGGATGCAAAAGGACTGGGCTCCATTCAGGCCTATCAGTCTTACATTTACTGCAAAAATAACATGAAAATAAAAGCTCTGCACCTGGTGCAGGGACCAGTACAGCTGCCTGGGAAATAATTTCCTTTCTCATCCTCAGCCCAGATTGCTCCTGTTTGTTTTGCTGACAGCAGTAGGAAAGTTGAGTCAAACTGCAGCCTCTGAGAAGGACTTTCATGTGTCCCACAGTCATTGCTGTGCTTTGCTTGTAATATTCCTCCTCTACACAACCTGCCACTGCTCTTTCCCTAAAAATAAGATCCCTGCACCACACAGACCGTGAGCTGGGCCAAGGTATTATTCTTTAGAGTGTAGATGTGCACACTTCCAAGTGATGGGCTTCCAGCTGCTCCCCTGATGGTGCCAGCAGCAACCTGAGACCTCAGGCAGAGGTGACAACAGCTCATTTCAAATTCAGCCTGGGCAACAACCTGCTCCAGGGCTCACTTCCATCACCTGGGATTTCTACTGATTACCTTAAGATCCAACCAGTTTCTAAGGGGCCTAAATCACCCATTTCATTTTATAGTTTCAATTAAAATGTTTCCTTTCTTTCACACCCTGGCTAAATATTAATTAGGAGCCCATGACACTACAAGTGACTCCCAAGGGATGCAGACCATTTATGGATCATTTTAGAGCCCCAAAAGAAAGAACTGCAACAGGAGCTGCTCTTTTTAAAGAGATTTTATTATCTGCATGCCATCTGTCATGGTCCTTTAGGAAAAGTGTCTGTCCTGCCTTCCCACTCAGGAACCTTAAATATCCAAACTTCCAGACCAACTTTCCCAGGAATAATCTAATGATAAAGTTTCAATAATTTCACACTTATTTCTCATGTCTGCTCACCTCTGGACACATTATGGGAGACAGCACTGAAAATAAAACCCCCTTCCCTGATAGATTTATTGATTTCCTAACTTGGGCTCATATGAAAAGTGAAGCAGCTGAAAAAGATCCATGAGCAGTACAACTGTTTAACCTAATTTCCTAATAACATAAAATATGGAGCAATAATGGAGCAACACCACAATGGCTCCTGGCATGCAACAAGTAATTCAGAGAGCTGAGCAGCTAAAATACCCAGAGAAAGTTTCTGGAAGGCTTTGCTCTGAAGATGCTCAGATCAATGTACTTCCCTCTACACAGGTATCTTTTTCCTTATAAACGTGTAGGAAAAAATGGGCTTGGGATTTTCAGACATACAGCGTAAAAAAAGGGCAATGTGTGATTTACTACAGAAAATTTGAGCCAAGAAGTTTTGCCACAAATCCAAGATGAGGGAATTGAGAGCTAGAAACAAATTCCAAAAGTTATTTATTCCAAAAGTTTTTAAGTCTCATGGCACTGGAATTCCGATCCCTGCCTCGAACAATGTACTTCAGCAATCAGCAGCATTGCCACAATCTGAACTGTCACTTGAAAGAGAATTTTTTATCACTTCCAACTCTCACTTTCCACACAAAGCCCTTTGTTTTCTTGAGAGATGATGCATTTTATACAGCAGACCACAAAATCCTGTTTGAAAAGCAGAAAGATAATTCCTTTGGGGATCCAAAGCTGTACGATACACGTGTTCCCTGCAGCTGAAAGAGGAAATAGAGACAGGGTGGCATCGCATTTGTACTAAGCTGTGACAAAGGCGACCAAACCATCATCTCCAGAACCCCCCAAAGTTAATGAGGCATCTCATTAATTTCAGAGAAGCGGCTGTAGGTGATTATTCAGATGGGGCTCAGACCGGGCTGGCCAGAGTTCCGTGTAAGGCACAGTGGGGACAGCACAGCCCAGCTGTGGCTACGCATCGCACACAACACTGTGACTGTGGAAACATTCGGGCAAAAGAGATTTTTGGGGACTTGCACATGGCTCCAGAGGTGCTGGGAGCACCACGGCCTCTGCTTTTAATCCGTAGATACGACGTATAAACATGGAATTCTGTTAATTCCGTTCTGTCTCAATGCAAGAACACATAAACGCGTTATGGATGGGCCACAGGGATCAGAGCTTGAGGGGATAGGGTCATAGAGAAGCCCAAAGCTTAAGTAGTTGGAAAAGTGAGCGTGTTTAATGCGGTTAATCCTAAGGCTCGCACAGCAGCGTTTGAGACGCGATGTCCTCACAGTGAAGTGAGCAAAGCTGCGGAGAGAGAACAGCACATTGAGAAGCGTGAAGGCACCACTTAAGCTGGGGAAGCTGTGAGGGCGGACACCGCCACAGCTGCCCGTGTTCACTTTTACCACAAGTCCTTCACGTCTGACGTCTCTGCTGATCCAACACGGGCACTTATTTACGGAAAGCGGCGCTTCTGGCCACGCTGAGGGAAGGGAAGCAGCGGCCAGAGCAAGGGAGCGGCCTGAGGGGAGGCTCCCGCGGCCTGAGGGGAGGCTCCCGCCCGCTCGCTCCTCAGCCCGAGGCGCTGCCCCCGCCCAGCCCCTCTCCCACCCTCCCGGCCCGGCCCGGCCCGGCCCCGACCTGCCGCCGGCTCGGCCGAGTAGCGAGCACCGGGAACCGAGTAGCGAGCACCGGGAACCGGGCACCGCGAACGGGAACCGAGCACCGACTACCGGCGCCGGCGCCCGCCCCTTCCTGCTCGGTCCGGCCCTCCCGCCGGCACTGCGCCATCGGCGCAGCCAAGGGAGAGTGGGAGCTGCGCTGGGCTGAGGGGATGGAGGGCACTGGGGGGGTCGCAGAATATTTTGAATTGGAAGGGACCCACAGGGATCATGAAGTCCAGCTCCTTAAGTGAATGGCCCATAGAAGGGATCAAACCCACGATCTTGGTGTTGTCAGTACTATGCTCCAACCAACCGAGCTGGCCCGGGATCATCTGAGGGGATGGTGAGGGATGGATGAGGAGATGTCGAGGGATGAGGTGATGCTGTCTAGCCCCATTTCTCTTTACAATTCCCTCTCTCTCAGGCCACAGTGTATTACCCAGTCACTATCCGAAATCAGGAGCTAGCCAGGTAAGGTAAGCAAGGCATGGGACTTCAGAGCTGAAACTTTCTTAACAAAATGACCAGCATGAATTAAAATTGAACACAAGCAAGTCCTTTACATTTTGGAATAGGAATATAATCCCATTAGCCTTTTCTCTATAAACTTAATTGCCGCTTCAAAGTCTTGCATGGTTANAACCCCCCAAAGTTAATGAGGCATCTCATTAATTTCAGAGAAGCGGCTGTAGGTGATTATTCAGATGGGGCTCAGACCGGGCTGGCCAGAGTTCCGTGTAAGGCACAGTGGGGACAGCACAGCCCAGCTGTGGCTACGCATCGCACACAACACTGTGACTGTGGAAACATTCGGGCAAAAGAGATTTTTGGGGACTTGCACATGGCTCCAGAGGTGCTGGGAGCACCACGGCCTCTGCTTTTAATCCGTAGATACGACGTATAAACATGGAATTCTGTTAATTCCGTTCTGTCTCAATGCAAGAACACATAAACGCGTTATGGATGGGCCACAGGGATCAGAGCTTGAGGGGATAGGGTCATAGAGAAGCCCAAAGCTTAAGTAGTTGGAAAAGTGAGCGTGTTTAATGCGGTTAATCCTAAGGCTCGCACAGCAGCGTTTGAGACGCGATGTCCTCACAGTGAAGTGAGCAAAGCTGCGGAGAGAGAACAGCACATTGAGAAGCGTGAAGGCACCACCTAAGCTGGGGAAGCTGTGAGGGCGGACACCGCCACAGCTGCCCGTGTTCACTTTTACCACAAGTCCTTCACGTCTGACGTCTCTGCTGATCCAACACGGGCACTTATTTACGGAAAGCGGCGCTTCTGGCCACGCTGAGGGAAGGGAAGCAGCGGCCAGAGCAAGGGAGCGGCCTGAGGGGAGGCTCCCGCGGCCTGAGGGGAGGCTCCCGCCCGCTCGCTCCTCAGCCCGAGGCGCTGCCCCCGCCCAGCCCCTCTCCCACCCTCCCGGCCCGGCCCGGCCCGGCCCCGACCTGCCGCCGGCTCGGCCGAGTAGCGAGCACCGGGAACCGAGTAGCGAGCACCGGGAACCGGGCACCGCGAACGGGAACCGAGCACCGACTACCGGCGCCGGCGCCCGCCCCTTCCTGCTCGGTCCGGCCCTCCCGCCGGCACTGCGCCATCGGCGCAGCCAAGGGAGAGTGGGAGCTGCGCTGGGCTGAGGGGATGGAGGGCACTGGGGGGGTCGCAGAATATTTTGAATTGGAAGGGACCCACAGGGATCATGAAGTCCAGCTCCTTAAGTGAATGGCCCATAGAAGGGATCAAACCCACGATCTTGGTGTTGTCAGTACTATGCTCCAACCAACCGAGCTGGCCCGGGATCATCTGAGGGGATGGTGAGGGATGGATGAGGAGATGTCGAGGGATGAGGTGATGCTGTCTAGCCCCATTTCTCTTTACAATTCCCTCTCTCTCAGGCCACAGTGTATTACCCAGTCACTATCCGAAATCAGGAGCTAGCCAGGTAAGGTAAGCAAGGCATGGGACTTCAGAGCTGAAACTTTCTTAACAAAATGACCAGCATGAATTAAAATTGAACACAAGCAAGTCCTTTACATTTTGGAATAGGAATATAATCCCATTAGCCTTTTCTCTATAAACTTAATTGCCGCTTCAAAGTCTTGCATGGTTATTGAGCCTTATCTTGTCAGATGGGAATCTGTTCAAAAGGTACCGGGTTCCAAAGCCTCATGACTGCCACCAGCATCTGTGACCTCTGAATCACCTGGGTGTTAGTGGCTCTCAGGCTGAAAAACATTTCAGTGGAACTGCTGAAGAAAAACTTGGGAGGTGCTGCTCTATAACTCTATGAATCCATAAGGATTCTTTCAGAGGGCCAGTCTCGCCCTGGAAATCACACTTCTGTATGCTGCCCTTTCCTGTTGCTTTTTTTTTTTTTTTTTCCCCTGGGCTCTGTAGAAAGTAGTGTAATAAAACAATTCTTTTGGAAAGGCAGAGTGAAGCATAATACCAGATTTTACTGATCATATTAATTCTGTTTTCATTTCTTCACACCCATGTGCTGAAAACATACATGGGCTGGCAGGATCCCTTGTGAGTCATCTGTTCAGGCCAATATTAATACATTTGTTACAGACCTTTATAGTACCAGTCATCCACTGGTGTTGGTGAAAGGAACTTGACAAGAATATTGTCTGTGATCTTTAAGACTTGCCCAGTGTTTTTAAAGTTATTTTCAGTGCAGCTAAATATCTGGTCCAGTCTTTATATTTGGCATAATAAAGTATTTGGGTTTAAAACTACCTGCCTTTTTCCCAACTGGAAAGCTTTTTTCTTGTTGGTTATTAGCAAATGTCATATGTATTCTGCAGTAAGCCTGTTGCTGTCCAAAGAGATGAGAAAACCCAAAAGATTTATTTTCCCTGAAGAATCCCATTCCTGGCAGAAAACAAACCTGATTTCCAAGACTTTAGCAGCATAAGAGCTCGTACCCTCTTAGTCTAATCTGTTTTATCTGCTGTGAGACACTCTGTATAATTATATACTGAGCAACTGCAGGACATCAGTTTCCATTCTTATCAAACACAAATATTTACCTGATCCAAGGTCTCCTGAGATCCTTGACACTCTTAAACATGCAGTTTAACTAGAGAAATCTGGTTTTTTCCTCAGTTTGATTTTAGTTGGGTTTCAGGGTATTTTCTTAGCAACTAAGTATTTTTTTTAAATGAAGGAACACTCCAACACATTACTGCTTTGTTTTACTCAGCTCAGCTCTGCAGACTCCCAAATACGCTTTCTCAGCTGCAATTCCTGTCAATAAGGAAACTAGGAATTGTTTTGACATTAATCAGCCATGAGGAATTGAAACAAAGAAGTCAATGAGCAGTTAATGTTATTTAAATTTAATGGAGACATTCCATTTAAAAATATCACACGTGGTGTGGCGCAGCAGTCAATGGATTTCTGTTTACCCCTGTGAGCATCTCCAAGGGCAATGTAAAGAGGGCAAGAAGAGAGGTCCTGCAGGTTGCCAGATAAAAGGAATTCAGGTGAGAGGAACTATTTCTGTGCCAAATAATGTGGGAAATTTGGAGGGTCATGAGGTTTTTGAGCCTTGCCCTTTGCAAACCACAAACTCAAGATCAGGAGTGTTGATTTGGCCTCTTCCTCTCCAGTTTTGTGTGTAACTTCAAATGGCATCAATTGACATTTGAAGTTACACACATCCCCTTTTCCCATCCCTGCCAGGGATTAAGATTATAATCTCAGTTAAAACTACTCTCTTCCAACTCCACTCACTCAACCACTCCCTGATTCAGCAGCCTTATTTCCCACAGTGTCCAAAGGAAAGGTGTCCATGTGTTCAGAGTGCAAACAGCAACCCTGGGGTTTTGCAGGACATCACCTCCCGGGTGTTCCAGATAACATCCTGCAGGGCTGATCAGCAGGGGCCACGGACACGAACAAAATGGCAAAAGCAAACCAACACAATTACTAGGCTGGGATAAAAATTGTGTGGAAAACACATAAATATCAACATATAAATAGTTTGTTTTGTTTGCAGTAATGAGATTTAACAACACTGTGCATTGGCATTGAGCCAGCTCAGTCAACTGTTGAATTTATTCTCTGAGAGATTGCTTTTAAGTCCATAACTCACTGGTGTGCCCAGCGTGCATGTTGACCCAGTCCCTGATCTCTGGGACAGGCAGGTTAATTGTTTCAGGCGACAGTAACAACGTGGATCTCCTTGTCACAGGAGGAGTCCTTCTTGCACCTGCAGTGGAATTTAGGAGTGCAGCAAAGCACCAGAGACATGAACAACCCCAAAGTAAGCAGGAGACAAATTACCCATTTCACCTTCTCTGAGTACATAAAAGGGAGGATGAGCATGGCGAGGATCACCCCAAGCAGCAGGAGCAGCACGAGTCTCTGCACAGCCAGGCTGGTGTGTGCTGGGCTGTTTTCCTCTGTGTTTAAAATGTCTTGGCTGTTCTGAGTCCAGCTATTGCCGTCCAGCCCCAGGGCACAGATGTACACCTCAGGGTTTGAACTCTCCAAGGTTTGGTTCTCCAAGCGCTCCAGGATGTTTTCTTTATTCTGGAGTGTGCGGATGAGCCCTCCTGACACGAAGGTGGGTTTTCTGCAAAGAGGACAGGTGATTACCCAGATGTTCTCCTCTTTCCTGAGGATCAGCTTGAGGCAGACGGCACAGAAGGCATGCTGGCAGTCCAGGAGCTTTGGAACTCTGTAGATGCTGTACTTGTTGAAGCAGATCATGCAGTCCATATCCAGGGTGGCTGTGTCTGAGCACCGGTGGTTCAGATCCAACGTGCTCATTTTGGGAGAGTTTGTGTTCATTAGCACAGCAAGTGGCCTTGAGTTTGGAGAGTCACGTTCCAAAACTGCTGGTTTAAAGGCAGCAGGACTGTCTCTCTCTGTTCCTGAAGGTCTCTCCATTTCTTCAGTACACTCTTCAGTGAATCCCACTCTCTTCTGATGTTTTGAGTTTTGTGTTACGGATCCTGCTCTGCTCATTTCTGCAGCACCTCCTGCCAGGAGTGCTGGATTGTATGCCTCAGTCTGCAGTACTCCAGGAGCTGACGATCTGTTTTCCTTGTTTGGCTTGTCAGTGGATTTCTCCATGGAGATAAACCTCAGTGCAGCTTGTCTTCCCTTAGCTGAAGGATTTCCCGAGTCTCTGGTTCCTTATATATGTGGCTGTATTCCTGCTGTATGCCTGATTGATTAGTGAGAGCCTTAAGCAAGTCGTGCTCTTACAATATGATGTTTTTATGACATGGGGACCAGAGTTAATGATTGACTTGCCAGCCAAGACAGTTTACAACAACTGATAGTATCAGTGGGCAATTCCTGTCCGGAAGCAGACTCCATGGCATTAGCAGACCACTCTGACAGCCAGACACTACTATTATTATTAAATTAGAACTCTCTTAGATGCAAGCAATTTCATTGTTCTCTAAGCAGTGCTTTTCTGGACAGTGACAGGCTTGGGGGGATTCCCTGTGTCTAACATTGGTGTGCTGAATGCAGTGCTTCGATTAGAGCATATGTATCACCAGTTTTGAGCTCTCTGGGTAGGAAGTTTGCTCTTGGCTTAGAAATACTTACTACGCTACGGCACCAAGTGAACACTGAGATTGAAATTATTAATTTGACTGTTGAATGTCCAGTTGTCATTAGCTCTTTTATCCTAGTGTATCTCTTTTTTCATCCTAGGATAACTCTTTTGTCCTGTTTGTTTCAGTCATCACAAGGTTCCCAGTAGAAACTGAAGCATGACTGAAGCCCACACAGGGTCTCTCAGAGAACATTAGAGAGATCTGGAAACTAAAAGCAAGACTAGTGTTCTAGATGGTGGGACCATCTTCTTTCCTGTGGTGTTCACCAAACAACCTCATGCACTTGGGAATGCCCTTCCTGAGTAGTTTTGTGACTGTTCATCTCATCTGAAAAAAATGCCTGAACAAAATCCCTCAGTCTCTAACTTCTTTCTGCCTTTTTATTTGAGGAGTAAAATACAGATGGTTTCTTAGCAAGAATCCCATGGAAGGAAGGAATGAAAGAAGGAAGGGAAGTATCACTAATCCCAAAAAGCCAGATGAGGTCAGTGTAACAAGCAGAAGACACACAGTACCACACTGGTAGCCTCAAGTGCACCTGAATGCTCACACTGCTTGTGCCCCCAAGTCCCAGCCCCTCCCTCTCAGAGAGGAGCAGCAGAAACAAATGAAAACAACTGCAGATGAGAAGGGCAAGGAGTTCAGGAAGGCTCTAATCTCATGAACTCGCTGGAGGCAGGGGGATGAGGTGAGAAGAACTTGTTCTTATTTGCTGAGAAATAGAAGGTTTGTCGTAAGCAAACTTCGTCAGAGTGCCTGAGCACTGCTGTGTTTCTGCTGATGTGGCATGTGGTGGTGCTTGATGGACTTTTGGATGACCCCAAATTTTAGGAGCCTGAGTATCTCCCAGTTGCAGAAGCTGGTATCAAAGTGCAGGAATGTCTGGAAGTAGGCTGGTGAACTGCAAGACTCATTTATCTTTAAAAAGAAAATTTTCTTTTGCATTTCACATAACTCTTTGTCAGCAAGTTCATGCTGTTAAAAAGATTCGGGCAAGTAGAAAACAGACTTGCCACTATTACAATAGTTTAGAAGCTTCAAATTTGCTCTGTCAGCTCCCATGTCCAAAATGGAAATGTCATAAAATTTCCTGATTCCTAATTACTAGAACAATATAAAAACACCTTGCAGATGTTGGAAGTTGGAACAGACACCAAGAGGGACAACCACACTCCTAACATAATAAGTTTAAAACTAGTTGGGATGAATCTATGCTCCATGTCTATCTGCTCTGTGTTCTACCAGTGGGTGGGGGTGACTTGTCTGTGTCTTTTGTCTTTTGTGCTGGAAAAATATTTTTTTGTTGTCCTCCACTGACAAAGTTTTCAGCCAAGCCCTGATTCTGGCTCCGCTTTGTCTCTGGTGTCACGAGTGATGGTCCCTGGCTGGCATGTGCCTTGTGCTTATCTGAATTGCTCACAGCCCATCAATGCTCCTCAGGCTAATTACTGCCTCATTAATCATTTGCAATTAATTTATGTACTCACGCTGTTTTCCTGCTTTTAGTATGTTTGCATAAAGAAGCGTGTGTTTCTATGAAATGCTTTGTATGGAATTGCTTATAGCAGGAAATAGATATAAAAGAGCAGTTGTGTCATTCCCAGTAAAATCCTCATGTGCCAGAAGCCAAACATCCCAGAAGATACTGGGGATACTCCTGTGAGCTCCTCCCTGTGCTGAGCTGTGGTTCAGGTTGTCCTGACTCTGGACAAGAGGAACGGAAAAATGATATACAACTTAAAAATCGCTGTGATGTGAAGCCTCTTGTTGTATTCCCGGGACTGTTTGGTTAGCGCTCCTCACAAAGCTGTTTGGATGTGCCTTCTGAGCTGGGAATTAGAAATTCATAGAATCCCAGAATCCCAGATTGGTTTGGGCTGGAAGGGACCTTAAAGATCATCCAGTGCCCCCCTCCCCCACTGCCATGGGCAGGGACACCTTCCACTGTCCCAGGTTGCTCCAAGCCCCGTCCAACCTGGCCTTGGACACTGCCAGGGATCCAGGGGCAGCCACAGCTGCTCTGGGCAGCCTGTGCCAGGGCTTCCCCACCCTCACAGGGAAGAATTTCTTCCCAAAATCCCCTCTTTCTCTGCTGTCTGGCAGCGGAAGCCATTCCCTTTTTGTCCTGGCATTCCAGGCCCTTGTCCACAGTCTCTCTCCATCTTTCTTGTCAGCTCCCTGACGAGAAAGGTACTGAACAGCTTCAATTAGGTCACCCTGGAGCCTTCTTTTCTGCAAACTGAACAATCCCAATTCTTCTAGCCTTCCCTCATGGGAGAGGTGCTCCATCCCTCTGCTCATCTTCACTTCCTCTGGACTCAGCCGACGTGCAGCAGTTCTGACAGCATCGGGCACTTTCTGTCACGATACCAGCAGAGAAAACCAGAGTCATGGGCACAGCGATGCCCTGGTGGGTGCTGCTGCTGGGCGATCCTTTAACCGGTTGCTGTGAGACAAGTGGAAGAGCCAAAGAGCAGGAGGATGGCAGGAAATCCTCCCCAAGAGCCCTGCTGCAGACAAGTCACCCGTCTTGCTGTGCCCCTTTTCCAGCATCCTGTGAGGAGTCTCCCTCAGTGCTAGAGGACACAAGACGCGGAGGTTCAGTCTATTACACCTATCACGTTTAATTAATCGTGGCTGTCTCAGCTCCGCTCCTGCCCTGTTCCCGTGGTGCCACCTCGCGGGTAGTCCATCTGCTCACCTCCCTGATTGCTGCCAGTTGTTTCGCGGCGGTGATTTGGGGTTGAGCAGACACGGTCTGGGGTGCCGTGTCCTGCTGTAGAGCGGCAGCAGGAAGCGCCCAGCCGTGAGGTCAGGGCGGGGGCACGGTGAGGGCCAGGAACTGTGCTGGGCAGCAGGGAAATGCTCTTGCGCGGGAGGAGCGCAATTAGCCGGAATCCGGCAGCTTTTGGCACGACGTTGGTGATTTGTGGCGCTGCTTTCCGCAGCCTCCCCAGCCCTTCCCCGCGGACACGCCACTCCCGGCGCTTGGCTGCGCCGTCCTTCCTTCGCCGCTCCCACTTTCCGATCCCCAGCCTGTTTCCCCCGCCCCGGACCCCTCTGTGCCCTCTCCCCTTCTNCGGTGTCGCAGGCGCGGTGGCCCCGGCGGGGATGTCCCGCAAACAGGCGGGCAAGGCCCGGCCCGCCGCCACCGCCAGGAAGGGCCGGCGGCCCCGGCATTCCCCCGCCGGACCGGCCCCGGACCCCGCTCCGGGCGCCAGCGGCGGCCTCGCCGGGCAGCTCCGGGCCCTCGGCCTCAAACTGCGGGAGGTGCCGGGAGATGGGTGAGCGCCGCGACGGGTGTCCCCAGCAGCCCCGGGGCCGGCGATTCCCCGGACATCCCGCCTGGAGGCTGAGGACTTCCTCCTCCCCGGGTGATGGGAGCCCGTGTCCCCGGGGCCGAAGGCGTTCCTCGCTCCCGGGGGGTGGGGAGCCCACGTCCCGGGGGCCGAGGATTTTCCCCTCCCGGTTGAAGTGGGCCCTGTGCTCTGCAGGGGTGAAGATTTCCCCGCTGTACCGCTCAGGGATCTCTGCTGTTCTCTGCGGTTCTGTAGGGCCTGACGGCTCGGCCAGTCCCAGCCCTGGTGCCCAAGGGGCCGAGGGCTCTGGTGTCCAGCGGAACTGAGCGTAGGAAGGTCCATAAATGTTCCTATGGAATACTTTCACCCCCTTCTTTTCTATAAGGTGAAAGGGTAGTAAACGTTCCTGCTGAGAAGTTGCTCAGCGGGGCATTTGTTTGTCCTTTGTTGCTTTGTGTTCCTTGTCTGGTGTCAGTGTGAGGCAGTTTGGCCCAGTTTCACCATGACACTATCACTCAAACCCAGCAGCCATCCAGAGCACGGGGAATGAGCGCTCCTTTGCATTCGGGTCCTTGCTAAACCGGGCAGAACGAGCACAGCCCCTTTCCCTGTGATCCCCTATTCCTTCTGCTGCCCCTGATACAGCCACTCCTCATTTCCCTCTCTGCAGCAACTGCTTGTTCCGGGCCCTGGGGGACCAGCTGGAGGGGCACTCCCGGAACCACCTGCGGCACCGCCAGGAGACGGTGCAATTCATGGTGAGGCAGCGTGGGGACTTCGAGCCCTTCGTGGAGGATGATGTGCCCTTTGACAAACACGGTATGGGCTCCGTGGGACGTCCTGGAAGGCATCCTTGTGTCGTGGGGTTGTATCTCCTTAGAGCAGCTCCTTACTAGCCAGTTCCTCATCCCAGAACTACCTTAGGGCTCCTCTCTAGGTTTTAGAAACAGGGACTTCACATTTATGGCTGTTGTGATGTAGTGGGAAGGCGACCTGTTTAATCCGCATTGAATTTGTCCTGGAAATTACTTAAATTTAGAAGAAACTTGGAAAGAGAGACCAAAAAGGCAAGGAGTAAAAATTAGGTGTTTTCAAAAGGAACTTAAGAAAAATTGTCTCATTCTCCTTGAATACTGGTGGGTAACTTGGCTGCTTTGGTAAGTGGCTGATTTCTTTGGGTTTCTTTCTCCTTGGCTCTCAGTATTTCCTCCTGGGAAGTGAGGGGAAGATCCAAACCAGAGCCAAATACAGCCTTTGATGTGCCAGGTACCATGGAGATGATGCATGAAAGTAGTTTGGTCATGCAGTACATGGCACTCCTGAGCTAACGGAGCCAGTGGCCTTGCTTAGTCTAAGGGTGTAGTGCCTTTTCTAGAGATTTCTATGGTCATTTAAATGCATTACCTTATGTTGCAGCCAAATTCTTGCCTCAGCACTCACTGTTTCACAGGTAGGATTTCCCTTCCAGAATTTCTTGGGCTCATGTCAGAATCTCACCCCTTGTTATCCCTCCTCTGCTTTTGGAAATATCAGAAATTAGGTTTCAACTCTTGTGAATGTTTTTTCCCTTAGTTGCCAATTTGGCCAAGCCTGGTACTTTTGCTGGCAACGATGCTATTGTGGCCTTTGCAAGGAACAATCAAATGAATGTAGTTATTCATCAGCTCAACACTCCACTGTGGCAGGTGAGAAACAAAGCTTTTACATTTTTGCCTAATTTTTACCTGAGGGACATAAATAGTGTGGAAAATTCCTGATTTATTAAAAAAGAGCAGTAGCTGCAATGATCTGGGCATGGTGCAGAGCTGTGCTTGGTTTTTGAAGAGGGGGATCACCTGAGATTTTGGCTAGTAGGAGAGGGAAGAAAAGAAAACAGTGAGTGCATGAGAGATGGGTATGTGGGGGCAGAGCAATGTGTTTTACTTGGGTTTTAAGCTGTGAGGTTCAGTGCCATGAAGATCAGACTACATTTGAGCTGAGTTTTCTGACAGGACTCCCAGAATGGGTCAGGTTGGAGCAGACCACACTGGATCATCTAGTCCAGTCTCCCTGCTCTTGAGGCTGACCAGCCCCTGCTCCCTCAGCCTTTCCTGGGCAGAGGGATGCTCCAGGCCCTTCCTCATCTCTGCAGCCTTCACTGGCCCTGCTCCAGGAGCCCCCTGTTCCCCTGTCCTGAGGAGCCCAGGGCTGGACACAGCACTCCAGGTGAGCCTCCCAGGGCTGGGCAGAGGGGCAGGGTCACTCCCTGACCTGCTGCCAGTGCTCCTCCCAGTGCACCCCAGGACCTCCTTGGCCTCTTGGCCCCCAGGACACTCTGCTGCCTCTGGGACAGCTCACTGACCATGGGACCCCCAGGTCCTTCCTGCAGAGATGCTCCAGCAGGTCACCCCTGGCTGGGCTGCTACCTGGGGTTGTTCCTCCCCGGGGGCAGGACCTGCATCTGCCCTTGTTGAACTTCAGGCAGTTCTTCCCTGCCAGTCTCTCCAACCTGGTGAGTCCTTCTGAAAGGCTAGAGCTAGACTTAAGGAAACCTGTACAGTAAGACTCAGGAAGATGGAAATGAAGGTATAGCAGGGCATGCACTGTGTTGGAGCGAAGCTCCATCAATTCTGCATGGGATGTGGAATGCCAAGGTTTCTGACAGACAGATAAAAGAGGTTTTAAAATAAATTTAAAAACCTCAAAGTGGTGTTTAATCAGCTCCTGGAAAGAACTATGTGGTGTGGTTTCCTCTGACAGAGGGACACTGAAACAAGTAATCCATCAGGTCCCTCGTTTTCTCTTTGTTGTTGTTTTTCCATGGCAAGTGGAATGGGTCCATGCTCAGTCTGCCTGGTCATTGAGCAAGTGAGAACCTGTGTTCAAGTCAGGATTGTTTCTGGCCTCTATTTACAGACAGAACCAATGAAGTATATAGATTAAACAGGGCAATAAAGATAAAAAAACAGGTGAAAGCTGCCAGTGACATCTTAAGCACATTTAAAACAGCGTCACATGGATTCCTGAACTCAAATAAGTTTAAACTCTCATTTACAGGCTGCCGTGGGCAGTGGGACAGCTGGGTGAAGTACCTGTGCAGAGGCAGTGACCCTGCAGGGGAGGTCACAGGGGTGGTTTTCATGTGTTGTTCCTCAGTGTTAAATCGTACTGGGATTTTGAAGTCCTTTTGAAAACCTTGGTTCTTTAATGTCCTCTCATTGACCGTGTTAGGGGGTCAGTACAGAGTTTGTGATGAGGTTCTGTCTTGCCTGAGCAGTGTTGTTAGTGAAGGGTTGTCTCAGGCCCTTGAGAATGGTGTGAGTTAAGAGAACTGTGAGTAGTTGTAACATCATGAAGAGCTCTTTGCAAGTGGACATCTCTGCATGGAATTTTTTGATCTTTGAACACCCCTTAACTTTTTTGATAGTGACTGTAAATTATAGAATTGTTAAAGCTGGTAAAGACCTTTAAAATCATGGAGTCCAACTGTAGACTCAAGTTAGCTGAGATTTGGAGGTTATTTTATTGGCTCTTTGGATAACAGGCTGGCTTTTTTTACCCTGTTTTTAATCTGCAGCTCTCATTTACTTACCAGTTTCAGTGTGTGCATAGACTCAGAGAATCCCAGATTGGTTTGGGTTGGGAGGGACCTTAAAGCTCATCTAGTGCCACCCCCTGCCATGGGCAGGGACACCTTCCACTATCCCAAATTGCTCCAAGCCCCATTCAGCCTGGCCTTGGACAACTCCAGGGATCCAGGGGCAGTCACAGCTTCTCTGGGCAGCCTGTGCCAGGGCCTGCCCATCCTCACAGGGAAGAATTCCTTCCCAATTTCCCATCTGGCCCTGATCTCTGGCAGTGGGAAACCATTCCCCCTTGTCCTGGCATTCCAGGCCCTTGTCCACAGTCTCTCTCCATCTTTCCTGTCAGCTTCTTCAGGCACTGGAAAGTCACAATTAGGTCGTCCTGGAGCCTTCTCTTCTCCAAGCTAAACAATCCCAATTCTCCCAGCATTTCCTCATAGGAGAGCTGCTCCCTCTAAATCAATTTGGTGGCCTCCTCTTGGCCCAGTCCAGAGTGAAAAGAGGCTTCTCTAATGAGAGCCAAATTGGCAAATTTTCAAGTCTTTCAAGAGCTTTGGGGTTTGTTAGATACTTGTTGTTTGTGTATTAAAGCTCTGGCAGAGGAGAAATGTTTAAAATAAATGTTACCAAGTTTCAGCAGTGGAATAATTTAATAGGATAGAAAGCAGGAGTGAAATATAACCAAGTGCTGAGTTGGAACCTGAAGGTGAGCAAGTGTAAAATAGATGAATGGAGAATTATTTGTTGGAAAACCTGAAATCATTAGTGCAGCACAGACCGCAGACACGGCTGAAAGGTGACTTGGTGTGTGGTCTGGGAGCTGAGATAAGGCCACTCACAGACGTAAGAGGGTTGGGAAACTCCGGAGCCCTACAGCAAAGAGTTCTGGTCCTTTGCTTGCTGACACCTGTGTCGGGTGAACTTGGGCTGGCAGGTCAAGCCAAGCTGGTCTGCAAGTGCAGTAGGATTTTCTGCATTCCTGGCAGGAGCTGAAATGCTGTGTAGCTCTTATCTAACAGTTTGAGACGCTGATAATCGGGGTAGGAACTATCCTCACATCACTACAGATAATACTCAGAACAGGAATTTTCTGTGGAAACTGCTGTAACTTGGTGCTGACAAAGCAAAGCAACATTTGGTTGTTAACAGTGCTCCTGAATGGAGTTAATACATTTTTATGGATTTGCTTTCTTTTAAAAACAAAACACAGCTTCTTGGAATGCTGTTAAAACAGCATCTTGTCCCAGCTGCAAATCAAAATGTACTCTGAGTGACTGTTTCCACTGTTGATGTCACCTGAATGGCCTCTCTTCCCTCATGTGAGAGTAAAATGACGTGGTACATTCCCTGGGAGCTCTTGCTGAAGTTGGTTCTGGGAAGATGATCAGAAAACTGATAGCTCCTGTGGAAAGTTCAGGAAATAGTTCTGAGCTTTCCACAAAAATATTTTCATTCCACGTTTTGTTTGTTCTGATGTAACTGCCCAATATTTTACATCTGGCTTTCCTACCTTCTTCTCTTCCTGTTTCAAATGCTCCAGCAACCACGTACTTGCTTCCTTCACGGTGTTTGCCATCGCTGCAAAAAATGAATGCTCTGAAAAATCCGACACCGAAGTCTATCCCAAACCCTCATTTGCAGTTTGTTTGTTTTGTTGAGATCCGGGGCACAGACAGGAGCGATGCCAGGGAGCTGCACATCGCCTACAGGCACGGGGAGCACTACGACAGCGTCAGGAGGGGCAGCGACGACTCGGAAGCGCCAGCCTACCTTCGCATGGAGGTTGGTTGTGGCAGAATGAGCCAGCTGTGGGTGACAAACAGAGCTGAGCAATGCTGCCAGTTGATTTTCATTCTCATTTGGGATGGAGGGAAGAGCTGGGTCTCTGTGTTGTGCTGGGAGAGCAAAGCCCTGAGGTCATTGTAGCTCATGCTGCTGGCTCTCCAGGGAGGGGCTGTGAAGGGATTTCAGCCTCTGGGCTGGAAATGAATCCAAAGCTGATGCTGTGATGTAGGCTGTCTGGAAGCAACCTCATCTAAATGATGTAATTCATGCACCTCAAATGGAAAAACAAAGGGAAGGGAGGAAAGAGCTGGAAATGCAACAGCTGGATGTAGTTGTCCTCCTCATATCTCCCTTTTTGATGTTGAGGAGTAATTGTGCTGTGCTTGAGGTTCTCTGCACACAGCTGAGGTGTGGTATTTAAAATACTCAGTTTAAAAGCTCGTTTATTGTGATTCATGATGTTGTAGTACACTGGAGTTTGTTCAGCAGTGGAGGAGATGTGGGAGACTCTCAGTGATGGTGGAAGTTACGCAGTTTCCGAGATGGTTTGACAGGGGATGTTCCCGAGAAAAGTATGGCATGATAATTACTTTTATTAGGATGTCAGACTTTTTTGGATTGCATGCTTTTGTGATGTGCTGGGCTTTGCTCTTCTTCAGATGCTTTGCAAGAATGATTCAAATAAGGCAGAAGAAGTGAAGCCACAGAAGGGCAACTCTGAAGATGAGTCTGAAGTGGAGATGGAAGAGACTGTACAGAAAGTGTGCAATGCAACTGGGTGTTCAGTAAGTATCGAGGAACCTTTCTGTGCTTAATGCTCAAACCTCCTTGATACATGGAAGCAGTCCTGGGAAAAATTCTAAAAAACAATCATCTTGTACAAACTTGAGTACCATGGCCATCAATCAGGGTGCATCTCATCCTAGAATCAACCCTTAAATGCAGGTGAAATACCAACTTTTTTGTGGATGCCTAATAATTTTGGAAGGTTTGTCTTGCAGCTCTCATAAAATTCACTTGGAAACAAATCCTGTAAGTTCTGAAATCTTTAGGGGGTATTGAAGATCCGAGATAACTGGATAATCTGTGACTCTTGGCTGTTGGCACTGTGCAGGTGCATAGAACAGAAGGGGCCAAGAGGGAAGCTTACACTGAAAACAGCGTTATTCCTTTTTTCTGATATCTTCAGGAATCTAAGGTTTTCCTCCTCACCCTTTCAGAAATGAAGCACAGACCAACTGAGTGATCATAAAAGCAGCAGCCCCCTCTCAGTGGTGCAGGTGTTGTTAAGTGAATGTAGGTCAGAGATTTGAACTTCTTCAGTGTTTTCCTTCCCCTCTTGTGGACAGGACATGGATTTAGTAAGCCACGTTCTGGAAGTGGAGGACTACAACGTGGAATCTGCAATATTTGCCATCTTGCAGGTGAAGGAAGGGGAAGGAATAGGTGAGTGCATAGTTTGTCACCTGGGGCTTCAGGTGATCGTGATGTTGGTGTTGGGGACAGTAGAAGGATAGGTGGGGTTTTTGTGCTGCCACCTCAGCCTTCTGTGCTCAGAAAGGTTGTTAGTGAGAGCAGCTTCAGTCCAGCTTCCAAAAAACCCCAGGACTTTTGGGAACAGGAATTGGCTGACAGTGCAGCAGCTCCTGGGTAGAACATGTCTGAATGAAACCTCTGCTGTTGGCAGGTACCGAGGAGCCCCCAGGCAGGGAGCAGAAATCCTGCAGCAGGACACTGTGGGAAGAGAACGGAACTGGTTCAAGAATCTTTGGAAATCAGAGCTTGCATCAAGGTGAAGCAGAAAACAACAAGGGACAAGCTGGATCCAGGGAAGAGAACCGAGCCAACAGAAACCCAAAGGTGTGTGAAGGGTTTGGCAGCCACGTGAGCACCTTTCAGTGATTGGGGGGGTGCCTTAGCATTGCTTACTCAGCAACTCTCTTCTCATTTCAGTTAAAAAGAACTTCTGCTTACTGCATTTTGTCACTGCCACAGCTGTGACTGCTTTGCCACAAACATTTCCTGGTGACATGCGGCACTCTTCCCAAAAAACTCGGAATAAAGTCCTGATAAATAGTTAGGAATGTCCCTCTGGCAGCTTCCTTGGTATCTGCTTGTCCCCTTCATTACTTTTCCCCAGCTGAGCAGAGCAGATGTGGTTTGAACTTTGTGTTTTCATCCTTCCCTTTCAGGTAGCCAAGAAACAAAGGAAGGAGCAGCAGCGGCTGGAGAAGAAGAAGCGGCAGGAGGAGAGGCACCGGCAGAAGGTCCTGGCCACCAAGAGGGACAGTGCAGACACCAAGACAGAGACAGACCCGGCCAACCATGTCACCCTGGTGAAGGCCATGGCAGCTCTAAACATATGACTCAGTGCTCTGATGAGAAAAGCAAATAAAACTGCTGAAGACAAAGTTCCCCCAGGAGAATTTCCAGGCACCCACGGTTATCTTAAAATCCATCTCTGCTGGGATTTCCAAACACAAGAGAACTTCCTCTTCCTTTGCTTGTGGGGAGGACAAACATCAACCTGTGGTGAGAAGAGTTGCTTAAACTTAACAGGAAGTACGGACTTGGGTCTGTAATCTTAGAGTTCAATGAAGGTGAGAACCTTTTCTTCACACAACAGTGTCAGATTTGTTTTGACATCTCATGATGTGCCTGGTTTTGGTTTTTTTTTTCTCTCTTTTATTTGTTTATGCCTGGAGGAGCTTTATTTTATCTTGCTGTCAGGGAAAGCTTAACAAATCTCAACTCAGGAATATCTCTGGTGAGTCTTTTTCTATTTAAATTCAAATAAAGTAAGGGAAGAGAGTCCCAGAATCCTTTCCAAAGCAAAGTGTGTCAGTCAGCACTGTCTTAAATATGACATTCCTCTTTTGTTTGCCATGCAGGAATCCATGACAAGTTTTAATCTCACTAGAACTGCTGGCATTGCACTGAGCTGGTTCAGAAGTGATGAATACATGGAGGGAGATGGGGATTGCTGCATCCATGCTTGCCAAAGTTTGGGATTGGCCCCTTTAAGATGAGACCTCCAGGGGGAAAAAAGCCTCCCGAAACAATAATCCCAGTGGACTCATGAGAATGCAGAGCTGATTCTTCCGATCTAAATGTGACAGAAACAGGCTTGAAGTTTCTGGTGAGTGTTGTTACTTGGACACCTGGAATCTTGTCCCCTTTGCCCTGTTCCAGAGTTTTTGGCCTGCTCCAGGGCTTTAGTCCAAGTCAGGAGCTGGATAGGTATTAGTCTCCAAATGAAATTATTATAGCCAAAGGACCAAGAGTCCTGGGAAGGAGCTTCCAAGCAGCAGTGATCCCTGGGAAACCTGCCTATTCCACTTCATAAATCAAGCTTTTGTCCAGGGTAGGTTTTTTTCATCTTAAATTCCATTTCAGTGAGGTCACCGAGTAGGATGTACATCTTGACTCCTGTGATGTTTTCCATTGTAGGACTGAGAATTTGGATTGAGGTGAAAGGACTGTGGGACTCAGCCTTTGATTTACGGCTCACAGTGTTTCAGCTCCACTCAGGTTTTTGAACTTGTGACAAGCACTAAGCTTGAAGAAAGCACATGTGCACTTAGACACAGGAGACACCTCATCGGCCAGGGTAGAGGTGAAAGGGCTTTTTTAAAAGTAAGGAGTGTTGCATTTGAAAAATTTGTCTGTGCTTAAAAGTTTATAAATCAGCATGGAAGTATTAATGGGTTTTTTTTAACTGAACTGCCAAGAACTGGGCTGGTACTTGGTGTGGTCTGCTGCTGTTACTTGAAGAATAAAAAGAAAGGAGCTCTCCTGTAAGAACTGGTCGTGTAGAAATTCCTTTTTCTCCGAGACAGTCATTTTTACAGTGGTGGAAAGAGAGGTGAGTCACAGCTTAGTGGGGGCACAGAAAGTGCAAGTTCCTTCAGGGGGTGATAAGTTGTGACAGCAGGTTTGGCAAGGCAGTGCAGGTGACTGTGTCACCTGTGTCCTGCCCTGTCCTGTATTTTGGTCTGAAAGGCAGGTGTGTATCGTCGTGGTCCACACACAGAAGAAAGGACTCTTGACAATAATTTCAGAAGGCTAAAATGATTTATTAAAATGACTCCATAATTCTAATATATTTCTATATCTGCTCAGCAGAGAGCATTCCATGCTCCTGCTGCTGCTTCGTCCAGGGAAATGTGTCTGAATAGTTTACAATATCAGAAAGATAAAGTAATTTCAGTTCAGTCTCCTCATAGGTAGGAGGAGGCCAACCAATTCCATGTCCTTGAAGAACAGACACAGATATTTTGTTTACAGAAAGCTTATACAGAGTAAAAGACAGCAAAAGGATGTTCTCCCATGGGAAAATGATCAGAAGGCTCACACACAGAGAAACTTATAATATGTTCATAGCAACAGGTGTGTTCTGCAGGTTTGAAAGAATTTGCTGTTGGGCACTGTGAATAAGAGGTTTGATCTTAATGAATTGGGCTTTTGTCCTCTGGAGCCAGAGCTGATAAGACATTTGTGTTTGCCTGGAGCCTGAGAGCTGTGAAGGGAGTTGTTCTGGAGGCCAGGAGGGAGTTCAAACCTCACCCCAATGTGTGCAGGATGAAAGGGGGGTCTGCGACAGCAGCACAAATAGCAGAGGGAGAGACTGGCCCACAGCTCATGGCCTCTGATACATGGAACAAAGTCTGGGGCTGAAAATGCTTTCATTTCCAAGTGTAGTATGATTAAAATAAACTCTTAATGTGCTGGGCTCATAAATCTTGAGAAACCAGTCAAACTCCCTTTATCTTGCCAGAGTAGCTTTGTGCCTGCGCAGCCATTCCATATCCAAAGATGTTAAAACTGATTTTGTCTGTTTTCACGTTTTTCCTGTTGAAATTTCCACCTTCCCAATGTATATTTCTTTTTTCTAGGGAATCTTTGTGCACCATTCCTCACAGAACTCAGTTTACACAGTGAATTTGCTTTGTAAACAGGTCGTGGATTTTCCTAGGAGGAGGAAGGGAGGCGAGAAACAAGAGCAGAACAACACCATGATTCATACATAGTGTGTGTTTACTCCTTGGTGGAGCTGAGTGCTCTGTAATCCACAGGCCAAGGATGGACAATAAGCACTGCATATTCCCTTGGGGTTTGAGGAGGATGACTGTTTGTTATTAGCAGCTGGCTGACAAATTTGAGGGTGTTTTGGCTGTTGCTGCATCAGGGTCACTGTGAGCCTCTCAAGGGCAAATACGCAGCAGGAGGATGTAGAAAGCCACTTTCCCTGCATCCTGTTTCCTACCATCATCTTCCCTGAACTTATTTTCCCAAATCCTGCCCCTGCAGGTCAGGAATTCAGTTGAACTGGAAGCTGTAAGCATTTAGGCAGGTTCTGGCTGACCTCCATAAGCATGTCTGTGTATGGGAAGGGTTTTCTGCTCGTGCTGCTCCGTGTCTCCTGTCCCTTGTTCCTACTGAGGAGCTGCCTTCTGGTTTATCTCACAGCTTTGCCACATCACCCATGGTCTCCATGTCTGTAGAGCTTTGGGAACTGCAGAAAGGGAGTGAAATTGGGCATGAAGGGTAATCCATAATCCAGTGTGGGATAAAAGGAAGATGGTTTGTGCTGCTGTTGAGCTGTGGAGTGGTTCCTTGGAGCTTCCTGGGTGCAGGCACCAGCCTTAGAAGGCAGCATTGGCTCTGTTTCAGCTTCTAGAACCCTTATTGGCTGTAGAAAATGAGAAGAAATGAGTGGTTTGGAGTTACAAAGATACCACATTTACTGTAGGAACACGAGGTAGGGGTGTTGTTCCTTGTAATGAAACACTTAACAGAGTCAGGCAGGAGCCCTCAGCACTGAGGTGGAAATCAAAAAAATTACCCTTAAAACTCCTTTATTTTAGGCAGATCACATCTCCTGAGCCAGCATTACAGTTGGAGGTACCTCCATTGAGGCCCAGGGTACAGGCAGCCCTGGCTTGTTAGAGGTAATTAGGGCTAATTTGGGATCATGTGCAGGTGTGGCGTGGGACAAGGTGACTGCATGGAGCTGCAGCCTGTCTGTCACCCAAACCTCTGAGACCCCATCACTGGGCTCCCCCGTGCCTTCAGTGAGCATTAATTGCTTAAACAGTCATTAAAAGTGGGATGGGGCTGGATTGTGGATTGAGGCTGAGCTCCTGGAGAGAAGCTGAGCTTGGAGCCTGCTTTGGGGTTCGGGTGCAGCAGCCACTTGCTGTTTCTGTGGGCTTTTTTTTTTTCTCTGGAGCTCTTAAGATTTACTGGTTGGCTGCTAAAATGTCACTTCTGGTCATTTTTTAAGAAAAAATGTGTACAGGAAGGAACATTTCTTCAAAAAATCAGCCCTCAAGCTCCATGCTGTTACCTACCCCTTCCACCACCGATTCTCAAAACACAACACTGGTCACAATTTAAAAATACATCTTTATTTGCAGGCTTTACCTCATTTTTATGAGTTATTTAACCACGGGAAGCAGGTTTTCCCTGTGCTAAGGCTCTGGGGAAAGGTGCTAGACACCTTTTTGGTGCTGCAGCGCTGTGCCATGTCCTGCCTGGCCACAGGGAAGGCAGAACCCCCCAGTTCTGATGGTTTCTGTCAGGTGTGGAGCCCCAGGCTGGCAGGTGTGTTCAGCAGGAGGGTGTTCGGCCCTTGCACTTGGATTTGGGGTAGTTGTTGTAGGATTTGTGGTAGGTGCTGGCTGCCCTCTGGAAGCACTCGGCCGCCTTCTTGTCACACGCGCAGGTCTGTCTTTGGCACCGGTTCCCAGTTCCTGGAAGGATATTGGGGGGATGGAGGCAGGTGAAGGGTGTGAGGCTCAGGGGGTGTTTTTTGACCGTCACCACAACATGCACAGCCCCTCTGTTGAGTTTGGGGTGTCTCAGGTGGTCTCATGCCTGGGGTGTGGAGCTTCCTGGCCCTGGAGGGAACATTTACTTCCCTTTCTCTCTGATGTGTCTGCGGGTATTTGCCTGGATCACTGGGATGTGCTTTGCTTTGGTCTGTGGAACAAGAAGTTTGCTCTGAGGGAGTCAGGGCAGCTGTGCCAGGTCCCCATCCAGGATGGGAGGGTCATCTCAAACCCTTGGTATTTGGTCTCTTGGGAGGCACAAGGCCCCTCCTCAGGGAAGTCTCCAAGCTCTAAACTTCACCGTAATCCAGCAAATACGTATTTGCCTTATTCCTGGCACTTTTCCTGTATTTCCACCCACTTCACTGTGTGTGCTTTCCAGGCCAGGATGGTCTAAAGGGGATCCTGGAAGCCAAGCTCCCCGAGAGTGTGGGTGGCTGTGCCTCCCTGCTTAGAGCTCTGCCCCTGCCCCACTCTCACCACAGGTTATTTGGTTTCCTCGGAAGATGTATTTGTAGGTGGCCGTTTTGGGGCTGCAGCGGGAGGAAGCCAATTTCTTGTAGCAGCAGTCGTGGGCATGGCAGCACCTGGGGGCATGAGAGCCGAGGTCAGGGCAGGGGACAGTTGGGACAATGTGGTAAAACATCAACAACGTGCATCTTTGCTGCTGCTGAACCACTTCTACAGAGGCTTTAAGGACAAGCAACAATTTTCTCATTGCTATTTCTGCCCTCAGGAGCAGGAACAGGATTCTGCTTGCTGTACCCAGGGAGGTGAGGAGGGCTGGGGGCACCTGCTCTGCCTTCTGCACGTCCCAGCGTACCTGTCGGTGGCATCCAGGGGCTGTTTGGATCCCCCCCAGCCGCAGTAGCAGCCGTATCCATTGTAAGCCAGCGGTGATTTCCTGGTCTTTTGCTTGATCATCAATCCAAACTGGACCAAGTTGCAGCTGGCAAGGGCCAGTCCTAGGACTGGAGAAGTGGGGTTAGGAGCACCAGCAAAAGCAACCTCCCATCCCACCTTTCCACAGCAAAATGAGCATTTCAGCATCCCCATCTGGCTATGGACAGGGCCTGGGAGCTTTCCCGGGGGTGAGAGCTGGTGGGGGTACTCACAGAAGACGAGCATGGAGAGGAGCTTCATTCTGGCAGCTCCAGGGTTTGATGAGCCCGAGGTGCCGCTGGTCACACCTTTTATGGCTGTGCACCCTCAGCAGGGCCCCTCCTCTGGAAAGCCCAAAGTGGGCAAATATTGACAATCCTCCCCATGCTAGTCCTGCTGGCTGTGCAGGTGTTCTGGCACTGCTGGAGGGCCCTGGCTGTATGGTGGAGCTCTTGACAGGAGGTTTTGGATGTGTGGGGCAGCCTGGGGTCGAGTCTGTGCATAGCTCCGGGTGTATCAGCATTCCCAGTGTTTCCCTGAGTAAAATGAGAGAACTTGAGGGAGAACAGGAACCACTTAGTATAAGGTGTCTCTGCCCATAGCAGAGGGTAGAATGAGATTGTCTGAGGAGTCTGTGATTCCATGATCCACTTTCTTCCTGGATGACAGTTTTTTGATGCCTTGGCTAGAAAACACTATTCTGTGTCTTACTGTTTCCATCCTGACTTACCTGGGCAGGGAGAAAATGCAGCCAGTGCAAAGTATCCTCCCCTTCCAACTTAGCAGAGTGGGTGAGATACAGCACTGGGAGTGGAGGAAGATCCCTTGGTCTCCAGAATGGCTGTGGCTGGAGGTAGAGCTGAGCAGAGGCCATGTTTGCTGGTTTTCTTGATAGTGGAGTTTTCTCAGTGCCCAGATGCCCCCTGCATGTGGGGATGCTCCATCCCTCTCCACATGTGTGCTGGGCACTGTGTTTTGTTCTCAAATACCTCATGGCATGAAGTGTGTGATCCACCTTTATATAGAAGCAAAATAAGGCAAGTGGCAGGAAATAAAAAATGCAAGTGATGTATGATGGAAGGTGGGGAGAAAAGAAGCTGCTTGTGTCATTTGCTCAGGGAGAATCTCTGATTAAATTAAAATCACTTAGCAGATATCTTCTGGCAGAGATTGCAGCTGCTCTGTGCTGCTTTTTGGGGAATCCCAGCATGGGCAGGCACTGAGGCAGGGGAGGAAATCCCCCCTGGGCTAGTAGGGAAACTGAGGCAGGGAACAAGGATGCAACTTGTGTGGGAATCAGAAAGATGCTGAGAAAAGGGAACTCAGCTCAGCAAAATCTCTTCCCCCCTCTGGCATGGGCCCTTTGCCTCATCAGCTCTCTGGGCTAATTTAAGTAGTCCTCTGGGATGGTGTTGCATTAATTGGCTAAACCAGGATTTGCCATAATTCAGGATTTTCCAGGTCCACAAGCAGTTTTATCACAGGGGAATAAGGGATATTCTTGTCCATCAAATTGGCTGAGCTCCACTGAAAGCCTCTCCACCCCAGCCCCTGTGGCAGGTTTGCAGGATCCCTTCTCCAAATGGGAGATAAGCCCTCCACTGAAGCCAAATGCCTCCTGGGAAGCTGTGGATTTTGTTTCATGGTATGAAAACCACAACTCTTTCAGCCCAGTTTATTGCAAATGCTCCAAGGGGGTGCAGCACCTGAGCCAAAACATCAGCATCTGGATGATTTGTATGAATGGATTTGTACAGCCAGATGTCCAATCAGGAAAATTCATGGATGGTTAAAATTCACCCAGAATTTACAAAGGGAGAGTGTGATTCAGTTCATTCCCAGCCTGTAATCTGTCTGGGATATGCATCCTCTCGGTGGGGATTTGATCCTTGATTTATGCCCTGCAATTATCAGCTGCTGGGGAAAGGGCTCCTTCCTCATCTCCCCCAGGATTCGGGTGGTAGGACCTGATTCCTGGGTGACAGCTGGCAGAAGCATCGCTGATTTCAGGGCTATTTCCTGGTGCCATTGATTTCAGCTATGGAGCAATCCAGGGTGGGAGCTATGGAGCAATCCAGGGTGGGAATTCCAGCTGGGTATCAGCCCCTGAGGAAACGGTGTTTTGTTGCTGTTTCTGTGGCTTTAATTCATTGCTGAGCCCCCCTAAGGCGGTTTGGAGCACGGAGACCTGCCAGGGTCAACACCCCAAGGCACAAAACCTGGGGATGCTGAAGTGGGGGAAGCAGCCACTGCCTGAACTGCCTTTTCCTAAGGAATGTGCTCAGGGTTGTTGCAAAAGTGGGCCAAAACATTCTTTTCTGGTGAGAACTCTGTTTTGCTCAGCACTGGGTGTGAGGCAAGCTCCCGGCCATGCTGCCAGAGCAGAGGTTTAGGGGATCACAGAATATCCCGAGCTGGAGGGGACCCACAAGGATCATCGAAGTCCAAGCCCGGCCCTCCCACACTATCGTGCCTGCCCCCAGCCCTTCCACCAGCCCCCACTTCTCCATCTCTCAGAAAAACTGGAAATTTTCAGAGCCTGAGGGTTTAGAACTAAGTGGGGGCAGTTCAGGGGTGAGTTGTGTCACTTCTCAAGTGTCATTTTTGCTGAATATTTCAATAGGAAACCTGTCTGAGAAGTGAGGGGTGGTCGCTGGGCTCAGCTGAGTCACTGCACGCCGGGAACCGATGCTTTGGGCTCTCTGGTTTTATTTTGGAACAACAGGAGGGAATTTGCTGTGAAGCAGGAAGCGGAGGGAGTGGACAGGCTGCCAAGGGGGACGCTTCCCATCCCGCCCCTCACCGGGACGAGGGGCAGGTGTCCGCTCCTCCCTTGTTTTGCTGTGCTGGAAGATTACATCGGCGCCGCTCCCCCTCCTCGCACGCCGTGACGCGGCTTGACCGGGGGGTTCTCGTCCTCGCCTCGAAGCCAAAAGGCCCCGGGGAGGAGACTCGCCAGGGCTGGGAAGCGCTGCCGGCGCCGTCCGTTCGCAGATCAGCCCGGAGATAGGTTTGCAAAAGGGAGGTTTTGCTTCAGCACCGCCCGGCTCGCCCCCGGCACTTGGCGCGGCGGCGGAGCTGAGCCCGGCACAGCCGCGCCGCCCGCTCGCACCTGCAGGCGCCTCGCTGGCACCGCGTCCCCGACCCTGCGGGACCCACAGCGCCGCTGAGACCTTCCCCGAGCCCCCGGGAAAGGGCACCGCGAGCGAGGGGCTGGTCTGGAAAGGGGCAGAGCACTCACTGCAGGTGGGGATCCCTGCCCGGGCCGCAGGCAGGGGCTGCGCGGGTCCCACGCGGCACCGCCGCGCTGCCAGCCTGGCATAGCAGCAGGCTCGGAGCAGGCAGCACCTGCGGAGGAGGAGAGCCTGGACTCGTCGGGAATGCAGCACCGGCTGCTTCTGCCCCGCCTGACACAGCTCTGCGAGCCGGGCGGGAAGAGCCGCCAGCTCTGCTTCCTCCTGCTCCAGAAGTTTCTCTGTCCCGCCCGTTCCCACGCCGAGCCTCTGCCTCCCCGTGCAAGCCCTGCCCCGCATCCCGGCTTCAGGACGGTCCCCCTGCACTGGTGCCATCCCACAGACCGGGCAGTTGGCACTGGCACCACCCTACCGACTCCGGGATGGAGTTAGGGGTGAACACTGCCTCACTTCCCTTGCTTCCCGAAAACCCGATTCCTCCCTGCTGTTGCCAAGCACCTGGTCTGCATTTCGCAAAGCTTCAGGGGGGCTGCTGGGGTTGTGCAGAGCCCCGGGTTATCCCGGGGCCAGCGTTAGCCCTCTGGGACCAGCGTTAGCCCTCCGGGGCAGCGTTGCCTGTACCGATCCGCTGAAGCCCTCGAGGTGCCCCATCCCGTGTAGCATCCATGGGCAGTCAGGTTTCCTACGGTGCTTCCCTCGAGTCCCGGTGTGAACGTGCGCGGGTGCTTCCCGTGAGCTGTGAACACACCTGGAGTGACCATAAAATGTGATTTTTTTTTTTTTTTTGTAAGTTATATGCAGGAAGGAGGCTTTGCTGGGAGTCTCCCTGAGGAGTGCACAGGAGTTTGGGGATGAGCCTGGCTCCCGTCTGTGGGTCAGGGGTGCACTTACTGCAGGCAAACAGCATCGTCAGCACCAGCAGGACCTTCATCTTCCTCTCACCTGAGCCTGGGAGGAGAAACAGGGGACAGGCTCAGCCAGGCAGCGTGGCCAGTTTGACAGGAGCTGCCGTGAGAAGCTTCCTCTGAAATCGGAGGAACCCTCAAAATCTGGAGGGAGGAAAGCAGCTGCGCCCCCTCACATCAGTGTTGCAGCCTCTTGGCCGAGAGCAAGTGGTTTCTGGAGCTGCCCCACCACCTGAGCATCCCCCCCCTCCTGTCCCGCCCCTCCAGCGTTCCTCACCTCCCGTCCCACCGCTTTGGGCACCCAGTGCCCCCCTCCCCGCGCAGCGCAGCCTCCCAGCTGTGTTTGCATTTGGAAGCGAGTAGCATCCACTTTTCCTGCAGGCGCGGGCCGCTCCCGCTGCCTCCTCCCAACACCCCCCCGTAGTTTTCTTTCCACAGCAGCGGAGTGAGGGGGGGAGTTGCTCACCGGGGATCTTGCTTGCTGTCAGTCTGTCCTCCCGGGGAGAGCCTGCCCTCCGTGTCCAGCCCGCGAGCTCCAACTGGAAGCTCTAAAATGACTCGTCTGTCCCAAACCCGCGGAACTACGCCCCTTCCCCCCCGGCCAGCCCCCTCTACCCGTGGGCTGCAGCCTCGAGTGACGCAGGGGCCCAGACCGAGTTCTTGGAAAGTTTTGGGAAGATGTTGATTGTTTACGGGGATTTCTCTCCCTGCCCAGCAGCAGCTCTCAGAGGACCGGGGACGTTGAACAAGAACATTGTTTATTTCCGCGTTGATTTAATTTACAGCAGCTCTGGTGTGGTCAGCACAGGCAGGGATGAAGGGCGATCCCGGCACCGACCCGCGCACGCTCCGGTCCCGCATCCCAGCTCCCAGCATCAGCACAGGCTCTTGGGGTAGAACTGGAAGCGTTTCCAGTAGCTCCTGGCGCTTCTCCTCAGGCACAGCGCCAGGCTGCGGTCGCACTCACAGGACAAGTAGGCGCACCGGGAGCCTTGTCCTGCGGGACTAGGGGAGCCCAGGGTCATCCCGGCTTTGATGGGGGGAGGGGGGACACCCCCTTTTCCAGGGCCCTACTCACTGCAGGAGAGCCTGCCACGGTGCCAGGTGTAGCGGTAGAGACGTGTCTTGGCATCGCAGTGGTACTTCAGGAGGTTTTCGTAGCAAGTATCGTGCAGCTGGCAGCATCTGCACAGGAGATCGAAGCTTTAGGGGATGGAGTTTTCTCCCCCTCACCCCACAAACAAAAATATTCAAGAACGTGTCCGGGCAAGGGGTTTTTAAGTGGATTCTCACCTGTCTGTGGCATCCTTGGGCTGCCCCTTGCCCCCCAGACCGCAGTAGCAGCCGTAGAAGCCGTAATGCAGAAGAGCGTTTTTCCCTGTCACCTCTGAGATCATCTGGTGCAGCTGCAAGAGGCTCCCGTGGGCTGGGGACAAGCCTGGAGGGAGGGAAATCAGGGAGATCACGCTGATTCCGTTCCCCCCCAACAGCAGCTCCATCCCTCCAGCCCCCAAACTGGCACCAGGCTGGTGATGTCTTAGAAATTATAATGCAATAGAGAGGAAATGTGTTCTCAGTTTGGCACAGGAGAGTTGTTGCACGTCTGGGAGAGCTGGTGATGGGGAGAGGTGAAGAAATCACCAGCCTGGTCCTAATTTCAATGGCTGTAACTGCACAGAGAGCCTTGGGACTTGAGAGGACACTTACCCCATGCAAACAGCACAGCGAGGCCAAGGAGAGAGTTCATCCTTCGGACAGCTCTGGGAGAGGAAACCAAACCATTCTGTTATACCGACCACCTTCTTCTTCCTTTCCTCATCATCCAGGAGCAGAGGTTCTCCCTCTCTGCAGGACTAGGAGCAGTGATGGGGGTAAGGATGCTCCCATTGTTTCAGCACAAAGTGTCAGGGATGGGAAGCGATGGGAATCAGGCAGGGGAGGGGTGGGGAAAAGCATAATCAGGAGAAAGGGAGGAAATTTGGAGGGATGTTCAGCCCTCGAGGGCTGCACCTGCTGCTCTTCTGTGCTGGCATCTCAGGCAGCATCTCCTTCAGTCCTGCTTCCCCACATGGCACTTGCTCATCACTTGCACCACAGCTTCTGGTGGAAGGAGGAAAAGAAGGAAAGCAATCCCCACTTACCTTGGGAAAGCCCTGCTGGCTTGCAGTGCCCTGCAGCCGACTGGGCTTGCTTTATATAGTTTGCTCCCATCTGCCTGGGGCTCCTTTGAGCCAAATCTCGCTGACTGGGCTTCACTGCAAAGGAGAAGGTGCCATCCTTCCCCTTCCGAGGAATGTCAGAAATCCCCCTAAAACCCCACTACCCCACACATGGAGTGAGTGCTGTGTGGGATGAGGTGGAAAAGCAGCTTCACTTCCAGCCTGAGCAGGAGGCAAACTCGCTCTGCCTCAGTCAGAGATGCCTTCTCCTCTGCCCTTCCCAGCACCAAGGAGCCACATTAGGGGGTAAAAGAACAGCTCTGGTTCAGGCTGGCCGTGGACACAGCAAGTTTGGGGCTTTCAAGGAGGTGTAAGGTGGTTCAAGGAGAGTTATCACTTCTTTGGGAAAAGTCTATGGGCAACACTGAAAGCAGCTCTAAATCTGCAGTTCCCAGAGACACGAAGTTGGGCAGACGCTGGAGGATTACACCCTCACTCACCATGAGAAAACAGAGAAGCAAAATTAATATTCTGAGGTGAGGAAGTGCAACTTCCCTTTATTTGTCTCCTTGTGGTTTTTCCACCCCCTCATTACGACCTTCTACGGAAACCATTCAGTCATCAACTGCCCTCCTAAATTAGCACTTGCCTACTGTAAGTGGTCAAGGCTTTGAAATCTTCCTTCCTCTGTGGATGATTATTCTTTAACCCTTATTTCCAAGAGTCATGGAATCCTAGACTGATTTGGTTTTGGAGGGACATTAAGGAAGGAAGGTGACTTGTCTGTGTCTTTTGTGCTGGAAAAATATTTTTTCGTTGTCCTCCACTGACAAAGTTTTCAGCCAAGCCCTGATTCTGGCTCCGCTTTGTCTCTGGTGTCACGAGTGATGGTCCCTGGCTGGCATGTGCCTTGTGCTTATCTGAATTGCTCACAGCCCATCAATGCTCCTCAGGCTAATTACTGCCTCATTAATCATTTGCAATTAATTTATGTACTCACGCTGTTTTCCTGCTTTTAGTATGTTTGCATAAAGAAGCGTGTGTTTCTATGAAATGCTTTGTATGGAATTGCTTATAGCAGGAAATAGATATAAAAGAGCAGTTGTGTCATTCCCAGTAAAATCCTCATGTGCCAGAAGCCAAACATCCCAGAAGATACTGGGGATACTCCTGTGAGCTCCTCCCTGTGCTGAGCTGTGGTTCAGGTTGTCCTGACTCTGGACAAGAGGAACGGAAAAATTATATACAACTTAAAAATCGCTGTGATGTGAAGCCTCTTGTTGTATTCCCGGGACTGTTTGGTTAGCGCTCCTCACAAAGCTGTTTGGATGTGCCTTCTGAGCTGAGAATTAGAAATTCCTAGAATCCCAGCATCCCAGATTGGTTTGGGCTGGAAGGGACCTTAAAGATCATCCAGTGCCCCCCTCCCCCACTGCCATGGGCAGGGACACCTTCCACTGTCCCAGGTTGCTCCAAGCCCCATCCAACCTGGCCTTGGACACTGCCAGGGATCCAGGGGCAGCCACAGC
Source organism: Leptocoma aspasia (assembly GCA_013399835.1). Lineage (NCBI taxonomy): Eukaryota > Metazoa > Chordata > Aves > Passeriformes > Nectariniidae > Leptocoma > Leptocoma aspasia. The sequence goes on from VXAX01000273.1 coordinate 322,000, forward strand.
TTCTCTGGGCAGCCTGTTCCCCAAACTTACAGCTCCACATTGGGACAGACATGTGAATTACAGCCCTGTCGGGACCATGGAAATGTTGGGGTGTCAGGCAAATAGTGTGGCTGAGGTGTGGGATGCAGAAGTGCTCCCCAGTCTCGGCAGCCACCATTGCAGTGCCTCAATCTCAGCAGCCCTTACAGGAAAACACCGTGGAGAACCAGTTTGCATCCCTTTTATTGTATCTCTTTATTATCTCTGCTGGGAAATGAAATCAAGAGAGGAGGAAGGAACAAAAAAGAGGAAGCTGGTGTGTTTTTCCAGGAACTGGTGGGTCTCCATCCATGGTGTGTGTGCCCTTCTCGCCCTGAGCAGCACCTCACAGGGAGCCTCGGGGGCTCTACCTTTCCTGAGCCCCCAACCCAAGCTTTTCTTAGTGGGGAAAACCAGCCAAAATCTGGAACTCTGTGTGTAGATTCCCCCTTCTCAGCACTGGAGCTTGCTTCCTTGGCATTTGAGCTTGAAGTAGAAGCGGTAGGAATTGTTGTAGGAATGCAGGGTGCTCGCGAAGCACGAGGCCACCGCGGTGTCACACAGGCAGGTCTCTCTCTCGCACCAGCTCTGCTCATCACCTGCGGGGGGCAAACACGGAGCCCTGCCGTGCCTTTCCGGGCCGGAGCCACCGCGGGGAAGGAGCGGCGTGCCCCGGTCCTTGCCCTCTCCAACCTGCCCACATCCTCTAGCCCATTTAATTATCGCAGCCGGCCGGGAATGGGGCCGGATTCACCAGGGGATGCTCTCCCGTGTGCCCTGCTCCGGGGCCGGGTGTCTCGGGGGGCAGTGCCGCTCCCACCGCCCGTTCGGTACTCACTGCAGGCGGCGTGCCCGCCGGTGGCGGTGAAGCTGTACGGGGTGCTCAGGGGGCTGCAGCTGCCCTCCCTCAGCCTCCTGTAGCAGCAGTCGTGGGCTTGGCAGCACCTGCGGGGACAGCGCGTCAAACCGCGGCCCCCAAAGCCTCCCTGGAGGGCAGGGGAAGGTCCAGCCTCCAGTTTAAGGCGACCGGGAAGAGGAGGCGGCAAGGCAACAACGGGACTTGGCTGGGGAACGGTGCAAACCCCCACCCGGCGCTGGAAGGCAGCCAGCGAGGGACTTCTAGGGGCCCGGGGCGGGGACAGTGACGCCGTTCTGGGTACTCACCGGTCGGTGGGATCCACGGGGGTCCCGGAGCCCCCGATGCCGCAGAAACACCCGTACCAGCTGTAGGACAGCAGGGCGCTCCTTCCCGTGGCCGCCCTGATCATCCTCTCCAGCTCCAGGACGCTGGTGCCAGCCGGGAGCAGCCCTGCGGGGCACAGGATGGGCTTGTGCCCGAGCACAGCAGGGAGCCCGGGGGCATTCCCTGCACCTTGCACCGGGCAGGGCCATTAAATTGGTCTGGCAGTGCTGGAAACGTGCACTGTCAGGATTTGAACCACGAGAAGCTTTATCCCCCTCCTCCAGAATTATGGAATCATAGAATCATGGAATGGTTTGGGCTGGAAGGAACCTCAAAGCCTGTCTTGTTCCACCTCCTGCCATGGGCAGGGACACCTTCCACTATTTCAGCTTGCTCCAAGCCCCATCCAGCCTGGCCTTGGACACTTCTAGGATTGGGGCAGCCACAGCTGCTCTGGGCAGCCTGTGCCAGGGCCATCCTCTCGGAGAGGATGGTTTTTTCAGTCTGGCTTTTACAGCCTCTGGATTTGGTATGGCACAAATTATTTTGCCCTCTGGACTGGCTCTGCTGCAAACTGCAATCCCCCATCACCAGGATCAGCCATGGGCTTGGCACAGGCAGGAAAGGTGACAACAGTCTCCAGGGCCTCCCAAAATAAATATGGCTCACAGCATCCCAAAGCCTCCCCTTCAGCAGTCCTCCAGGACTGCAGCAGTTCTACACGAAGCACTAGAGAGAAACTGCCAGATTTAAACAAAAACCTGAATTGTACACAAACACTCAGGGTTTGTAGGTGGATTCTGGCCTGGCCAGGGACAGCAGGGCACTTACCACAAGCCAGGAGCACGGCAAGGAGGAGATTCCTCATCCTGGGGCTGCCCTGGAAAGGGAACAACAAGGATGGGTGATGATCCAGGGGCAGGACAGAAGCGCCTCCAATGCCCACACCAGGGACACAGAACCAGCTGGGAGCACCCAGGCAAGGCCTCAGGTGACATTTGTGTCACTGTGGATCCACAGTGCTGTAAGGCACCACCGAGTGAACGCTGAGGGTTCTGTGTCCCAGCTTTGGGATGTGGGGCTTGGCAGGGACGCAGTGGCTTGTCCTGCCTCGGGCTGCTGGAGCAGCTCAGGACCTGCAGCCTTCCCCCCATGCCCTGAGCTGCCTGATGAGCACCAGGGCAGTGAAATCCCCTCTTCTTACCCTGCCTGGACCTGCAGCTCCAACGCTGCCAGCTCAATGGGGTGGGTTTATATCCCTGGGAGGCCCACCCCCTCCTCTATCTGTGCTATCTGTGATGGTGTCAGTTGTCCTAAGCCAGCCTTGCCTGGAACAGGGAGCTGATTCCCATCCTTCTCTTCCCCAAAAAACATGAGTTTTCTCACAGCAGTGAGCACCAACACTTCCTCCATCATCTTGCTCATCACTGGGCACGAGGCCATCTCCATCCCTGCAGGAGGTCAGTCAAGGCTTTCACCATGGCCATGGTTTTAAAATTCATGGGATTTGGTGGCTGGAGAAATGGGATAAAAGTGATTTCCACCCAGGATGGCACCTCAGAGGCTGTTGAATCCTTGTTCCAGGAGTAGAGGCAACACTTTGAGCTCAGTATTTCCTCAGTTTTGCCAACTCATCCCCTGAAGCCTCAAAGACGGTTTCCCTCAGCTCCTTCCTTGCAACTGCCCCCCCAAATCCATGGCTGCATCCAAATCCAGCTGTGCCAAATTGCAAGGGAGAACAGCAAACACCAGGACTGCAATTCCTGGGTCTGCAGTTTTCCTGTCCTGCCCTCAGGTTTTCCTGTCTGCCCAGAGGGCAAGGGGGTCTGTGAAATTAAGCCACCAGCAGCAAAGGCTGGAAAAGCCATGAAAACCCGACTTGGAATGCTTTGGGAATACAGTTTATTTAATTACCATAACCCAAACATGATACAGAGGCATGGGGGAGACAGAAAACCAGAGAAGATAAGGAACAAATGCTGCTGTTTTCCCTTGAAACCGTGGGGCCAAAAGCAAACACAGACACAAATGCAGGTATCGGGCAATATGCAGGGCCCCACCCTCAGGGATTAACCACGCTCCTGGGGAAGGGAATTCAGGGTTGGCAATTGTAAAGAAATGACTGACTGGTCTGCAGTCAAGAAGAGAAACTTTTGTTGAAATTCCCGAAAGCCACCAAAGCTGACACTGGAAGGGATGTCACCCCTTGGCTGCCCTCCAAGGTGGCAGAGCTGTCTGTCCCAGGGTTTTCCTTCCCTCTAACCTTCTATTTCTTGCTGCAAGTGGAATAAAATCCCATCCAAGCCTGTTAAGGATGGGGAGTGACATCTCACCTGCCTCCCCACTCACCATCTGCACAAGAAACCACTCCAAAATACCACAGTGACAACCCCAACCACTGGTTTCCCCACCTGACTTTCAAAACCAGGGCATCCCTAATAATAAATTAATCAATCCCTTTCCCACCTCCTCCACGAAATACTTCCACTGCAGAAGGTTTTCCCCACTGTGGTAGTAGTTGTCTCTGCTGCTCCTGCTTTGGCATTGCAGGCCCTTGGATTTGGGGGGAAAATCTGGGGTTTTGCTGTAGAGTTTGGATAAATTGGTGTGAAAAACATTGTCCAGAGACATAAATGGAGAGCAGAGGGCTGGGATCGTGTGGATTTGGGATCCACATGTGGTTTTAACCAAATCCCCTCATTTTAAGCCCTCCCCCTCTGTGGAGGATCCACTCAGGGGAGTGCCCACGTGAAGCTAAACCCTGTCTTTAACTAACCCACAAACTCAAGGGCTTAAAAATCACCTGTGGAAGTTATTATCCCATTGGAAATGTGGAGCTTTTCAGCCTTCCTATGGAGCAAGAAGAGCCAGGTATCACCCACCCATCTGTTTGCTCAGGGCCTTACTGAAGTGCAAATACCGTGTGTGCTTTGATCTGCAACATTGCTAAACATCCTGGGCGGGGGTGAGCTGCTGGGAAACTATTTCCCTCCTTGTTTTATTTATTTTTAGTGCACAGGTTCGCCTTGATCCTCCCACCCCGCAGGGTGGAGACCCCAAGTTTATGGTGGAAATTTATTGCTTGTTTCTTACTGCCTTCGATGGGCATCTGTTAGTGGGAGCTGCAGCTGCTTAAGTAGGAGTGGGTTTAGAAGGGGATTAATGGGGAGAGATGGAAAAGGTCGGTGCTATGTGGGGTGTTCCCAGAAGGAAAACTGACTCAGGGATCATTTGTAGCCGGGGGGGATCAGGAGGGCTCCCCCTCCCTCCCATCTGCAGCTTTCCCAGCACAAAGAAGCTCCCCCAAAAGAGTTGTTTTAGGTCCCCGTGTGATCTTGTGTGCAAAGTGTAATTTTAAAAAGGTGTTTTCACCACAATTCATAAGTTTGGGGTTTATTTGTCTGGTTTGATTCAGTGATCACTGAATAATGTCACAGGGAGGCTCCTGTGTGCTCCCATCCTGCTGCCTTGCTCAGGCTGTAACGCCTTGGTTTTAAACTGTTAGGGCTAAACTTCAAAGATTTGGGTATTTAAACAAGGTGCCACCACTGTGCTTTTGCTTTGGGCGAGTTGGAGGAATGGGAATTCCTGCGGGAGGGCTGGGGCACCCCGGGGACCAGGGTCACCTATGGGTGGAGTTTGTGAGTGGCCCCTGAGGCACCCCCTGCTCCCCCCACTCCTTTGTGTCCAGCAGGACAAAGCCTCTGGAATGTTCTCAATGTCACTGGCCTGCTCCTGTGCCACAGTGGGTCACGGCTGTCCCTGAGCCTGGGACATCCCCTGGGACCACCCTGGGACATCACAGCCATTCCCAGCCCTGGTTCCATCCACCCCGGGACAGCCTAATTGTCCCCATCCCTGGATCCACACTGGGATGTCCCAGCTATTCCAGCCCTGGGTCCACCCTGGAACACCTCAGCTGCCCCATCCCTGGATCCATCCCAGGACATCCCAACTGTCCCCGCCTGGTTCCCATCCCTGGATCCACCCTGGGACATCCCAGCTGCCCCACTCCTGCCTCTTCCCATCTCCATTCCCATCCATCCCTGTTCCCATCCCTGTTCCCTTTTGCATCCCTATCCCCTTTCCCTTTCCCATTCCCCATGCCCATTCCTATTCCCCAGTCCCATTCCCATACTTATCCCCATTCTCGTTCTGTGTTCCCATTCCCCATTCCCTATTCCC
>VXAX01000274.1:0-35544 GCA_013399835.1 Leptocoma aspasia
AAATAAAATAAAATAACGTAATGGAATAATGAAATAAATGATGAAACATTTCAACAAGCTCCCTTAAGCAAGGCATACCCAGTGAATACTCTCCTGTCCCACTGACACCAGCTTGAACTTTTTCACTTCTGTCTCCACAACCAGAGCAGTTAAATTATTTCTTCTGGAGCAGTGAGATCAAGAAGCAGATCAGGAGTAACCCTTTTAATTTCCAGTCCCCTTCCCAGCATCCAGGCTTCAGCTAATCCTGAAAGAACATGCCCACAAAACAGAACCATCTAGTTGGCTGTTGATGATATCAACAGAGAGATTACCAAAGAGGGAGTTTTCACAGTTGAGCCTTATTTACCAAGACAATTGTTTCTTTACTGTGTCCACAATAGGCAAGAGAGATTTTCTGTGTAAGAGCACCTCTGTATCACCCCACTGCATTAATTGTTGGTTTGTTTTTTTTTTTTTCTGAAAGATACGATCTTCCTTTCTCACATAGACCCTGTATACATATTACATCCTGGGAAAAAAAATTAGGCCTTTATATTTTCCTTAGATCTTTCTAGCCCATTGGTCAATTTAAAGAGAATTTAATGAACATTTAATGAGCATAAGAGACTGATTCAACTCATATACAGTACATGCATCTGAGAAGAATTCCTTACTGAACATCTAAAAAGTCCTGGGTAATATTCTACTTCTGCAAATGGCTGACTGAGGTAGCTCAATGAAAACTGGTTATAATACTGAACTTAATCTCAAGTTCATGACAGCTTTACTGCAGTGGGAAATAAAGATACTCATGCCCTTTAAATTCTACTTTCACAAAACAATACATTGTATATAAAGGAAAGCTTCTTGGAGGAAAGGAAATAAACAGCACATATGTATGGACATTCATCTTACAGACTGTGGTATTAGAAGATCAGATATATTCACAAAAGCAGATAAGTATGCGTATACATCAAACAAGTGAGTACAGTACCAAGTATTCAATATTGTGCCTTTTCAATCAACATAAAGGACTGAAGGGGATTTATATCATGACCTTTCTCAGTTCAGCCTAGAAAATACTGCTTAGACAAGAACTCTGGAAAAAGGAAAAGACAGATGTGTCGGCCAGTCTTTTGCCACTGTGACAGAATGAGTGATGAGTTTCACTTGCAAGAGAGAAATAGGAGTATGCTTATTGGCATAAAGCAGTGATTTAACAAAGTGCAACAGTAGCTGCAACAGTGATTTAACATTTGATGGCAAGGTACACTTCAACATTTGCTGTATAGAGGACAGGGTCAGGCAAAACTCTCAGTGAGACCTTCCCATTGAGTCATGAGATTCAGAAAGGACCCCCTTGCATTCTAAATTCCTGTTTCAGTTTATGCGAGGGTATATCCAGACTTAGTCCTAGATGTGGTTTATATCTAAAGGATTATGCATACAATGCTTTATATCATTTAGCTAAAGTCTCAAAGTTTAGCATGCTATTAATTACTTACCAAGAATTTGTTGCAGCAAGGAATGTCTCAGCTGCAAGGAGTAACCCAGAGAGGCACTTCTACTCAAGGAGCATGCTCTGGATTTGCTCCAACCAGTCAATGTCCAGTCTGTGCTGGGGACCACAGAGCTGGATGCAGCACTCCAGGTGGGGTCTGACAAGTCCAACTTAAGTCAGATGCAGCTATCACAATCACTCCTGGTTGCTTATGCAGAAGTGAGGGAGAAGCACACCTCACCTGTCTGTACATTCCCTCCCTTCCCCTTGGCAGTTTCAGGGTGCTGTGGTGCAGGGACAAGAGAAAAGATTGTTCCTGTAATTTGAGTACTCCTGCTGGCAGCTATTGATATACAGTATAATTTATAACCACTCAGCACTGGTTTAGAAGAGAAAATGGTTAAAATGGACTGAAATAGGGCCAAACATCAGAACTTGTATGAGGATTAAGTATAAATGTTCTACATGCAGTTTCTTCCTTTCATCTACTTCTTATTCAGGTATAATGCTAAATGGCAAATGTAAGGGTCAAAACCTTGTGATATTAACCCGTGAAAACACTTCTCTGTAGTCTTAATTTCAAAAAGAGTACACTGACGGAACTGTCTTATCACTAATAACTGTTTCTTGGTTGAAGACAAAGGGCAGACAAATGATACAGTATAAGTAGAAAATGCTGAGTCAGGACCAACAGCACCAAGTGGAAATCTCCCAAGGACTTTCCCAAAATTATTGGTTTGCCAAAACTAAGATTTCTCTTATAAGAACAGTCATAGAACCAGAACATACGTCTGTCCAAAATGTAAAACCACCCAACCTGCACAAAATATCCCCAGACAGTCTCACTATTGCAGCAGTCTCACAAAACATACATTTCAGCTCTCATATAAACAATTATTTGAACACAGTGAAGCATTTCTGCTGAGAAACTATTAGTTTACAGAGGAAATACCACAAGATTTCCTTGCTTCATTGAATTCACCTACTACCTTCCACTGCTCCATCTTCCTATGGCTCACTCAGACAGAGAAAGGTGTCTTTCAGTTTGATTTCAGGCCACCTCCTTACAAGTGCTGATACAAGCACTTATCTACTATGGTATAACTTTCCTTTTTGCATAAAGTAAGGGTAAGAATGCATTTTGTGATGATTCATGCTGGAAAAAAGAAAAAAAAAGAAAAAACATGAAATAAACCCCACACCAGCAACAAAACAAGAATCCTATCCACTCCCAAGCCAAACAAATGAACAACAATTTTAAAAAGCCTGCCCATGACAGTCAGCTGAAATTTTTTTTGTAGCCATCAGTCTTGGTCATATTTGAATTAGACAAAAACATCTAAAACCTAGTAATTTGTCATCAGATTACAATCACTGACCCTAAGCACATTTTAAATGTAAATTGAACTTTTGACTGAGAGAAATTTCACTTCTCTAAGGGGTGAAGTCTAAAATCTAAAGAAAACAAATGTCAGACACTATAGCTATGACTAATTTAGATTTTATTTAATGAAATCTGGAGCTAAAATACTTCTTATTTTTAAAGAAGAAGTTATTATATTCTTATTATATAAATACTTATACCTGTTAAGACTGTTTTATCATGTTCACTTTCTGTGGACAAACATATTTCTAAGTTGCAAAATAAATCAACTCAGAAGATTTTGCATCCACGGGATAGTGGTTAATGGCTTAAAGTCCTGACAGACGTCAGTGACAAGTGGTGTCCATATTAGAACCAGTGCTATTTAATAACTTCATGAATGACATAGAGGAAGAGATCATGTGCACCCTCAACAAATTTGCATATGAGTGGTGCAGTCACACCTGAAGGATGTCATCCAGAGAGACCTGGACAAGCTTGAGAAGTGTATCCATGGGAATCTCATGAGGTTTAACAAGGCCAAGTGCGAGTGTTGCAACTGGGTCAGGGCAACCTCTGGTACCAGCACAGGCTGGGGATGAGCAGAGGGAGAGCAGCCCTGGGGAGAAGGACTTGGAGGTGCTGGTGGGTGAGAGGCTGGACATGACCCAGCCATGGGCACTCCCAGCCCAGAAAGCCAAACATGTCCTGGGCTGCATCCAAAGCAGCGTGGGCAGCAGGGGAGGGAGGGGATTCTGCCCCTCTGCTCTGCTCTGGTGAGAGCCCACCTGGAACCCTGCATCCAGCTCTGGGCTCCCAGCACAGGAAGGACACAGACCTGTTGGAGTGGTTCCAGAACAGGGACACAAAGATGGTTAGGGGGATGGAGCACCTCCTCTATGAGAAAACGCTGAGAGAATTGGGGTTGTTCAGCCTGGAAAAGAGAAGGCTGTGGAGTGACTTAAGTGCAGCTTTCCTTCTGAAAGGAGCCTACAAAAAGACAAAGAGATACCTTTTAAAAGAGCATGTAGTGACAGGACAAGGAGGGATGATTTCAAACTCTCAAAGCGAGTAGGTTTACAAGAGATACTGGGAAGAAATTCCTTACTGTGATGGTGGAGAGCTATTGGAACAGGTTGCCCAGAGAAGTTGTGGATGCCCCATCCCTGGAACTGTTCGAGACCAGGCTGCATGAGACTGTGAAAAACCTGGTCTAGTGGAAGGTATCCCTGCCCATGGCAGGGATGTTGGAGCTAGATGATCTTCAAGGTCCCTTCCAATGCAAATCATTCTATGATTCTATGAATAATTGTGTCATTTGGAAAGATGAGCAGTTGAACTAAGTAATAATCATAATTGTGTGTTTTGACAACTTAACTGTGTTATTTTACTTTAAGGTAGTTTGCAATAGAAATCAATAAACAGTTAAATAAAATTAAACATTTGTTGTCTACTACATGTTAAAATACAGTAATTTATGCATAATATTCTGTGGTTTCCAACTCTATCTCTGAATAGCCTGCGTGTTGTTCTCCTGAGATATGCAAATTATTGTTTCAATCTGGTTTATTGCCTTAAGGGATTGCTTCAGAATTTAGTTTATTAAAGCAGGGATAAAAATACAGCAGTTTACCATAAATATTATCTGTGAAAGTGTGAGTCTCTAACTAGCTCCTTTTTTAACATCTAGGAAGCCACTGCTTTAAAAAGAAAAAAAAAAAAAGTACCAAAGAAAAAAGAGGTGGCTTATTGACAAATATTGCCAGCCTTTCAAGAAATTGTTTGAAGCATTCAACACAAACTCTTCCTGATTTCAGGTCAGATAAAAGGTTATGGAAATATTATCTTAGTGGTTCTTCAGATGCTGAATTTCCTTCAGATGCTGAATTTACTTCATCAAAGAGCTAATGGTTTCCACTCTGAGACTTAGTCAACAACAGTCTAGGTGTGCTCAGATCCTCAGCTGATCCAATTTAGTGGAGGGCACTTTTAAAAGAAAATCCTAGGAACCAGAGGGAAGCTGTGACAACCCATGACTGTAAATAGAGACTGCATCTTGGGAAGTTCTGCACACTGCTGTGCATCCCAGCATCTTGCCTCTGGGCTGTAGCAGCCAAGCCTGGGATCCATTCTGCAGGGATTGCAGCCAGAATTAATGGCTTTTCAATTGCATCATCTCTTCCTCATTTACTTAGCCAGTTTTAAATCCTGCTGGTTAGACAGAATGGATTAAAAGCTAATGAATGAAAAGAGAGCCTGGCAACAGGATTCTAAGAATTTGCTATTCAATAGGCTTCTTTTTTTCAAAGAATATCAATGGCCACATTTTTGCTTTTTTTCTTTTCAAAATAAGGTGTATTTCAAAAAGCGTGCTTGTAAAAATGTAGTATTGGAGTGTATTGTTACTTGAAGGCTGAAACTCAGAAACAGACGAATTTTGTCGTACATCTACTCCTCCCAGAAGTACTCTCTTTTCTAGAGCTTGACTGCTGAAAACCTCACTTCAGCACAGAAGAAAGGAAATCCTTCACAACATTTTCACAGGCAGTTGCTGCACTTCAGAATTACCTTTCACCTGAGAAATCTCTTGGAAAGTGATTTCAGTGAGATCAGTCTAGAGCAGGGATCTAAACTCAAGTGTCTGGCTCAGTTGTTTGAGCATAGGAAAGTCTGATAATCTGGTCAAATTTAATACAAAATGGAGAACAACAAAGAAAATTCAAAGGGAGGGATCAGCAGTGTGGAGTATTCATGATTTTGCCTCAAAAGAAGGCACAGGAATTCAAATTATAATTTTGCATCTGCATTATCCCAGACTGAAGTAATCCCATGTCTATCCTTCTCAACCCAGTCATTTGGAGTTGAGGTCCTGGAGCATACTTCCTCTGTGACGGAAGGAAAAGAGGCATGGGTTTGCAGACTGTGGCTAACAAAAATAATTCTGCAGCTAGCTTTAAGGAGGATAGGATCTTCCAAGGCCTTACATCTCTTCTCTGACTCATATTTGTCCTGAATATTTGCACGAATAAAGAATTTCAACCTTCCTGTCTCTTTTCCTCCAGCTGTAAAATGGTATCAGTAATCCCTCCTGGCTTCTGGTCCCTGCAGTGAGAATTAGGTTCACCCATTCCAGCATATAGAGCTACCCAGGTCAATCAAACCAAGCTTCATTTTTCTTTTTATGGCAGCAGTATTAAACACAGCCACAGCAGAAGAGAATGCAGAAGTTGCATTTGTGTTACAGGCAGGACAGTGAGAGGAGGAAAGGAACAGAGAAAACATTTTGTGTATCCCACTTTGAGCCCTGAAAGTAGCTTCTGCTGATACAAATCATATGTTGAGATTTTTAATGTGACTGGCACGGCCTGCTAAGAGTCAAACTGAGAACTGGCCTTCCGTCCCTCTTGCCAAATGGACACTCTTCCATTGAAGCAATATTTCTCAGTACTGACCACAAGTCACTTTTCAGCCCTGTGATCAGTGTCAATGATGTAAATAATGGATCACTAATATATGCTGTATCACATAATATAAGTAGAGGCAGACTATGGTATGTTCTTACAAAATATCTAAGAAATACCTATACTGGTAGCAACTGCACCTCTGGGATTTCCCAGAAATCCTGCAGAAGTATTTTTCAGATAATCAGACATTTTTCAGATAATCAGACAACAATTGGTTCTTAGACCAAACTTTCAGAGCTTTCTACCTCTCCTTCCTCTTCATAGATACAGTGATCTTTCTGGAGAGCAGATTTATTTAATATTTCATAGAATAAAATAACATATTTTGCAGCAGGCTGTCACCTCAGAAGATAAGGTAATTAACTCTGCTTTCACTTTATATCAGTCTTTTTATTTTTCTTCCTCACAAAGGTGCAAGCAGTTGCACCTTTTCACCTTACCTCCTTGTTCCCATCAGACTGCCTCTTTAGTGATTAATATTTCATGGTTTTTTTCTAGGGGCAGAAGGGAATACCTTTCAAAAGCAGATAGCAAACGAAGACACAGAAAGTTTATCAGCTCTATTTCGCATAGGATATGACTAATGACAATTCATTCTTTTTAATTTGCATGTGTTGTCTTCCTCAAGACTTGCAGCACACTGTGTACTGCATTTTTAATCAGCTATCATCACCCCCAAAAATTCATACAGAAATATTTATTTCACTTTTCAAGGGAGAGACTGTTTATTACTTATCTGAAACATCCAAGTTGTATGTGCTTTACCACAAACATGTGGTTCAGGGAGCAGAAGTCTTTGGATCTTCAGTAGTACTATTAACAACTTAACATCACTCTCCTGTACAGCACTCGCATGCACATCACTGTTTCTGATTATAAACATACAGGTCCCATTCCACAAAACAGCAGGATCTTTCTGTCTATTCTGAATAGAAATGTAAGTACAAATTCCTCATCCATCCCAAACAATGTCTTTCCAGAGCAGCACTGCACATAGTATCTGAAATGCCTCATCATGATCAGATTGCTGAAGTAATATAATGCTTACTTGGCTCCTTGGGATACACTCTATATGTTACAGCATCTTAAGTCAAAGCCACCACACAACATCTATATCCACTACTGTTCAAGAAAGGTCTTCCTTGCACAGAAGTTTTCCTTTAACTTTCCTGAGTCAAATTTTCACATATTAGTCTGCCCACCTAGGAAGAATTGATACCATGTTTTTTCACGATGACCTAGCTATGGAATCACAAAATCTAAGCTGATTGTCTGATGTCAGGAGTCTGAAGGAAATCAGCATCTCTCAACTCCTGCATCAGCATCTTCCACAACTGAATGGACAGCTAGGTTTATCTAATCTGCTGCAGCTAGGAAATGCAGTTCAATCAAAAGTTCCCTCTTCAATTCAACACACTGTTTTGCTGCCAAAGCAGCAGAATTTACAAAGTAACAGAGTTTGAAAAAATGAATTCGCAAAAACACTTATATCCTGCCATTTTTCTTACTGAATGGTGCACTGGACATTCGCAATCAACCTGCAACCAGCAGTTAAAGTGCAGCCACGAATGTTCCAGTCTTGCTGCTGCAGCAAGAATGGAGCATGGTACCTTCTGTGCATTGAAGTCTAGCCCTTGAATCTTGGGACAGGTGTGCATTGTAATGCTGAAAATCTTGAAAACTGTGATGGATGTCAATATTGAAGTTAAAAAAGTGTGAAGAATTAAAAAATATTTCTCAATAAAAAATACAAATTCATGGGAAGCATAGAAACTGTGTGATAAATGCAAACAGAACTGTCAGAAACCTCCAGCTTCTATTGACACCCATTCTCCCTAGTTCTCCACAATTGCTTTCAAGTACTTCATAAGTGACTTGATTACTTATCTTTTAATAATTCTGTTAACTTCATTACAGCACAGTCAAATTATCAAGTAGGTTAAAAATTGGTATATGCATTTTTTCATGGCACTAGGGATTTATAACTGCATTTCCTTTCCCATTGTTGAAGAAATACAAGTACTGATCATATTTTGAGATGCAAAAAACTCACATTTTTTCTGTGCACATACAATGAACATTAACACTTGAACTTCATATTGACGGAAATTGATAGTTAACTCCGTATTTTTGTTGCAAATTACCATTTTAAGCTAGAGACTTCACAGTAGTGTAAGAAAATACCATTAAGCAAACCAGCTGGACAATAAGCAGTGTTAAACAGTTTAATATATGTCAAGTGGAGCTGTGAGGGAAAACAGAAAAATAAAACACTTTGAAAAATTCTGTAAGTATTTCCCAGTTCAGTTACAATAAGCTTAAAATGCCATTAAACACAGGCAAAAAAGGAAGTGAAATAGCTCTGAGATATGCCTAATTCCATTAATGTACCCCAGGAGGCAGTTAGCAATCAGCCCCAGTAAGCTGAAGCATTTGTACCCCTATCAAGTGCAGCACAACCACTCTCCCACTGAGAGCTGGTTCCAGTCCACAACACACCTGGGCTTCTTAGGAAGAGTATTTTTCAGTTCCTCTGACAGATGAGTGAATTCAGAGTTTCTCCAGTAGGACATCCTGAGAGAAGATTGAAGCTCTGTCCCTCGCAACCACTTCTTTATCAATTATAGGTGATGCCAACATGGTTCTCTAATTTATACACATTTGTGTAAACTTATTAGCTTTGTTTTTTGAGCAGCTGCTCCTAAGAAAAAGGTGTAAGGTAAAGGGAACAAGTGGGTTTGATTAGCACAGTTTCCTGTGAAACTCTTACACATTAAGAATTTTAAACCTTGAAAGCTTTTTAAACTTCACAGATTGTCTCTGAGTCTACCTAAACCACCAAAAATGTAGGAAAAACATTTTTGATAAAATGTTTGCCATCAGCTGAAAGCCAACAGCCCATTTTCCTCCCCCTAACAACTTACTATTAGATAATTAATTAAAAAACAGTTTCAGACTTGTTCCATGTATAGAAGATTGCTCTTTATCAGAGTTCAGAGCTACCTGAGAGCCATGTGTTGCTATTCAAAGTGCAGTCATCAGGGTAACAGTTCCTGAAAGCCAAATTTGTTTGCTTTGTTTGTTTTATCAGCAGAAAACAGTCCTGCAGTTCTCGTTTTTTGCAACTATGGATGCATCTGAAGTACTTTATATTCTTCAGGTACTCTCCACTACTCCAGTCTCCATGCATATATAAAATTCATGCACTCAGTATATGAAAGAGAATGTATGAAAACATAATTTCCATTTAGAACAATTTTATGTGCAGATCTCCATGTTAAAACTCCAGCAGCTGAACAGTGAGCTATCAGCCAAAACCAGAAAAGTTCAAAGAAATACAAAGGGAAAATCACATCCCTGTCATGTCATCTCTGTTTTACAGCAGTGTAATTAAAGGCATTCTATTCCAATTTTACTATCAGATAAATAGTTCTCTTCCTTTTTCCTGGATTGCTAAAAATATGAAGAAGTCCAAGTTAATAGTATTCAGAAATGCTTTCCCCTTTGAAATAAGATCATCATAGTCAGAGTGTTGACTGAGGTGCTACATGATGGTTAAGACACTCTGTGTGTCCCTGATAAGCAGGGATAGTAATCAGGAGAGAGGTTGGTGTCTGCCTAATCTTAGCCTCTTTCAGACCAGTTTCTGCAAGTTACAATTGCCTTCTCTCAGCAAATAAATGGTCAGAAAGATTCAGAATTCACATCTCATTTAGAAAAATCTCTCTGTTGTGTAAAACTAACTATGGTTAAGCAAAAACATCAGGAAAATAGGTATTTGCTGAAGAAAGTAACTTCTTTCCAACAGACCCACAAAACATAGCAAAAGCCCTGAAAGACAGATGAAAATCCATTTAAACTGGAAAATAAACCTATATGTAGAAAAGCTCTTACTGGCAGACCAGAAGAAACAAATAGCAACATTTATGCATTGTGCAGAACAACAGATTTTGAATACATCATGTATAAATGCCCATCATGGAGCTTAAGGGTTGTCAAGTGCGGCTGCTACGTTATTGTCCATGAGGGCACCTTACTGAGCATCAGCAAGGTTTGCACATGTCCAGCACCTACTGTTGCAAGTGGTGGTTTTATAGCCCTTGAGAAGGCAAATTTACAAGTTTAGGTCCTGTGAAGTCAGGCAAGTGAGACAGTATATTAACTATGACAGATATAACTATCCCTACTGTTTTGTTAACATAACAGAGTTGATGCCCTGTTACCTCACTGAAACAAAGCAGTCCACAGGCTGTTCTGGGCACTCCTGAACTGTGAAAACCAGCAAGATTCAGGCATCTGCATTGGCAGTCAATACTGATAAACAGGACAAAGTGGAAGGGCAAACCTCATCACAGTATAATGTAACACTGGTACTGAGAGGGAATATACATTTTGAGATTTATGACTCTTGGTAAAAATAACTACTACCATTACTTAAGATTTTCAGCAAACAAATCTTGAATCCAGCCAACCTGGAAGGGGCTGTCCAAAAAATCTATCTACCCAAACTTTCTTTCCTGGCGTACACAGGCTATGATTAGCCAGATTCTAACTTAAGCAATTGGGGAAAGAAATGTGATTGTCTAGTATCCTTCAAGAACTAAAAATCTTGAGGCAGATTTCTTGTCCTTTTCCTTCAGCTGAATAATTTCTTAGCCTAAGCTGGGTCACTGACTTGACAGGTACAATAAATAAGGTAATATTGAATATAAAACCAGTGCTCTAATATATTTTAGGATATGCATTAAAATATATATAATGTGGGGAAGTTAACTGTTCTTAAAAAACAAATATTAAAATCCAGAAATCTGACAAATAAGATGAACAAAATTTAGAAGTTATGTAAAGGGCTGTAGTAGCAGATTGTATGCTAATTTTGTGACCAGATCAAAACATTGGTTAACTCTGGCACAGGAATAGAACAGTCTTGGCATGTTTACATGGACTGCAAATTCTTTCACCTTCTGCTTTTTCCTCTCAGGAGAGGCTGGTAATTTAAATTAGTCTTAGCTCCATAGCACTGCATCTAGATGAAAATGGGAAGAAGAAATTAAGGTATTAATTACAGAGAGATTTTTCTAAATGAGATGTGAATTCTGAATCTTTCTGACCATTTATTTGCTGAGAGAAGGCAATTGTAACTTGCAGAAACTGGTCTGAAAGAGGCTAAGATTAGGCAGACACCAACCTCTCTCCAACTACTACCCAGGTGTAGTGGGTGGACCCTGGCTGGGTGTCAAGCACCCACCAAAGCTGCCGTATCACTTTCCTCTAGAAGTGGACAGGGAAGAGAAAACAGGGTCCATTAATTGAGATAAGGATGGAGAGAGATCACTGGAGAATACCATCATGGGAAAACTGACTCAACTTGGGATATTAATTGAATTCATTACTAACAAAATCAGAGCAGGATAATGAGAATTGAAATAAATATTAAAACCACCTTTTCCCCACCCCTACCTCACTCCTGGGCTCTACCGCCTCCCTCCCAGTGGCACAGAGAAACTGGGAATAGGGGTTATCCTCAGTTCTTCACACATGGTTCCTGATGCTGCTAAGGCAGACGATGCTCTGCTCCAGTGTGGGGTGCCTCCCATGGGAGACTGTTGTCCATAAACTTTTCTAGTGTGAGTCCATCCCATGGAAACAGTTCTTCATAAACTTCTCCAACTGTTCCGCCGGGTGCAGCCCTTCAGGCACAGCCTGCTCCTGGGGGTCCCCAGAGGGTCACAAGTCCTGCAAGGAGATCTGTTCCAGCCTGGGCTCCTCTGTCCACTGGTCTTCAGGCCCCTGTCAGGAGCCTGTTCCAGCACGGGTCTCCCAAGGGGTCACAGCCTCCTCTCAAGCATCCACCTGCTCAGGCCTGGGCCTGCTTCATGGGATGCAGGTGGATTTCTGTATCCACATGGACCTCCATGGGCTGCAGGGGCACAGCTGCCTCACCATGGTCTGCACCAGGGGCTGCAGGGAAATCTCAGCTCCGGTGCCTGGAGCACCTTCTGCCTCTCCTGCACTGACCTTGGTGTCTGCAGGGCTGTTTCTCTCACATATTCTGACTTCACTCTTGTCTGTCTGCAATTACATCTGTGCAATAACTTCCCTTTTCCTTAAATGTGTTATCCTTGAAGCATTACCACCAAGTTTGATTGCCTCAGCCTCGTCCAGCAGGACATCTGTCCTGGAGCCAGCTGGCACTGGCCATGCCAGACACGGAGGCAGCTTCTGGCAGCTTCTCACAGAAGACACCTCTTTGGCCCCTGCTACCAAAATCTGGCCACAAAAACACAACACAGGAAATACAGATGAAAAGCTAGATGTCCTGCCCCTACTACTTGCTGCTTCAAAGATAAAATGAGCAGGTAAATAAACTATATACCTCAAATATCAGTACCCAAAGTCTAGTGTGAAGACCAAAATTGACAAGCTTAAACCTAAGACCTGCATCTAATAATCTAAGTCTCAGATTATTCTGGATGTTCAATGAAGGACTCTGAAGAAGGAGTCTCATCTCCATCCATCAATATATTAAAATATACTTTCAAAACATCGGTATATTCATATCCAATTAGCACAACTTTGCAAAGATGTTTTTACCTTAGGCAGATTGAATTCCTTACTGCTGGTGACTCAGGTATCCTATAAATATAGACCTTCTTTTGCTAGTAAAATCTAGCACATTGGTGGTTCGAGTAAATATTTGCATGTCTCTGCAAAGCATGCTCTGTCCATTCTCCCTCAATAAGATATCCATATGAATGCTGGGTACTGCACATGGCTCAGGTATCAAACTGCATGAATGTCCTTGCCACAGTCAGAGAGGACTGGAGATAGCATTTACTCAGGCAGAAAAGGTGCTGCTGGGAAAAATTTTTCATGGGATACCTATCTTCACTCTCAAATTTGAGCTGTGGCAATAAAATTTATTCAGTTAGAGATTCTTTATATTGGAGAGCCTTCCTCAACCATAATAACTTGCCTAGAGGAAGATCAGGGCCTCCATAATAATTTACTGCACCAAACCTCTCCAATGACAGGTGACTTTTGACTTTCTGTTCCAGAGAGATACACATTTCAGACATGAAATGGGGAAGAATGCCAAAAAAGCAAAGTGGTCCATGCCAAAATACCCTTGAAGACAACAGTAACCCTGTGAATGTATTGCCACAGCAGAGGCTTTTCTGTATTAAAAGCACATTTCTTTTTAGGATAAATTACAAGGTATGCCAAGACCATTTATAGAATACCATGGTCTAGTGATCTCAGATTTCCTCTACAGGTGAGGTCTGTTAGTCATTTTAACTCATTAAAAGCTAAGCAACCATAAAATTACTTCAGTGGATAAACTGTTCAAGAGCTGTGGTTATTGCTCCATTGACAGCTTTCGAGTGGATCCACTGCTCTTGAGCTAAGCAGTGTTCTCTGCAGGCCAATACCTTGTGTCTCAATGTTTTTGAAACCACAGGCTTTTTGACTGGCAGCTTGATCCTGCTCCATCATAGTAAGGTGTCATGTTGCTCCTGGTGTGACTTTGCGTAATTTTTTAAAGTTCTGATTGATCTTCAAGAACGTTTCTCCTCCAGCTGCAGCTATGTGGTATGCAACAAAACATGCATGGCAGGTGACAAATCCACATTTCTCAGGGTATGCAAAAAACCTTCCCCAAAGACAAAAATTGTCTGCTATGAATAGAAAATGGTGGTTAGATTTGTACTGGCACTTCCAAATCTCTACACAAAAATGAAAAGTAGCTGTTCATGCCCATTTAGGAGCACTCTCATCCTGTCTAAATGTAGAAACTGGCGTTATCAGCTAAGATAAAACTAGTAATAAATAATTGGCTTTAAATATTTATGTAAAAGATGCTACAAAACTATAGAAAGAGAAACATTCATTCAAAAGCAAGTTCTTGCAGAACTGCACACAAGAATACACAGAAAGTGTTCTGCAGCTTCACAGGCTTAATAATATCTGCCATTTGTAAAGGATAACTATTCTATATTACAGCAACTACAACTCTCCTAACAGCAAAATTTGCAGACTGAATTATTAGTGTGTTAATTCCAATTACCTTCTTCCACATGAGACTTTTGTGATACCAAGAAAATGTTCAGTCCTAGAGGACAGGTAGATAATTTGACAGGAATGACAGGATATAAAGAAACAGCATTTTTTTTTGTCAGAAAGACATTTAACTGAGCAGGAGGTTAGAGAACAGTAATTAATCGCTTAATTGTTTTGAAATACAAGCACTAAAAAGTATGACCTTTCATTGACACTTTGCTGCAATGGTACATTAATTATTGCTGAATTGCAATGGGTCTCCTGTGGGAACACAAGACATTCTCATTAATATCAGACAAGTTTACCATGGTCACGACTTTTATAGCAAATGCCTAATGCTAAATTAAAGGACTGTTTGGCTCTTGGTCTGATATGTCCAGAAATCTTAATAGAATTTTTCTCTGTGAAATATTTCTTGCATTTAAAAATTAGTAATTCTCATGCTCCAAGGAGCTTTAATTAAAGAAACATACTGAAAAACACAAAATAGAGAACTTAGATAGACTGGAAGAGGTTTTTTATCTGTCAGTTATTTTTCTCCTAAGTGTTCACAACACCTTTTGCAAAGTTCAGCTCTTCAGTCCAGGAAAGTCAAACAACAAGTCTTGAACTCTCGAGTGAAAAAGATCCTGATGAGGATCCTGAGATCACACAGCATTGATTCAACCTGAAGATAATGGTGCTGAGAAGTAAAACGTGACAATGTGAGATGCAAAGAGATGATGTGACAAAGAAGGTGTGTCTATTCCTGTAGTTGATTCATTTGGGGTTTGTTCCAGGTTTTAGCCTTCAAACTTTACTTTGCTTTTTCTGCTCTAAAATCAGACACATCAGACTTGACAGACTGTCAAAATAAAGAGGTTGCTCTGTCAAGGTGCTGGGAAAACAAGGCGTCTACATATAATGCAGACCCTCCTTTAGGAAAACCTTCTCAAAAAGTAGTAGTAGTCTGGGAAAATCTTGACATCAGTGTAGAAACATTTTAATTCCTCACAGTTTTTTAATCTAGTGAAGGGTCCTGAAAGTATGACACAATTCTCCAATGTCCTCTCTGGCCCATTTGCACAGGTTATCTGCAAACATGAGGCCTACTGTTTACATCCTAATGTAGCAATAAGGATAATCTTTCCCTTTACAGACTACTCATCCAGTTGGAAGGAGGGATTTTGGGATGTACTGTTAAAGCACAGAGGACACATCTCTAAATATGATATCAAATATTTCGTCTGGTGCTTCCAAACATCACCCACAACAAGGGCAGGTATCTTTCACAAGGGCTAAAGCCAGTAAAAGCTGTAGTCCCAACTCTGCAATTTACTTCATGGCATTTAGTCAGGGACTTGTTCCACAAACGAATGTTCAGCAGGATAAGTTTGGATGGGTTGCTCTAGAGAGCTAGCTAAAAGGAAGAAAAAAATCACAAGAGTAACCACAGCATTTTCTAAATTCCTGAAACAATTGCACATTTTAAGTTTACATTTCTCATACCTTACAAATCTCTTCAGAGGACATGTGTTCCACCTGTATTTTTATTTCGAAAAGCTTTTGGATGCATTCCTTACAGCATGATTTTTTTTTTCTCCAGACAGCAGCACCTCACTGCAAAGCCATGTCAAAGTGAACAACTCTGCAGAGAGCAGATCTTCCCCATAGAGACATGGAAGCATTCTTAATACCCGTTTTGAAAACCTACTTTTGAAGCATACACAGTTTTTCTCTTTGGTAAATACTTTCTTTTCTTCTCCAAGGCATAGCACAGAAGCCAGGATGAGTAGCCCACCTAAACAGTCTTCAAAATTTTACATGAATTAGTTATTAATGAACAATTGCATGTCTTGACACAGTAATGAAGAAGCATTTGGGCTGAGATTCCAACCTATCACAACCTGAAGGAGAACGGCAGAAGGTAACCCATGATCTCTGTGAGCAGCTAAGCCCTTGATTGGGCTTCTTTGTACTGCAGAGCAGCTGTGGCACAAGAGGAGGTTGGAAGAGGTGCCTGGGACAGAGTAAAAAGGCTCTGCAGCAATAAGGCTGCCAGCCCACATTCTTCCAGACAGCTGACCTCTCTCTCTACTGCAAAATAGTCACAAACTCTGTATTTCTGTAAGCAGAGTGTTGGGAAGGATGAAATAGGAAAGCCTTATAAATATGACTGTTTAGACCTTGAGAATATGAAACATATAAGTGAAATAGAATTGAAGGCAAGTTTCGATGTCTAAGATGCTGAGCCTCTGTTACTGAACAACAGAGAAACAATAGTGTGGCTAGCTGAAGGTAATCCCCTTTTGATTAAACAAAGCCCTTTTCGTTACCAAGAGTCCAAGGGTCAGAGCAGACCCTACCAGCTTGGCAAGTGGGGTCCAAAGAGTAGTTTTTAGGGTTTAAAGTATAACATAGTAGGGAAATGTAGTGATTCTTATAGGCTATATATAAATGCTATAGGATTTGTATCTTGTACTAGATTGGTTAGTGTAAACCAGAATATTCAGTATAGAAGAAGATTTAATGCATTGTAACGGGAACTTCACTCTCTTACTCTCTTACTCTTACTCTTTCTCTCTTACTTTTATACTCTTACTCTCTTACTCCTGCCCTTTGCTCTTACTCTACCTCTCGGTCCTGCCTTGAGCTGCGCTGGCAGCTCCAAGCAGGGCCTCTAAACCCACATCTTATGCAATAAACCTCATGCTCCAAGACTAGCCTGGATTCCAGAGATCTCTCGTCTCGGTTTGTCCCATCACCGACCGTCCTTCCCCCACCGCAGAGAACCAATTCTTAAATCACATCTTAAGACTCCAATTTAGAAGTGACATAACCTGAATTTCACTTCAACTGTTAATCAACCAGTATTTTCCTGAATGTGCCACTTGTATGCAAAAGGCTCACAGGTGTAAGGACAGATTATTTTTAATTCTCTCCAGAATGAACGAAACTGGCCCTTATGCATGCCTGTTGCCATACATGGTCTAGTTTTCCTCTAGATAAATGCCTACTAAAAAGCAAAAAGGCATTTTTCAGTAGATGTCAGTTTAACACCCTGACTTCCTTTTGTTTCCAGAGAAGCTCCATAGATTTTTGCACAAATCCTTTCTGTGACCAAGAGATGGCCACCAGTCATTCATATGTCAATAGACCAGAGCTGCTCTTAGCACTGACATCAATAATTTCTTGGGTACAATCAACATAATGCATCAAGGTTATACAGCTGGTGTCCAAACTTTAATCCTTGAGGGTACAAAAGTTCACAATTTAACCAGAAAGTCTGTCACACAAATACTTGCCTATCACTTCAGTTCAGCCTCAAGTAATCCCTAACTACTTCTGGTATTACTCCCCACTCACTGATTTTATCTTGTTCTTTTTCTGCTACTTCTCTCATTTTCCTTAATTTTTTTCCTCAAAGTGGCTACTGCAAACCCAAGCAGAGCTGCCTCCACTGCCATAAGAGCCCCTTCTTGTTTCTAGTGCAAAACCTCAGGGAGCTATGTAAATTTTTTATTATATTTCCACTCCTGTTAAGAATGTAGTATAACAGTAACCTTCAGTGACAAGTAGAATGTCTTTTTGTAGGAGAAAATTTTGGAGTGGATGATCAAAAAGACTAATTTAACTTTTATTTCAGTTTTCTAAATATAGGAGTGCAACTGCTTTCAAGACATCTTCAACATATTCAAAAAAAAATTATAATTCATTAGAAGACATAGACATAGGAATTAAATGCATTCCTAACCCTTAGCATGTTAAACTGGAAAAATCCCATCATGGGAAAAGAAATCCTGGGAGAGCAGAATCTGTCTAGTCAGAGTCATCTTAAATTGGGAGAGCAAACCTGACCCAGCAGAGACATAGAGGTAGTGGAACAACACAGCTAGAGAAATGGTGCCATGGAACTTCTCCCAAGTTCATGCAGAGTTTTGGCAATATGAGTAATGAGGACTCTGAGCAGCAGTTATCCCCTGGCTTATGCTATTCTGCCTGTGTCAATGATTTATTAGTCACCAACAAGGAATATGTGCACATTTTATCAATTTTCTTTCAGCTTTATAAGCCATATGTTATTTCCCAAATAATTAAATTGATAAAACTAAAGCATCTAGACATAGCACTACCTATTTGTACACAGACATCTGTGCACTGGCTTTGAGGATGATTAGGCCATGAAATCCTTCTCTCAGGGAGGATCGATTGTGAGCTTGGACCTTGCTTTGTGCTTTAGGAGATTCATTTCTGGAAGTACTGACTGGATTTAGGCTAAGGATTAAACTGGGTTACAAAGAGAAGCGATATCATTCCCCAGATAACCACATCTGCAGCTACTGGTTTACGAAAAAGGTTTCACTGAAGTGAAAGCTTCGCCCTTTTAACCATGTAGAAGCAGCCATTATGGTTACTGCTCTTATCACACAGAGCACCTTACCTTTAATGCATGTGGCTGCCCACAGATTTCTCTGGTGTTTATAACCCAGACCAACAATTGCTGGCTGACCAGCATGTTGCAGGTGGTCATGGCTGTGCAATGGCCACCTGTCCGGCTTACCTGGTGCTCTCACTTTGACCTAATGGCACTGCTTCGAGCACACATCAGGCCTTAGGGCAGCCTGGGTTAGTCAAATCTGAGCAAAATCCAAGTGAAGTGAACAGATGTCTAACCTAGTATTATTTTTAATTGTTTCTCAGATTCAGCCAAAATGTGCTGCACAGCAGTCAGCACAGCAGTACATTTTACAAACCTTGTGCACAGTGCTGAAATATCTCACATCAGCTTTATGCTAGCACCACCACCATATATATATATATACCTATGTAGCACGGTCATTACTGAAATACAGAAT
The DNA here is from genome assembly GCA_013399835.1 of Leptocoma aspasia. Classification (NCBI taxonomy): domain Eukaryota; kingdom Metazoa; phylum Chordata; class Aves; order Passeriformes; family Nectariniidae; genus Leptocoma; species Leptocoma aspasia. The sequence continues at coordinate 19,207 of VXAX01000274.1, forward strand.
CATTACCATTTCCCAAACTGACTTTCTTCCACACATTCAAAGGAAAAATACAGGTTTGCAGTTTTCACTGACTGACTGCTTGCTTAATCTTTCCATTTCAAGCGCTTATCCAGAGACACCCATTTGTTACCTCACCTTTAAACCACCTCACAGCTTCACGCTAGCCTGCTTCTGCTTCTCCACTTTTTTTCACACATTATAAATGCTCTGCAGTAGATGCCACTTTGAGATTGATACTCTTTTGCCATGGCTAGGAGACATATAGAAAAGCTTCAAGCATTTCCAGACATAATATGAGCCTCATTCTCTGCAATCACAAATGTTTCTTTATAATTGTGTCACAAGCAAAATCTTCCTCATGCTGTTTTAGGTAAATTTATAGTTATTTTTTTTATTTATATATGCATATTATATATGGCAGTCAGTTTTATAAAGAATCCCCCATACAATCAGTATCAAGATCTAAATTTCCTACTAGAGCAATTCAGAGTGAATTTTTGGTTTGTCCCAGATAGACCATATCTAGGACAACCAATATAACCATATCTGGGATAACCAATATAAATAACCAAGATGCAGACCTTCTAACATTAATGTTAGTCAAAATACCAGGGCATGAGGAGGTTTCTGCAAAAGAGACTTCTGAGTATTTGCTTTTTTCCTCCCTAAATAAACTCAGTAAATCTCCAGATATCAGTGTTGTTGGAGCAAGGCAAAACTAAGAAGGATCTCCTGAACAATACTAAGTCTATCAAGCTTGAATTTTGCATCACTTCTGCTGTAGAGCTATGCATATGTCCTTAAAAGGACTAAACAGGCATCAAAAAAGTGGCTTTTGTTCAGTACCCAGAGGAAGTTCAGCCTGGGGCAGTCCTAACATTTCACACTTTCCTGGAAGCAGTGAACTAGAAATCTAAATCTTAAAATTATTCTTTAACTAACTGGATATGCAAGGGACAGAGAAGAATTTAATAATTAAGGCTGGATACATGACAGCATCCAATTTATCATAGGCATGAAGACTGAACACACCCCAGCTGGTCAGAGAATGGTGCTAATAATGTCAAAATTGTGGTTTTGATCACTGTATGGGCCATACACTTAAGAGTCAGTGATCCATGTGGGTCACTGCTAGCTCAGAATATTCCATGATTCTATGACTCACTGACACTGTGTAGAATGAGCTGGAGCTCCAGTCCGGCCCAAGCACCGAAGGAGACAAAGACTAATGGTGAGAAGAAAAATGCAACTGAGCCTGCTTTAAAACCTTCAGTTTCCTCAAAACCCCCTACCTCACATATCAGGCTGAGTGACTAATATACTGTTTGTCTGATTGCTGTCTCTGTGGTAAAGCACTCTCCTCAGGAACTGCAGGATGGATGGATTCTGTCCAGGAGAGGAGTCATGCAAATCTGCCTGTAAGTCACTGGACACAGAAGGGCTTTAGAGGAGGAAAAAACAGAACAAACAAGCTGGTTTGAATTCTGAACCAACCCTCTGTTAGTGCATAGAGATGGCTGGTAGGCCTCTTGGCAAAGCCAGTTTTGAGGACTGTTCAGCTCTTAGAGGCTGCCTAGGGCTTAAGTGATGTCAGACGGTCAATGCAGCCTTGTAAGCAAATACAGAACTATTTCTAAGCAACATCATAAGAGCTGACTTTTTTTCAACTGCTCTCAAATGTCAGCTAAAAAATCAGTATCTTTCTTAGTACTTTTTTTACACTTCTGATTTCCAGAAACAAAAACTTTTGTGATACTGTATTGGGTCTGACTGAGGTAAANCACCAGCTCAGATATATAAGCCAAGGAAAGAGAAGAGGAAGGGGGGACATTCTTGGGTTTTCAATGTTTTCCCGCCAGAGGAACCATTCAGTGTGCTGGAGCCTGACTTCCCAGGAATGTCCAAAGATCATTGCTGATGGGAAGCAGAGATTGACTTTTGTTTCCTCTTTAGCTCATGCTTATGCAGATCTCTGCTCATTGATTTCTTTTTAGGGGTGGAATGTGTTGGTTTGGCACAGCCTGGTTTTTGGTAGTGGGGGAGTCACGGAGGTGATTTCTGTGAGCAGCTGCTAGAAGCTTCCACCATGTCCACCAGAGCCAATGGTTATTGGCTCTGAAGGCAGACATGCTGCTGGCCAAAATTGGGCCAATTACAGATGCTGGCAATGCCTCTGTGATAACATATTTAAAAAGAATATTAAAACAAAGTGGGGCACACAGTTTTTTTCTTCTAGTCAGAGAAGAGGAGGAGGTGAAAACATGTGAAGGAAACATGGAGGCACCAAGGGCAGTGAAGAAGGAGGGGGAGGAGCTGCTCCAGGCATCAGCCGAGATTCCCCTGCAGGCTGTNTAACACACCAGTGCTTTGGCTACTGCTGAGCAGTGCTGTCCCTCTGACATTGCCCCACATCAAGGGGCTGGGAGGGGACAAGGTCTGGTAGCTTTGGTCAGGGCAGCTGACCAAATAATATATTATTATATATATTACTATATATTATATTTGGGGAATACCCCAAATTAGCCAAAGGGATATTCCACACCGTATGACACCAGCTCAGATATATAAGCCAAGGAAAGAGAAGAGGAAGGGGGGACATTCTTGGGTTTTCAATGTTTTCCCGCCAGAGGAACCATTCAGTGTGCTGGAGCCTGACTTCCCAGGAATGTCCAAAGATCATTGCTGATGGGAAGCAGAGATTGACTTTTGTTTCCTCTTTAGCTCATGCTTATGCAGATCTCTGCTCATTGATTTCTTTTTAGGGGTGGAATGTGTTGGTTTGGCACAGCCTGGTTTTTGGTAGTGGGGGAGTCATGGAGGTNGGCCTTACAGGGGAAGGACTCCTCTCCCAGAGCAGTGGAAAAAAACCTCGGGTGATGGACTGACCAAAACTCCCATGCCCTGTCTCCCTGTGCTGTCGGTGGGAAGGAGGGAGGGGCTGGGAGGGAAAAAGATGTTTTTAAGGGCTTATTTTAGTTCTCATTATCCTCCTTTGATCCTGTCAGTAATAAATTCGCTTTGCAGCTTTAAGTTGAGCCTGTTCTGCCCTTGGAGTGTTTTTACTCATGAACCCTTTGTTAAGCTTTTTCCTCTCCTCTGCCCAGCTGTGGCAGGGGAGGGTGAGTGAGTGGCTTTCGTGGGTGCCTGGCATTTGGTCAGTGTCAAACCACAACAGCTACAAATCTAATCTCTACAGTAACCTTTGGAAACCTTACACCATCAAACTCACCAAACCATTTATTTTGCCTCTTTGCCAGTTAGCATGCTGTAAACATGGTTTAATTCCCATCAAAGCTAGTGGGACAATTTCACAGTTGGTTCTTGTAGTATTTAAAAATAACCATAGTTTTATAATTTCAGGATTGGATTCATAGCACATCATGCTTAACAGCAGTACCTTGCTAACAGAAGAAATAATAGTCCTTCTTGTGAAAGCTACTGCCCATTATAAGTTACTGAAAGTAGCCTTGAAAATCAGTTAAACGATACTTGNGGAGTGTTTTTACTCATGAACCCTTTGTTAAGCTTTTTCCTCTCCTCTGCCCAGCTGTGGCAGGGGAGGGTGAGTGAGTGGCTTTCGTGGGTGCCTGGCATTTGGTCAGTGTCAAACCACAACAGCTACAAATCTAATCTCTACAGTAACCTTTGGAAACCTTACACCATCAAACTCACCAAACCATTTATTTTGCCTCTTTGCCAGTTAGCATGCTGTAAACATGGTTTAATTCCCATCAAAGCTAGTGGGACAATTTCACAGTTGGTTCTTGTAGTATTTAAAAATAACCATAGTTTTATAATTTCAGGATTGGATTCATAGCACATCATGCTTAACAGCAGTACCTTGCTAACAGAAGAAATAATAGTCCTTCTTGTGAAAGCTACTGCCCATTATAAGTTACTGAAAGTAGCCTTGAAAATCAGTTAAACGATACTTGCAAGTTCTTTTGGCCAAGTTAAGAAATGCTGAGTTGTCCTTTTCCTTAAGACATCTTTCTCTTACACATGAGAGAATCAGAAAATCTGTCCAGACATAAATATGTAGGAAAGGAACCATTAAACACTGGGCTTGGGGAGACTAGTTCAGTTAAACAATACCAAGAAAATCTAGCAATTAGTTGGTTGCAAAATAGAAAGGAGTGAAATCCCTCTGACATGTGGAAGTGTAGTTATATAGGACAGAGGCATTTTGCAGGCTAAGTAAGTTTCCCTCAGAGAAGGCTTAGCTGCTATATTTAAAGTATAATACGGAAGACAAAAATGCATTTACAAGTAGCTGCAGTTCAGAAACCACTAAGGATACATACAAGAAGGGCTAAATAGTGGGGTGAGAGTGTGTGTGCCAAGGTCTTTTAAAAAGAAAAACAATTAATTGAAAAATCATGTACAGTGAGCTTTAAAAATTGTCTTTGCCTAAGTTCATCACATAACTAGCATACATTCACTGTATGCCACAAACTGAAATCTAATGTTGCAGAATCCTCTTTACTCAGGGCCTGGATCTAATGAGCTCTCACGGCCTCCATGTGCTCATGGCTTGCTAATCATCCTCTCCACAGGCAGAGGAAAGCTATCCTTTTCTGGATAAATCCAACAAATCCCCTGTGAGATGCTTTTTACCACTATTTTAACAAAGTCTCTTTAATGTGACAGATGCAACTTGTAACTTCTTTCATGTTGGTGTTTTAGTTTCCTCTTCCACAATCTAATAGGTGGAAATTTTGATGAAATAAGCTGAGAAGCACAAACTGAATATTTGAACCTACAGTGATGAACGGTTTCAAAGCTTTCACAAAGCATACACCTGGGGTATGAGATTAAGATCTTCTTTTGTAGTTCATTCCTACCTCAGTACATCAGTTCCTCCTAATCATGCAGTATGTACGTGAAATGTAACTTGCCAAGTCCTGTTAAAGCAGATACGAATAACACAAAGAGTCTCCTAAAGGCCAGACAAAATGTAGTCCAAAGGCTAGTGTGAAAAATCCATGTAGCACATGGCAGGTTCACTGGGGAACTAAATCAACAAATTATCAAGCATTCTTTTTAATTTATCATAAGTGGGAAAAAAAGGCTTTATTCTTTTGCACAAACACTTGGAATACTCAAACCAAGGTTCTTTATTCTTTTTTTTTTTGATAGAGTAGAGATGCAGCAGGCCCACTCCTAGTCAAGCATGAGCAGTCCAGCTCTGAAAACAGACCTCCATGAATCATTCCTGTTGCTTGACAAAAATGTATTCCTGTCCTGGAAATTGATGCAAAAATCCAATAGCCTTCTTTCAGTGAGAAGGAAAGAAGTGTGAGTTTTCATTGTCCCCGTGGAAAGGAAAATTGGGTGCAACACACAGCTTGCACTAAAATAGCTGGCTAACTTCAGCTGCCAGATGATTTAATGGAAAATGAACAATCTATGCTGTAAGAGCATATCAGACTGTAACTTTTTTTAAGCAGATCTGAAGTCTTCAAAGCATCAGTGTGTGCTATATTCCTGTATGACTGGAAACCCCACTGGACATGGTTTATGAAAGTTAACAACGTTTTATTAATGAAATAGCAAAGTAAAAATTGTTCTTCTGAGCAGATGAAGAGAGATAAAGAATAGATACTTCCAGGAAGACTGAGTATTTTGTATAGACTCAAGAACACATCCAGACAAATTCCAAAATAAGGATGACCAACTCCCAGAATCATGGAATGGTAAGATAGATAACAGCTTCAAGACTGAAATGCTAGTGGTGAAAAACTTGGAGATGAACAATCTGTTTTCTATAGACTTTTAGTGCAATAACTCAGGCATTCTATAACCATGTACCCGTGTAATTTAATGTTGTAATTTCTAGCTACAGGTCAGAAATCTTGTGTTTAATTTACAAGACCTCAGGACTGAGGATGGCCAGTCTTCCTCCAGCAAGTTTGCTGTTTTATTTTACTTTCTTCATACAGTACAGCCATGACTTTACACAAGTAGAAGCAACAAATCCTTATTTTCAATAAAATATGAAATTTCTGGCTCTAGCCTAATGAGACTGTGAATAGGAATGGTACCAAAAGAGGAGGCTTCAGAAGTGGAGACACAGGAAGTGGTGTAGAGTTCAGAGGCATGGAATGAAGACAAAGGGCAGGGCCTTGGCACTTATGCCTCTTGGGTATAAGCAACTTCCCAACCAGAAGAAATACCTTGGACACAGACAATATTTGCTTTAGGGTTATAAAGACAAAAAGGAATTCTTGAATGAGCATCATAAAGAGTAAATTCAGACATAATTGTTGCAGACCAATGAAAACATAGCAAAGCTGGAAATGCATGTCAATAAGCAAAGGGTCAGTCGCTTCTCCCAGGTAACAAGGGACAGGATGAGAGGAAATGGTGTCAAGATACACCAGGGAAGGTTGAGGTTGGACATAGAAAGGATTTCTTTACAGAAAGGGTGATCATGTCAGAATGGGCTGCCCAGGGAGGTGGTGGAGTCATCATCCCTGGAGTTGTTCAAGAAATAACTGGACATGGCACTAAGTGCCACAATCTAGTAGACAAGGTGGTAGGGTAGGTAATCAGGCAAAGGTTGGACACTATGATCTTGGAGGTCTTTTCCAACCTAAAAGTGATTCTGTGATTTTGTGTAAAATTATCTCAAGTGACAGCTAGAGAAAAAAAATCACATAAACATCATATTACTAATAGTAAAAGACCTAGACAGTGATGACTAACCACAGCATACCACCAGCAGGATGAAATTACCACCCATACTTCCAGGAGAAAGTAAGAAAGAATTTTTCACCAAGAAAATTTGTACAAAACTAAGAATTTGGGCTTAATTTATTTTTATTCCTTTCCCCTCTGCCCGGTTATTAGACTCTCAATTGCATTAAAAATACACCCTTTCCTTTACAGAAGGTGTACTAGCTCTTCCCATAGACAAAATTTTAATCCCAGCAATAGTAGATGCAAGTTTTTCATTCATTCAGGAATGTCATTACCATATGCAATATGAAATTCAAGCTAAGGTGATGATTGTGTCTCCTTTTATATAGAAACATACACCATGCTGGAAGCTTTATTGCAGAGAGAAACCTCTGAAGGCTGCAGCAATAAAGAGTGACACAATGAGATCTTGGAACCAGCCCTGTAAATTCAAAGCATACACATATGCAGGACAGCAAAACTGCATGAGCCCCTTGCTTACTTTTCCCAGTGACAGTATCAGACATCCTGGCTTTTAGGCAACGTTGTCTCCAGCAAGAAAAGACAACACCGAAGCTCTGAATTTAGCAGGAGTCAGTGTTAGATTGGATAGCCTCACTCATCAGCATTAGTCTTCACTTTTCAAGGTCTCCAAGGCTTTTCTTACTCTCTTCCTTCTCATTTAAGAACCTTCCCTGCACACCTTCCACCTAAATCTCCCATACTCACAGCAATGGTAAAGTTGTGTACTCATAATTGACAATAGTTTTGTGTGCCTGACTTTTCTCTTTGGAACACAATACTTCCCTGATATAAAAAGAAATCTACAATAACGTTTAGGAAGCAAAATTGTGTTTATATGTTTCCTGAATTCTGTTTTAATAGTAACACAACTTCTAAGTCTGAAACTTAGAAGGATTAATTTACAGGTCGCCATGACAACACGTTCCGCAGACAGATTCAGTTAAATATAGGGGAGAACTGAGGAGAACAAAGAACAATCTGCAGATAATTCTTTTAATCCAAACCAGAATGACTTATTCCAGGATTATTCTGTCTGCATAGTCCTAAATTTAGTAGTAGTTAAATCACTCAGCTGAGTTGCATCAGCTTCTACTCCTATTGTTTATTACATCCTTTTGTTTTAATAGCAGCTTTATTTGCAAGCCCAAACACAGCACCACGGTCTAATTTGCCCTGTTCTTTGGATTTTTTGTATCCTGATTTCCCATCTGGGATATTCTGGGATATTCTACATTTCCTATCTGGGATATTCTACATCTAGTGTGCTACAGCACACTATCGTTATTTAAACTTCTGTGGGAAGCAGTTTCTAGGTTATACCCTGTAAAAACCATTTCATCTTTATTTGAATTGAACAATAACATCTAGAGTGAATATGCCCTGCAAATGTGCCTTGCTGATAACTTAATGGGTTTTTCAAGCAATCATTGTGGACTAAACAGAGTGTATGTTACAGGTACAGAAGTGAGTAAGGGAAAAGAAGCAGAAGCTGTGTGTTCTATGTTCCATTTAAATTACATCAGACAACTGATATTTAAATAAAAGCAGTTTTATTGTAAAGAGTCCTCAGCAGCTTGCTGGAGCTTTGGAAGTCTGACATACTCACACAAAATACACTGCTACAGCAAATGATGGCACACGTTGTCTAAAGATCTAGAGTTCACCACCTTCTTTACGGTATATGCCCAAGACAAACACTTCACCTTTTCTCTTTGCTAAGTAAGTTGCAGTGTTTGAACTGTTACTCTCCAGAGCAATTATCCTTTTCATGACAGAGTCAGGCCACAAACTTAATTATATCTTGTTATTCTGGTCTTTTTCCTCCTCTGTCGCCTTCCTGGTTTTCCTGAACACAAGATTCTCAAAATACCAGGCAAAACCGCAGCAAGAAGAAGCAAAGCAAATGAACAAGTTTGAAAGAAACTGTGGAATACAATGATGAGTATTAAATTAAGTATTATCATTAAGCACAGTAATTATTAAAATTTTCCTTGTGCCCAGCAGAAACTGAACCAACAGTTAACCAAGGAGTAATATTCTGTTGCCCTACCAGGCCATATACATCCCCAAAAACTGGGAATGGCTTTTTGCTCTCTTCACAAATTCTAATCGTAAACAGGGGCAATGAAAAAGTATCCAGGAAAGTATGCAGGAAAGTATCCAAGAAGCTGTTATAATCCATCACTCCACTACTTCTTCTTTTTCATTTTTATACAGAACTCAGAGCTGCCAGACACTGGCAGATTCATATCTAGAAGGCCTTTTGCCCAATATCTGTACAACCTGGAACTGTCATTAACCAAGAAGATTGCTCTCCAGCATTTCAGCGTATTTAGAGTATAGATAGCACACAATATAATTTTTTCCCTACATGGCCAGCTGGAAGGCACTGGACATGCACTTTTACTGCTTGCTTATTGCCATCTAAATATTTTGTTCTTAACTTGCCTAAATGTTGAGATACTATTAATATTTGTATGTATTTTTATGAAGCCCAAAATTACTTTTTTGTGTAGATGCATCAGTTTACTGAAGTAGTGATCTGAATCTATATAATTTCTGTTTAATGTGTTTTCAGGATTTACTAACGAAGTCTGAGCCACATATTCAAGCTACAGAATCCAATTTAACATTGTAGACATGTCATCTTTTATAAAGTTGTCAAACAATAGCAAGTTCACTATCCTCTTTGATAGGCTCTTTAAATGTTTGATTATTCAGCTAGAGATTTGCTTCTTATTTTAATATTGAAATTGTCAAATTTCAGCTTCTAGTCACTGAATCCCATTATTCCTTTGTCTTACAAGCCCCCTAATATCCCTTTTCTGCATTAGTACAAGTCGCCTCTCAGTTCCTTCTGATAATAAGAATTAACTGAGTTTCTCAGGCCTGTTTTCCTGTCTTAAACCTATAGTAGTTCACTTAAAACTTCACACCGTAATCCTTCTCTTTAGTCATCCTAATTTTGGATTTGCATCTCTGCTCTCCAGAGTATTCTTCACCCTCAGATGTATGTCAAAGACAGGGCTGGAGCATCTCTCCTGTGAAAAAGGCTGCAAGAGCAGAGGTTGTTCAGCCTGGAGACAGAAAGCTCTAGGAGGACCTTAGAGCAGTTTTCTAGTGCCTAAGGAGCCCACAAGAAAGCTGGAAAGGGACTTTTTATGAAACCAGGACAGACAGCAAGTAAGAGATATCTCTTATGGAAAAATCCAAGGGAGGCTGATCCTCATGGTGAGTCTCTGCAATTCTTTGTAGTATGTTTGTCAGCACCTCCAAATTATCAGCAGCTGACTACTTTGAACAAAAATCCTCACCTCCCTAATGGCAGAAGTTTGCTCCGCAGGAGACACACATTACATTTCCTTGGTAAAGCTGGCAACTAAAGATGTGCTTTCATACGTATAACCTAATCCTGAGCCTAAATGTACTGCACATTTTTCAGATGCTCAGTTCATGTGCCCTCCTCTAAGAAGTCTCTTATGAACCTTTGTATTCAGCTTTTAAATTTTTCCTCGCAAATTACTGGGGGTTGATTTTAACAATTCCATTTGCCCTTGAACATAAGCCATTTTTAACAACTTTACATGTTCTGCAAACTGGTGGCCTTTTCAGTTTCAGTTAAACCACAGTGAAAGGATAGCAACAATACTTTTTTGAGAAATGCATTTTTCCTCAGCCAAGTTCTGCTTGCTTTTTGTTCATGAAGATTTGAGACTTCTCAAGGTTGTTGAACTTCCACATCATCACAAAATACTGTTAATCCATTCGTTAATCTAAATATCCTTTTTTTATTTTAATACAAATGGAGTTTTAACACAGATTAGAAATTTGGCAGATATGCACCAGCCCTGACACGCTTTAAAAATACTTCTTGCATTTTATCAGCACAAGGTGTTTTCAGAAACTGCTTCAACAGAGATAGTCATGACTTAGCAGAGAAATGCACTACATATTGTGTTCATAAATGGTAGTAAGAGGCAGTCATAAAATTGCAAACAAGACTTCCTTTGGAATTCTTTTTAGCAACTGAAGTTTAGCAAAATTGAAGGAAGAAGTTGGTCTTCCAAGTCCCAAGACACAGTTTAAAAGAAGCTGTGAAAAATGCTTTGACTACATACCTTTAAAATCCAGCTTTCAAAAACAAAAAAGGTATAGCCAGGATATTACACATATATTATTTAAAATTAATAAGTCCCAGAAACAGAAAGTTGTTCTGGAACACAGCAGTTCAAAAACATAATGAATAATGACGAAGAGCTGAACACACACTCACATTACAAAAATCAAGCAACAGCAACTTCTCAAAAATCTGTATACTAGCTATATTTATGCTACAAACCACATGTAAAATGGGTATGGACTGTGAAAGTCACAGCCAACTTAAATTAAGTTCTATCACTTTCATTTCACTCTTTGGTGTCAGTAATTCCACAGTACGATTTATGAGGCAGAAATCTTGTTTTTCTAGGACTTCATTATTATTTGTGCGCAAAGAAATGGAACAGGCTTTTAAAAATTGTTTTAAGACACTCCTGAACATGGTCTCCTCATTAGCCTTTATTACACAATCCAAGTTCTAAGATTTAGTTAAAGAGCATTGGCATGAAAGAGAACTTTGTTCTCATTTGTATCAGTGTCTCCAGTAGGCAGTCTAATCTAGATGGTATAAATACAAATGAAATACTAGACAGAATAAAGTGAGCAGAACACAAAATTTATGGGGTGGGGAAAAAGGGGGTAGGGGTGGCAGTAATCACAGTATCAGTTCATTCTATTGAATATAGAACTAATGGCATTCAGAAGTCACTACAAAGGATGACAAACTTATGATAGTGGAGTATAAAAGCAGCAGTGATTATTTGAAACAGCTACATGCTGCCTTGTTTTTATTTGCTGAGTGTTAATGGTGGGGAATACAACACATGGATATGCATTAGCCTATGTCTTATTTTACCATTGCAGTTCTGGGGTGCTGGTGTACGGGAGGAAAAGTAACCCAGAGGAAAAGTAACCAACCAGTTTTGGTTGATTCCAGAGACAGAGGTTCAGTTGAATACTTATACCAATACCAATATCACAAGTACTATTCAATGAAATACATGCATAATATACAAAGCATGCAACTCTATATGATCTGACACCATCCAATCCTGAACTTTCCAACACCATCCAAGACAGTACCATGCCAATATTCATGGAATACATACCCCATGAGTCATTGCACACAAAACAATACACCTTGCAGTCCAATAAATAACAGGCAATGCCATACACACAATACGATTTCATACATACCATACATACCATGACACAAAATGCAGTGCAAAACATGATATGTGCAATATAATACAACCCCATACCATGCAGTACAATGCAAAATGAGCAATACATACATAAAAACAGTATCATTCCATACAATAAAAATACAGAGAATTCCAAATACAATACAAAATACCACTCAATCCATTAGAATAAGACACATGACATACAATCCATTAGCATACATGCTGTGTGAGATACATTTAATGTATTTTTAAAAATTAGAATATTTATATAGACATAGTGAAGACATATTGCATGATTTGCATGGAATTTGTTTTATGCAGCCCTGAAAGCTGGAATATTAAATGTCTGTATAGCACTCAGAAAATACAAAAACATAATAATGTATTCTACACAAGAGATGAAAAGATGGTAAAATATCAGGAAAATAATAGATTCTAAAATGCAAAAGAAATGTTCTGAATGTCAAGTCTGAATCTCTCCTGACACAATTTTGAACCATTTCCACACTGTGTTACTGGGAAGACTCAGGAAAGTACAGATCTGTTAGTCTAACCTCAGTGCCTGGAAAAATTATAAGGATTGTACTGTGTGCTTCTGACAGACAGGAAATGCAATCATCAGACACAGTCAGCACAAGTCCACAAAGGAAAAGCCCTGTCTCACTAATCTAGGATAAGGCCACCTGCCTTGTGGGTGAAGGGACAGGGGCGGACGTGGCATTTCTAGATTTTTGTAATTTCTTACAGCATCTTTCTGGATAAGTTGCCCATCTGTGAGATGATCAAGTTCATGTTATGTTAGGTGAGTAACTGGTCTGTGACATTTGGAAGCACTTCCTTACCAAGAGGGTAAGGTCAAACACTGGAACAGACATCCTAGTGAGGTGTTTGATACCCCATACCTGAGAGTACCTTAAAACGAGGAATTTGTACAACATCCTTCACAATGCCCTTTAACTTTTGATCAACTCCAGGCACACATTCTATTGAACTGTATGTATTTTACAGTGTTTGGTATTGTCTTTTGTGCAACAGTTTCTTTGGTATTGTACTGTATGTTGTCTCAATTTGTCTTCTCTTTTGTATTGTGCTATATGTTGGATGTGTTGCATGTATTGTTTATATCAAACTATATGGTGTTGACTGCACTGGATGTGACTTATGGATGCATTGTGATGTGCTGTGTTGTATTGGGATTTTTTTTTCACAAGGCATTCTATTTTGCCTGTTGTACTGTATTTTTATGTGTTATATTTTCCATTATGCTTTTTATTTTGTATTTTGCATATAGTGTTGCACTGTAGATCCTTTTGCATTGTGTACCATATACCATGTGCTGTATACCATTTGCTGTATGGTTTATTTCACTCTATTTTATGCATTTTATTTATTATATGGCTTGTACTTTACTGTAATTGGTTTGATATTGTACTGTAGTATTGTTCAAAGTTTTGCATTGTAGTGCACCCCTGATCACAGCTCTGGCACCATGCAACCTCACACACAGCAGGGTCACACACACAGCACCCCTTGGGAACCATCACTATTGAGCACAGGCAACCAGCTGGGCTGGCCCTGATGCTGCTCCAGATCCATGCAATGGTACATTGCCAGTGTACATCACCATCTGCCCCTGTTGCCTCCAATAAAACCCTTCATGGTGTGTGTGTGTGTATGGAAAGAGTTCCAGTTATGTTATTTGTAAAGTGCTGTGTTTAGGAATGCCTTGTATTCGGTATTGTTAAGTCTGGCTGTTCCTGTATGGTACAGTATCATAAAATCACAGGATGATTTGAATTGGAAGGAACCTTAGAGATCATGTATTTCCAAACACCTGCTGTGGAACAGCTTTCACTAGGCCTGGTTGATCGAAGCCCCATCCAACCCAGCCTTGAACACTCCAAGGGATGGGGCATCCACAGCTCCTCTAGGCAACTTCTGCTGGTGCTTCTCCAACCTCACAGTAAAGAATTTCTTCCTAATACCTCCTGTAAACTGACCCTCATTTTAAAGCCATTCCACTGCATCCTATTACTTCATGTCCTTGAAAGAAGTCCCTCTCTGTCTTTCTTGTAGTCTTCCTTCAGGTACTGAAAGGCTGCACTTAGGTCACACCAAATCCTTCTCCTTTCCAGGCTGAAAAAACCCAATTCTCTCAACCTTTCCTCACGGGAGAAGTGCTCCGTCCCTCTCATCAAAGTAGTGGTTTTTCCCTGGACTCACTCCAGCAGTTCCATGTCCTTCCTGTGCTGGGAGCCCAGAGCTGGACGCAGGGTTCCAGGTGGGCTCTCACCAGAGCAGAGCAGAGGGGCAGAATCCCCTCCCTCCCCTGCTGCCCACGCTGCTTTGGATGCAGCCCAGGACATGTTTGGCTTTCTGGGCTGGGAGTGCCCATGGCTGGGTCATGTCCAGCCTCTCACCCACCAGCACCCCCAAGTCCTTCTGCCCAGGGCTGCTCTCCATCTGTTCATCCCCCAACCTGTGCTGATGGCAGGGGTTGCCCTGACCCAGGTGCAGCACCTTGAACTTGGTCTTGTTAAATACAGTATTGTTTGGTATTTATTGTCCAGTACGTACTGCATGCATCATGGGTATTATTTTTGTTGATATTACATGTATTGCATTGTGTTCTATACCTTTTAATGCATTGTGACAATTTTTTATTGTCTTTTTTATTGTGTTATACTATGGGTTGTATTGAACATCTTACTGTGCATTCTATGTGTGGGGAGGCCTGGTATTTGTTATGTTGTGCAGTATCATATGTATTGTACTGTATGTTGTGTTTCATGGTATATAACAGTATCTGTTCTATTGTATAACATACCACTTTATCCATTCTGGGGTGTATATTCATCCTTTCAGGACTGTTACATGTTGTATTGTGTATAGTTCTTTCTTCTTTTGATATATAGCTATTATACTTTAGGATTGTACTCTAGGTATTTTATTTTAGATACTGTGCATGTTGTATTCTATAGTTTGTATTGCTTGATTTGTATTACCTGCATTGTATGCTATGATATGTGTGGCATCATAGAGTCACAGAAAGAGGGATGTGAACAGGTCAGAAACAAGGTCCAAGCATGAGAAAAGCGTTTTGCTTCCAGGCAAATTTCTTATAACTAGTTGTATTTTTAACTGAGTCCTGTTTCAAAATGAAGGCAACTTAAAGTATTTCATTGGCTGTATAATTTGACTTTCAATCAAAGGGAGCTTTTCACTTTTCATTCCAAGATAATAGCACCAGTTTTTAACCTCCACCAGACAGCTGGCCAGCACCTCCAACGGACATCAAAAGCAAAGCATAACACTCATTCCTGCAACTTACTCAAAGTTATGAGGAGACTAAGGGAGCCTGGCCTCAGGAAGGTACGCCTACACTGCCAGTAATTATTACCCAGCTGTCCTAGGCTTCCATTGCTTGCTCAGTTAAGCTACCTTACCAAAACGCTTTTGCATAAATGAATAACGATGGACCCATCTGCAGACTGATTCCTAGAACACCAGCACAGCATGGGTTGACAGTAAATGTATCAAACTAAATAAATGTCTGAATTGTAGCCCAGCTGAATGCCATGAAGGAAGATAAGAAGTCAGTTGTTTCCTTTTAACCATTCTTTGGTATAACTAATGATGAACTGAATTTTGCTTTCATATCAGCCATCTGTGTCGCATATACTCTAACCTGATTAAATATAATTGCCTTGGGTCCTGATTTGATTATTTCATCTCCAGAGTTATTTATGGAACTGAAGTAAATTTCAGATTTTATTCAGTTAAAGTTAATAAAACATGTACAACAATGTAAAAGTTTTAACATTTTGCAAATTAAAAAATATAACCTTGATATGCCATAACACTAATTTTAATGCTTTACTATTTTTTATTGTTCCATTCCATTGAATGGCAGCATTTAAAGTGTCACTAGCTATTTTAATTTTCTTCTGTAACACAAAATGCTCCAGAGGGTTGAAAATATTAAGAATTATTTTATCTCAGAAGGTTTTTTTACGGAAGTATTTTATTAATCTTTTCCAAGACAGCCATTTCTGCAAAACCAACCACACAGACTCATCACTCTGGAGTGGTCAGTACAATGAGCAATTTTGGCACCAGAGATATCTTACATACTCTGCAAATACTATCATCAGTATTTGCAGGTTTCAGCAGCACAAGAAATACGTTGTGGTATTTATCAGAACATTAGGAGTAAGTAGACAACTCAGCTTGCCAAATTTTACCATACTGAATTCTGACATGTAAATCCATAGCTGATGTGCCTACTGTAAAACAGAGATTTGACTCTGTTAAAATGAGCTGTTGAAACCACTTTTTTTTTTTTTTT